>JAWRVF010000526.1:55000-248482 GCA_036785485.1 Physcomitrellopsis africana
TTTGGTATCTATATTTGAAAAAGAGATAAAAAATGTCTTGAGAAGATAAAAAAAAAAAATATTCCAAATTAATAGAAGTTTTGAAAGAAATAAAGTAAGAACCATCAATAGAAATTAGGATACATTATGTAAATTTTTTTCTTTTTTATTCTCTATATATAAATATCTTTAATAAGTAATATTTTCTAAAAATAAAAAGATAATAAAAAAATATTTTATCATTTTCTTTGTTGCACATATTCTTTAAAAATTAATATTTTTTTAATTTGTTGAATCTTTTAACTTTAATTAGAAAAAATAGATAATTAGTTTGTAATAATCTAGCCTTAATGTATTTAAACTCATTACTATTGGATAAAAACTAATGTATATTAAAAATCAATATTATAATAAAAATTTTATTTTTACTATTAGCTAAAATAATATTATTTATTTTATACATATTAATATCTTTATTTTAGATATTCTTCATTACTAAATTATTAAATTTAATAATAAGAAATTTAGTTATTTTTTATTATTTGAAATTATAAAGTAATATTATAAGATAAAATTAAAAAATAAATTAAAATATTGGATAGATAATTTAAAAAATTAATTATATTTTCTAATAATATCTTTATATAAAAAATATTAAACTTTATTTTATTCTATTATAAGAGTATTTTAATTTTTTTATAGATATCTTAATATTTTATTTCTAAATATAATATATATTTACTATTAAAATATTTAATTAAAATATATTGATTTTAAAAAATATATAAATTATTATTAATTTAAAAAAATTTGATCCAATTAAAATTTTTTAGTTAGTATGACTTTTCAAATATCCCCTTACAACCATCTAAGGTCTAAGAATTAAATCAAATTATAAAAATATAAAAAAACATGTCAAAGACATGAATCTAAACAAAATTTAAAAATATATATATATATATATATATATATATATTTATGTCTTACTAAAGAAGAGAGAAAGTAAGGAGATAATTATAAGATAGAAAAGAACTAAAATGACTATTGCCAAATACAAAGAAACTAGAGAATCTTGAACCAAGACTATAACACAAGAAAAGTATTAATAAGACTAAGGATGGCTTAGTTTTGCCTCTATATGTACTAATTACAAATAAGATCTTGTAGAAGCTTCCTAGAGACTGCTATGCTTGTTGCTCAAGCATCAAGTTCTAGATTGCTTCTAATACAACTTCTTAAAAGTAAAAAACTTATGGAATAAGTTTCAATAGCTATGTGGCATATCTATAAAAGTTTAAATATCTAATGTACATCTAAGAAACTTCCTTAAAGCTTCTTAACATAGATATTATCTTCCTAACGTATTTCTATCTACTTCTATATACTTCTATTTACTTAAATAATATGGCCATCTATTATAAAATATGATTAAAGAAATAAGTTTAGCTATATCAAAGAATTTTTATTTTATTTATAATTTGATATAAAGATGATGTAAAGTTTATATATTAAAATATAATATAAATCTTTAAAAAAGTTTAATTTTTTAAAAAAATCTTTTTAAAAAAAAAAATATGGTCATTTTAAAGGTTGGACAATTAAACTATTAGCAAGGTCTCTCTCTCTCTCTCTCTCTCTCTCTATATATATATATATATTGTTATAGTTTTATTTATTTATTTTTATTGAAAAGAAAGTACTAAATTAATTTATGTATCTTTGGATACAAAACAATCATTGTTAGGAATTGTACTTTTTATATATATATATATATATATATATATATAATAACTATTTTAATTTAAAAATAAAGATTATTTTTTAAATAAACACTAAAATAAATTAAAACACTACCTTTTTTCTCTATTATAGACTTGAAAATAAACTTCTTAATTCTGAATAATTCTAATAAAAAATGACATCAATTTTTATTTTTTATTACAAAAATTAAAGAAATTTTTAATCATATTTAAAGTACACTAGAATCTGGAAAATATAAATAGAGAGAATGCTATAAGTGACCTACAAATTTTACTAGACATGCAGATAGAAAATAGTGTAATACATACAATGGATCTATTCTAATATGGCCTACTTGATATTAAAAAATCATTCCAAATACTAATATTTTAAAATGTTACAACAACAAAAAAAAAAAAAAAAAGTCAACAAAGATATTTAGTAACAAGATTCAATGTTTTTTATTTTTAGATCTGAACTTTAACCTTTGACTATTTATTTACCTTAAAGATAAAATTAAAAATAGCGACCAACTTCTTGATTGCTTCGAAAAGGTTTGATTAGGTGAAAGCTGTGTTTGGTAGGGGACATGGCAAGAAAGTCCTGTGGAAACAGAAACCTCTTAAGAGTAGCATCATCCCTCACCTCACTCTCCTTGATTGGTTAAAGTTTGTTTGCCCCTGCAGGGAATGTAAACCCAGCTCACCCTACCCAGCCGGGGATGCCGGTTACTTCGGTTTTCAACATGGGTTTTCCCACACCTGATCAAAAAGTAAAAAAACAAATAAACAAAACAAAACAAAACGCCACCGCCTTGTTCGAGTCATGGCCGTTGCAACTGAATTGAAGATTGCTGTTGCATTCAATGCACTGCAATCAGACGATGAACTGGATGGAGATAACTCCAAGCAGCTATACTTGGAAAGTGGCTGGTCAAGGCCCACAGGGGGGTCAAGATAATTTAGTGGATCAGTGGCATTTGCTGCAGCTGAGAAACAGCCCAGAACTTTTAGTGAATAGGCATTGGTCTCAAGCACCAAATTTGACTACAATACAGGCCATCATGCCTCACGGTTGCGAAGTTTGTGGCCCTCCACGTCATAGTCTTCAAGAGGATGTTGTGCGCGCGAAGCTGTAGTGGAGTCGTATTTGCCCCGATCCATTCGAAGCTACTACCAAGAGCGAAGAATGTTGACTCCTTAGGTGAGCAGTTTGCTTCCACAACGCACGATGTGTAAAGATGTGAGCTGTATGTCTACATTGAGTTCATCTGGAGAGGCCTAAGTTCATTGTTTTGCCCCTTGCGTTCTGCGCCTAGCTTCCTTCAAAACTTCTGGGAACTTGCTTCACATGTGCTTGGCAGTGATTTGTATGAGCATATAAGTAGCTGTCAGGCATCTGACTCACGGACTCTGTCTGATCAATTCATGGACCTTCAACTAGGAATTAAGATCTTTCAGCGATTGGTCGGGGTTACCTGTACGAGGAATCGAGGGTGCGCACGCTTGTGTAAATATGCATGCAACTTGTGTGGACAGACTGACTAGTCTAGTGGTGTAGTGGAAAGCTTGTGTATGCATTGGTCGATGTACGATGTTGTTTTGCAACAAGTGACTCATCGCTGCAATACTGTACCCGCAAGTATTGGAAGTTATATTGATTGGGGGCACCCACATTGCTCGACTAGATTCAGTATGTCCATTGCAGTTGCATATATATGTGGACGGCGTTCAGTGAACATCTTCGAACCAAGTGAGGCGGGTACAATTAGTTTCCGGTAAGTTCAGTTTTTTTCTTAAGGGCGTGACAGGCAATTACAAGCTCGTCGTGTTGAATGTGACATCAACCAAGTACTTCAGTTGCTGTCTAACTGATGCTACCGCTAATCCCCTCTATCACATCTACTTCACAGTTGGAGAGGTTGTGATAATGATGCCCTTGTTATCTTGATGTTGAACCACAAGATCATTCATTTTTGAGTAGTCTTGCTGGTCGACTCAAAGGTTTTAAACGTACAGGTTATACATTAGGCGCAGCATCGACGAACTGAAGTTGAACCATTGATCGGCGCTGACACCTGCAAATTAACCCCAGCTGATAAGTTGAAATTTTCCATCGTGTTGATGTACTGTGTGTCTCGTTCCTTTTCACATTTTTGGGATAAGTGAAATACAGGACATCTGGAATGACGTGATATAACTCTAGTATATTTTTGGCAAACGTGGTGTTTTATGGGTTCAAATAAGGCTTAATTGCCATGGACAAGTGCTGCGACAGATTGGAAGTTCTTACTTATTAGAGTCGACACTTGTTTCTTAAAGATTATGATACCAAGCACCCCAGCTTCTTTAACTTCACTCGACAACACAAAAGAAGTGAGTTTGATGGATCCAACTGAGGCGAATTGAAAGCGTGGAGCTGTTCGCAACTTTCAGAAAATCATGTACCCTTACGAGAGAGAACGACACACAGGTGCAGAAGATTATTAGGGAATTTAATTTGACGCTAGTCTCAGAAATTATTACCCCTAGTGTCACTTAGAGACAAACAGAATGCGTAGTAAAATAAACATTTTCACATCTAGTTTCTGCGTGGCATTAATGCAGCACATCGTTTCCTTGTACTCTTAACTGCTCTTCTTTATATTTCATCGGTTGTTTCTCACAACACCCCACCAAATGTGGCCATCTAAGCTGCTTGCACAATCGTAAGTGGACAAGGAGACTTGCCTCATCTCTCAGTTTGACTAATTTTCAGCTCGACTATGCTTCTGCCTCAGGGCCCAAAATCAAAGCTGTGATTTTATGGTGCATTAACATTGCATACTACCATCAGCCTCGGAGATGTAATCGCGAACGTACTCAATTATGTGATGCATGCGATCAACTAACAAGGTGTCTCAGGAGTGCAGGTGCCTGAATGAATTCAGTTATGCCATTCATGCCGAATTCTTCAACTTTCAGCCGTGCAAAGGATTACATCCCCTATGGCACAGTGGATTGGTCTCTAGCAAGAAGCACAGATTTAGCGTCCTTGGAAATTAAGTACTTTGATGTGCAGACATAGGATGACTGAAAAAATTATACATTGTTTTGATGTGTACACGCCTGTGTAAGAAAATAGTATCAGTGATAAGACGTGGACACACAGCCTTGAGTAGAATTAGTCGTATTTTGCCTTGACAGTTGATCAGCATGCTCGTTTGTGATTTGAATCTGATCGACTTGGTTCAATGGGCAACTTAGAACCACTCCCTGTCTTGAGTACGTGTCATCGTACAATTTTCCCACTCAGTGCTTCCGCTAAATGACGACCCATTCCATGTTCCAAAGTCCTGCCATTTTACCATCCCACGGCCCATCTTCGAAGTTGTAGCCCAGCCAACCAATTAAAAAACATCTTCAACACTAGTATTTCTGTTCAGCCAACCGTCTTCCTGAATCTGTCACACTCGACACTAAATTTAACAGCTGCCAAGTCACAATAACATTCTATGAACATGCTCCCTGTAACTCTGAAAGATACTACCTGCATCAAATTGCAAACATGGGGGACAAGTCTAGTTTGACAGGGCTTTCTTTGCTATTTGTACAAAGATGTCCAGTGGATGTACTTCCTAGACGACGTCCATTCTTTGGAGGGTGTGGAGAAACAGTTGGGGCCACACTGCTACTCAACACTCTAAACTTGGATTGTACATGCACTTTGTATCATAGTTTTGTTGATATTTGTTGGTGGGCAATAAAGGTGAAAGTGGGTTTGTTTAACCATCACTTTTACCAACCAACCAACATTTCCATCAAATAGGTTTTAATTTGGAGGCAATTTTTTTCATTGTTGTTACAAATCTTCATGTTAGGTTCTATTTTAGTGTGTTTTTTTTTGTGCCCAAGATTATTTTCTAAGCTAGTTTCTAAATTTATATTCTATTCTTTCAATAGGTTTAATTTAATGTCAAATCTTACCATCCTTACTTCATGCTTGTTATTATTGGTTTGACAAGAAAGATACCTAGTTGGTACCCTGGAAATTATTCTTCATCCTTGTATATGGATTTCATCAATCTGTGGCATTAGTCTCGGTTCTGCCCCACCTATTGCTTGCTTGCTACCAATGGGCACCAAGTAAGGCAGAATCAAGATTAATATTAATAATGTGAGGTTAAATGTTAAAGTTAGCAATTGGGAGGGCAAGTAGTGGATTATGGTGGCCATGGTTTGAAGTGGCAGTGAGCTAGTATTAGAATCAATTTTGGCCACTTACATAGGAGACTATTTATGCTAATATAATGTTTAGACCCTTCTCTATTCTTCCTAATTGCTTCTCCCTAATCCTTTGTCTAAGCCCTCCCTTAGCTCTAGCCAAGGCTCCTTTAGCCTTTGCTCCCTTTATCACTAAGTTTTGATCTTAGGAGGAGGGCATAGACAAAGGTAGGCATATAAAATATTTGTTAAAATTACCTTTAATCTATTCATTAATGAAGAAGAAAAAATACCATGTTATCAATTAGATATCTTTTCTAACATAGCCTCTTGTCATTCCTTTGTTCAATAGTAAATTTGTTCCATTCAACTTCTTAGTAGTTTTTTGCATACAATCTAATAGTTAAATTTAGAATTAGTCATTAATTTTTTTTAGTAGGTTAAATTTGGTATTAAATCTATACCTTCTAACTCTACTAATATTATTAATTTTAATCTTTTAGTAATTTTTTATATATTAAATTAATAAAATTTTAGATTTACACTATATAATCTAAAATTTTATTAATTTAATATATAAAAAATTACTAAAAGATTAAAATTAATAATATAGTGCTACTATAAGACAGATTTTTTATAGACTATATAATTATTATTATTTTTTCTTTTGTATTTTGAATATTTAGAAGAATTATTTATTTTATTAGTACAAATTATTAAAATTTTATATAAATGATAAAAATATTTTAAAAATATAATTAACTTTATTATATAAATTATTTTGGTTAAATTTATTAAAAATTATTACATATATATATATATATATATATATATATACATAATTTATTATTATAATACTTATATTTATTATTTTATTATTTTATTATATTTAATATTTTAAATTAAAATTTAAAATTTTATTTTTAATATTATTATTTTGATTTAAAGAATTGATATTTTTATATGCTAAAATAATCTTTAAATTTTCTAATTAATTATTTTTTTAACCTTAGATTTGATATGGTGATATATAAAGTCAATAGAATGTTAAATTAGATGACTTTATATAAACAAATTCACTAAAATATTAAAAATGGCAACAATAGCAGAATTATAAAGTATGGACTTCATGCCAAATTTAACCTACCATTAAAAAAGAAACTAAGAACCAATTTGTTCATTCATTTATTTAAATTTAATTATCTTGTATGAAACAAATTTACAATAAAATAAAAAAGTGGCAACAAGAATAAAACAAAGAATCTAAGATTTGGAACCAGATTCAATCTATTGAAAGATTAAAGCACAAATTTAGAAACTAGCTTAGAAACTAGCTCCTAGGCTAAAAAGAGCTTTAAAAATAAAAAAATAAAAAATAAAAAAAGAAAAAACCCATTATTACTTTTATTAATTTTTAATACATTATTTAACAAAAATAAACAAAACTATTTGTATGTGTATTAGTTTGCCAAAATGGAGTCATTAAAGAATTAGAACTCAAGATTAAATTCTATTTGAAGAAATAAGAAAGAAAACAAAGAAATATTTCATATCATTCATTGATCTCAATAATAGCAATATTATTATCAATTTATTATTAAAGTTTCAAGTGTTGGATAATAGTACCATCTCAATTTTTGCTCTATATCCTCTACAAAATAGACCTCATCAAAGAAGTACATCCATGGAACATCCTTTAAAAAATAATCATAAAAGATATCTTTTCAAATTAAAAAATAATATATATAGCTAATTAAATATAAAATCATTATAATATACTTATATTTAAGCTAAAACTTCATCTAAACATAATTATTTTTATCAAAAAATATAATCTATAATAAATTTTAATGATTCAATTATATCTTGGTGTTGTTTTAGAATAAATCTAAATATTTTAAAAATAATCTATTATATCTAAAATAAAAATAAATTTATAAATAAATTTATTTCTATATTATGTATAATATAAAATCTTAAAACTTTTATTATGTTGTAGATTCATCTTATACTTATGCTTTGAAATGTATAAATATTTTTATGCATTTGTTTATTATTATGTTATATACATCAATTTTAGCATGTAATTTTATAATTTTATTTTTACTATAAATGCTACTATAAGACTTTTAGTGTACTTGGATTCTAAAAATATAAACTTTTTAGTCCATATAATTGACACTAACTAGAAATGCATCTTCTCTTCTAGATATATATTTATTAAATTAATTTTTTATTTATGCATAAAATAAAATCAATCTTATTAAATTACTTATACATAAAATAAAAATAATAATATTATTATTATTATTATTTTTTTAAAAAACAAAATTTTTGCTAATAAAAAATAAAAAATATGAATAAATTGATTTAATATTTGACAAAATAAGATTGATGATTTATATGATAAGATTACTAATTAGTAAATAATAGATTAGAAATTAAATGTTTTAGTTTTAAAATAAATATTTTACTTTTATCTTTGTAAAAATTCTTATTGAAATAGAATATAAGATAAATAAAATAACAATATGTTAGACTATTACTATCTACTTTTTAATTTGGTGCTTATAGAGATTTGTATATAAATTTTTGTGCTATAGTAGAAGCTTAAACATATTTGTTAATGTTAAGTTTAAATACATAGAATTTTAGAGTACCATTAATAGATTATTAAAATAGATTCATCTTAGCTACTCTTTAAATTATAGAATTTTAATCACTATTGATTTTTTTAAGAATATAAAGATTAAAATAATAGATTAGAAATTAGAATTGAATGCTTTTGTTAGAATATAGATAATTTGATATTTTAGTTAGATAATTTCTATTCATTATAGATTGAAAAAAAAAAAAAAAAAAAAACAAAAAAAAAAAAAAAAAAAAAGTGTATGCAAATTTTTTAAAAGACCTTTATTATATTTATTTTTGAATTTTTTTTAAAATAATTTGGTTGATGTCTTTTTATATTAATTGGAGTCTTTGCTTTAAATATAAATAAAAAATTATGTTCTAGTAATAAAATTAATTAGGATTTAAATTTCTTTTATAAGAATTTCTTCTTTTCTATAAAAGAAAAATAAAATAATTATATAAAATATAGTATTTCTTTAATATTATAGATTATTTTATAGAATCTTTTATTAAGAATGTTTATAGATGTTAAGAATGACTAAATAATTTTTATATTTTGAATTATAGTAGATTATAAGAATATTAGCTATATTTATTTTTTATTTTTTATTGGAATTTGTATAGATATACTTGTTCTAAGTACATTAGTCTATATTATTCTAAATCCATGTGCATTTCTAATAATTTAGAAACAATTCTTCACAAATTTTAAGAATGCCTAGCACCATCTAAGAAAACAAAGAACCAAAACAAACAATCCCAAAGCTCCTACAAATAATATTTAAAGGAAATCTCTTGCATTTCAAAGACATGAAAATACTCTAGTCTCTCAAGTGTTTAAACCATTTGGGAATAATACAATGACAAGATTTTTTAGATAACCAGAATGGGCTAAAGGCAAAATAGAAAAAGCTCTTTGATTTAGATTAATAGATAATGGCAAAGCATGCTGAAAGAAAACAACAAAGAGTATCAAGAAAGGGCCACTAAGTGAATTATGAAGATGATGGCTAGTCAGTGAGCACAGAGACCCGGATTTTTGTTGAAATCAAAGTACATTATCTCTTAGACTGCTTACGAAATTGCTAAAAGAATAATCAACACATCAACCGGAGCTTCATGCTCTGTCAGCTATCCTGGGAACGTGAAACTAGGACAGCTGTGGATGTTATGGTTCTATTAGTGCTAGTAGTGGAGCAAGATTATGGAACTAATGTTTCTTTTCTTACTCAGACATTATAAACTGCCTTTGTTGCGAACGCAGTAGCTAGTGCACCAGCTGCTGTCACACCCGCTACCTCGAAGTCTTCTGAACTTTGAATTGGTGCCTCATCATTTGTAACGTTCAAATCATCGGACTCTCACCTGCATAACATGCTGGGTTCTGTTACGGCCAAGATTCTATTTAGAGATTCAGGTTCTCTGTATACTTTGAAATGGGGACGTGTTGTGTCTCTACGATGGTTTTCCACGACTCAGGCATGAGCTAAGACAAAGTTCAGTCGGCTCCGGGTTGCACTATCAGCATGGAGATATCTATATGGACTCATAACGTAAGCAATGTTAGATATGGCCCTTCACATGTCTGCTTTGTTTGTACGCATTGTCCTGGATGAAAGATCAGGCGCCAAGCGCTTTGTTGGCCTAACGAAAAAAAAGAAACAAAGAAATAAAAAGAAAGAAAATGCATTTTTATTTCTTTCAAATAAATCAAAAATATTTTTGATTTATTTGCTGCAATTTTCAAAAACCTTCGGCTTCAACGAAAAAGCCAAAATTTTGGCTTTTTAATTCTCTGCTTGCTTTTTCGCAAGCTTATTCTTCCGTCCGCGTTTTTGGGGCTAATGAATAACTGCTTCTGAATCCAACTGCAGTTCCGTGTTTAAGAGGGACTTTGTGAAAGTTAAAAATCTAGTTTCGGGGACCTGTTTGGGTTTATTATTTCACTGCTCAGTGTGTGTGTGTGTGTGTGTGTCTCTTGTTGAAATCGCCTGCAGATTATGAAGAGTACAAGGTTACCAACTTGTACAAATGCTTGAAAGGGACAGCGAAGTGAAAGTTACTCAAGACTTCATAGAATACCTCTACTTATCACGGTAGGTCATAGGTCTTCCTCGTCCTAGGAGCGAAGTCATTTAGAAGTCTGAACAACCCAACAGTGTTATAGAATCCATGAACCTGATCACTTTATATGTTGTTAACAACAATCGGCACAGAAAGTGCAAGACTATGAGTAGCGCAGTGTGGAATGTGTGAGGTACTTGTGTTGTTAAAATGAAAGTGCTACAACTTAGATAGGTTGGTGCAGGTTTGAGGCTCATGCATTTTGAGTTCTGTTAGTTGCAGCACCCAGCCTTGAGAGAGAAGTTTTGTGTTGTCCCCACCATGTTCTCCAGCTAATTCCTCAGCAATGATGTAGAGATAGCCGGTGTGATATGCAAGCAAAATTTGGATACAGAATAAACATTCAAACGCGTGTGCTGTACTGTTAAATCATCAGTTCCCTCAGATTGTGACCTGTTATACAAAATCTAAAAAATGTGTATGTATATGCATATATAAATATATGCATTATACATGCATATTATGTATTATTGAAAAAATTAACGTAAATGCATCATTCATTCCCTAACAAAAAAACGTCTTTTTAAAATTTTAAAATTTTCTGTTTTTCCTTTCTGTTTATTAAATTTAGATAAAATTAATCATGACTATTTTGGTGTTGCTTCACTACTTTAGATTGTCAATATCTAGTATGTGATAATTAATTAATTAAATTTCTTTTCACCAAAAATGATTAAATAAAAAGAATAAAATTATGATATAACATAACAAGCTTAGAGATGATTTAAAACATAAGATGACATGAAGTATTTACAACTCTTTTGATCTTTATACATAATCATCAAATGTATAATTTCTTGTATAAATAATACTATTTTTGAAAAATAATATATAATTACAATGCAAAATTATCTTACATTCTAAAACGAATTTTTTGAAATATCTTTTTGAAGACAATAATAAGCAAGTTTTTTATTTTTTAATATTTACAACTTACCTCTCTAATTTTTTAAATTTATATTGGATTATTATATTTATATATATATATATATATATATATATATATAATTAATATTATTTCTATTCTATTTGAAGAATAATTTTATATATTTTTAACAATAAATCAATATATATATAATTATTTAATATTGACTACTTATTTTTTGGTATTTTTTGTCATTATTTTATTTTCTAATAATATTAATTATAAATAATATACCAAGTTTATAATTTTTAGATAGTAAATTTTTTAAATATTGTCCAAATAATATATTACATACTTGTACATCTTTTTAAAATCTAATTGAAATTTAAAGTATATTTCAGCATTAATATAATATTTTAATATTTTAATTACATTGTTTAATGCCTAAATTCTAGGACATTTTGATTATTTAGAATTGTTCTATTTTTTTCACTTAGATTCCCAACAATCAATTATTGAAGTAATAAAAGTTATATTTCTTAGATCAATTAGGTCCTAAAAGGTTAAAATATAGATTAAATATTATTATATTTTTAAATATTTATTTATAAAATACAGATATATAAATTATCATACTATCTAATTTAAAAAAATTCTCCTAAGAACCTTTAAATTTTTATGGTTTCTTCAACTAATAAAATAATATGTATTTTTTTTAAGTAATTAAAAATAACTTAGAGTTGAGTATTTTTTTCTGAAATATTTCTAAAGTTAAATCTTGGGACAATCATAGAAATTGTTGATTATACCAAAATTTCTTAAGAATGTATTCTTTCTTCTTCTTTTTTATTGTTCTAATAAGCTAAAACCATCTACCATATTCAAAAATCATTAATCTTTTATTTTTCCTATTTTTCTATTTTATTTATTTATAATAAAATTTATTATTAAATTTTAAAAGATTTTATTATTTGAATTGTAATCGAATTTTTTAAATAAGTAAAAATATACTAACTTTTAAGTCCTTTTGTTTGCTTAATTCGTTATTTTTATTTTTATTAAATATTTAAAGTACTTATATAAAATAGTGATTATAAATTTATAAACAATAAATGATTAAATAAAATTAAAATTAAATTCTATTTTGATAATATTATTAGAAGATAAAAATTCTATGTAAACTAAAAATTATAGATAAAAAAATAGATACACCAGTCAATTATTAAATAAATTAAAAAACCTTGTTAAAATTTTTTGTAATAACTTGGGCAAAATATCCAATATAGTTTTAATTAAAAACTCTCTTTTAATCTCTTTGCCAATAAGTCTTTGGAAGATCTTTTTTAATTTTTATGATAGTATATTATAATACAAGATATTAGAAATTTAAATATTAATAATTTAATTTCACAAGTAATACATATAGAGAAACAAATTGGACCATTCCTAATCCTTGGAATTCCTTTAAGAATTTCTTATTAATATTATTTTTTTGGATTTTAAGAATAATCATTTTGTTATTATAGTATAATTTTTTTCTTACAATATTATGTCTTCTTTTGCAAAAAATTTATTCTTTATAAGTAAAACTCTTAGTTATTTCTATGATAGCATTATTTAAAATATCTCAAAAAAGTTTAGCTTAAAAGTTCTTAATTCCACTTTTATAATAGCTTTTAGACCAAAATTTTAGTAATTATATTATTCAATTATTATCCTTTACTAATCTATGTAAAATCAATATTGGTATGTTAAATTATAAAATATTTTTAAAAATTAAAATAATAATAATTAAATATAATTTATTGATTTTTAACATTTAAATAATTTAAAATATATTTTTGAATAATTTATGCAAGTAAAATTTTTTATCCTTATAAGAGGTGATTTCTATCCTAATCAGCCAAAAAACTATAAGTATAATCTATTTTAATTTTATCTTTAAGATTAAAAGATCATTAAAAAAATTAATTTCTTTAATCTCAGTATTAATATATTTTTCCTACTATTTCTATTTTTTTACCTTAAAAACTATTTGCTATATAAAAATTTAAAAAATAAAATTTTGAAATATATATATATATATATATATATATATATATATTTGTAATGAATTTCATATATTATGAATAACTTATTTATTATCTTCACTTTATCTTTTGCACCTTTGATATTAGTCATTATTTTTGTACTTAACTAATTCACACAAAGCATTGTGTTCTTGTCCTAAATTGCTATCTTCAATATCAAGTATTTAACACCTCTTTTTGCTCAATCATTGATAAAGACTCTTTTTATTATAAGTCATCCAATTCTTATTAAATGTTCTCAATATATTTTAATTTATAAATATTAACTAATTTAAATAATTGATAATTTTATCTATCTTATTAGTGAAGTTTTAATTTGTTCAATGAATTTCTTGAAAGATATCATCATAATCTTTAAATAATTCTTTATTCACTTTTTTTTCAATAAATCAATAAAAATAATTAATGTCAACATCTTAAGAGTTGTAATTGTAGATTATCTTGCAACAAAGATTTGCCTAAGTTTGCAAGTATTAATTACAAACATAAGCTAAAAAAGATTAAATATGAATAATTTTATCTATCAAATAAAAAATTGCACGTATGCAAATGTACATATTATTGTACATATAAGATTATTCATTATATTTGCATATAGAATGTTAGACATGTATTTTTATATATTTTATTATATTATTATATTTTGAATCATCTAAAATAATATTCTTAAAGAAAAATTCATGAATTTTTTTAATATACCAAAGTACACCAATATGTTTTTAATATATCTTTCTAGTAATATTCAAACATTGTATCTCCTACAATCTTTATAGACATTGATGTCTAAAATTATTTTAGTAAGTTTTAAAAATTTTATACTAAATCTTCAATTTAGTTATTTTTTTAATTTATTAGTATCAAAGTTCTTTGTTTAAAATATATCAATTTATTTGTATAATTACTTATGACTCTATTTCAATCTATATAATTTCTTCAACATGCATATAAAGTTTTACTTTCTGAGTTTCTTAAAGCCTTTGTTTTTTGATATGTATATTCTTTGTTAATATTTTTTTTGTATGCAAAGCATGAAAAATATCTAACCACTTCAATTCCAAACCATATTGTATAATTGTTGCTAACAACATATAAATAAAAGTAATATTTACTACATATAAGAAGATTTTGTTGAAATAAATACCTTCTTTTTGAGCATGTTCTTTTACCACTAATCTAACATTGTATCTTATTCTATTTTTTTTAAGAAAGTCTTCTTTTCTCTTAAACATCCACCTACGCCCAATTATCTTTTTTTTCTCAAATAACTACACCATATTCCATGTCTAATCCTTATAAAGAAAGTTTTATTATTTTATATATTTTTTATTTTATTAATATTAATTTTTTTCTTAAATAGACTCTTAAAATTTAAAAGAATTACTATTCATTATATTCATAAAAAAATACTTATTATATTTGAATAGCCAAATCTATTAAGAGTTTTGTATATTCTTTATTACCTTTGCAAATTTTAATTTTGACTTATCTTTATTATAAACCAGATTGTGTGTTTTTAAATTTGAGATATTCTCAAAACTATATAAAGATTCAAAGACATCAACTTTTTCTTCAAAGATATCATACATAATTTGACATATATATATATATATATATATATATATATATATATATATATTAATATGAACTATTATTTTTTAATATAATAGCTTAAATAAATTTCATATTTTTACTTGCAATGATCTCACTTATACTTAGATTTCATATTTTATATTATATTTTAAAATTTTTATTATCTAAAAAGACATATGTACTAAAATAATAAAAATATTTATAATATTAATTATAACTTAAAAAGATTTTTTCTAATCTTATATTTTTTAACATATATTGGATTATAATAGCTAAAAATAAAAGATATACTTATACAACAAAGATTGCACAAATTGTTGGAAAATAATTTTTTGGATAAGATTAATAAAATATAGGAAGAAATTAGTTTAAATAAGATAAAGATAATTTGATGAAATCTTATTAATTAGGAGTTTTACAATATTATCAATAGATTTTAGAACCAAAGTCTTAGAAAAAAATAAAGGTTTTTTAATATAGAAGAGAGTATCAACATATTGAATCTCTTAAACACCTTTAATAAAATCCTATGTAAGTTGACAAGTATTAATATCAAATAAAAATTTGAGAATAAAGCTTTGTTGCTATTGACTTTATTGCCTCTATTATTTAAGTATTTGGTTATTATTTTGTTATATAGAAAAGAATCAATATAGTTCTATGAAATCAATGTTGTTTTTTTATAATAAATTAAAAAATAAGAAAAAATCAAACAAGAAAGATTTACTTTTTAAAGGACTATTTGTCAAAGATAGAACAATAGACAAAAGAACTAATAGACAAAAGTCTCCATCAAAACTTAATGCTAAAATAGATAAAATAAAGACTGAGTGCCATGAATGTGGAAAATTAAGATATTTTAAAAGTAAGTTAAAATATCAAAAGAAATGTCAAAAAAATAGAACTTAGTTATTTGAATAAGCTAGTTTTTATTTTATTTTTATTTTAAATTTTTTTTTAAAAATTTATTTAAATAAAAAGATTATAAATACTTTCACTACAACCATTGAAGGTGAAATATTTTTAGATGTATAGATCTTTGATTCTAATTATTCAAATCACATATATTTTTAAATATTTGATTTTATATAGGTATTCCATATAATGGTAAAATTATATTATTGAAAAGAAATTATTATATAAGATTATAGGATTTGCTATAATTTACATTAATTTTTGATAAAACTATAAGAACATTAAGTGATGTTTGATATATTTCTAAATTATGAAAAAACTTAAATTTTTTAGATCAATTTTATAAAAGATAAAGAAATTTTGATTATTTTACTACTTCAAGCATTCTTTATTTAAAGAAGCCATGAAATATATATATATTAAAAAAATATTGATAAAAAAATTCTAAAAAAAAAAGAAATGGTATCTTTTTATAAGAATTAGATAAAAAAATTGATGTATTTATTTTTAAAAAAAACTTAGAAATTGGTTGTGAGTGGGTATATAAAAAATAAAAAATAAAAACCCTTACCATGGTTTGAGTAATATAAAAAGCCAAATTTTTATCAAAATAATATTCTTAAAAAGAAAGTATTGATTTTAATAAAATCTTCTCATCTATAGTAAAGATTATACCTACTTGTATGTTATTAACATAGTTACACAACATGATTTTAAATTAGAATACTTAGATTTCACCTTCCCTTTTTTGCATGAAAAGTTCAAAAAAGAAATCTACATGCATCAAGCTAAAGGCTTTGAAAGACTTAAAAATGAAAATTTTATAGGAAGGTTGAAGAAATCATTATGTAAATTGAAATAAAATCTTAAGAAGTAATACAAGCAATTTGACATCCTCTTAATAAAGCAAAAATATACTCTAAGTGAGTATAATTAATATATATTTTTTAATCAATTAAAAAATATTGACTTGTATAGCTATATTATACTTGTACTATACATTCATAATATTTTTGTTGTAGCAAAGATAAAATTTGATATCTATAGATTAAAGATGCAAACAAATAAAAACTTTGATATATAATATCTAAAAATATTTAAAAATATTGTAGGTATTAATATCCATAGAGATTATAAGAGATATAGATATTAGATATTATAAAAAAGATATATTAAAAGATTAATTATGTGCTTTGACATAAAAAAAATAATAAATATTCTTTTAGTATCTTATTTTGCATTACATATGATATAATGCTCTAGTACTAAGATAAATGAGAAAATATGTTTAATATTCTATATGCAAGTGTAATAAATAATTAATAAGATAGATATAAGTTTATTTAAAATAAAAACTATTGTATTCAAGTCATATTTTTTTAATCTAATATAAATAGAATATATCAAGTTTATATATCATTTGAATTATTATAATAAAAGTTTTAAAAATAAATTTAAAAATAAATTTAAAAAAGAAGAAAAAAAATTAAGATAGTATCTTATTAGCATAGTGTATATCTTGTTTGGTGAATAATTAAAGTGTCTTATAAACAATCTTTAAGAGATTTAGCAACTTTAGTGTTTAACTTGATAGAATTAAAATTTTACATATATTTAATCAAATTTTAATAAAATAATTATATTATATAAAATATTTATTTATATATATGTGATTTTATATAAGATCATTTGATATTTTATTATTTTATATTATATTTTGATTTGTTAGAAAAGATAGAATATTTTTTAATAATAACTTATATAAATCTTTAAAAAAAGAATAATTTATCCAAAAATAAGATTAGAATTTAAAAATATCAAAAAAATATATATTTTAAAGAATATTTAAGAATTAGTATACTTAATTCTAAATATAAAAAAATTAGAGTCTTAAATAAATATTTTAGAATAAAAAAGATATTATTAAGATTAAAATAGTCTTATTCTTGCTTCTACATTAAATTAATAATAAAAAGATAATTTTAAAACTTCTTACAAACCACAAGATTTGTAAAACAATTATTCAATTTGTCAAATGCTTCCATAATAACTTCTAAATTATAAGAAATTTTTATAAGTATATTTTATATTTTATAAATTTTTAGATAATATTTTATTAATAATAATAAGATTTTAAATTACATAATAAGTTTTAAAAAAATTCTGAAATAAGTCGAGTAATATTTACTACAAATTATAATTTTTGATTTACATAGTAATATTTGATGTATTTTTTAAGTCTTTGATTATTTTATGAACTTAGATAAAAAGACCACTAAATTATAAAATTATTATTAAGATTTTTATGACTATTTTTTAAATTAGATTTTGATATTCAAATACAGATCTTGTTGGTTATAATACAAATTGCATCAAATATTTTATACATAGATCAAAATTCTACTAAAAATGCCTCTAAATTATCCAATATTAGATC
Organism: Physcomitrellopsis africana; assembly: GCA_036785485.1. Classification (NCBI taxonomy): domain Eukaryota; kingdom Viridiplantae; phylum Streptophyta; class Bryopsida; order Funariales; family Funariaceae; genus Physcomitrellopsis; species Physcomitrellopsis africana. Next base: position 73,577 of record JAWRVF010000526.1, read on the forward strand.
ATGTCATTTAAAAAAGATGAAAACTATGATAAAGCAGAACTTGAAAGTAGTATTCCAATAAATCTAACTTGTAATCCTTGAGTTGAATAACTTTGAAATTAAAGTTCAATCACCAATTATACTTGATTGATAAATCTTTGAAACTTAGATCTTATGCCATCAAACTTCTCAAGCAAATTAATTTTTAGTTCTTTGATGCTTGAATGGTGTTCCATTGTAGGTGAAGTAGTATTGTTTGGTGTAGTCATTAAAGCAACTCTAATCATTTTTATATCTTCACTTCCTATTAATCTTGTTGCTCCTTGAGGTAATATGTTGAGTTGATGCATTATAAGCATTAATTCTTTTATTTGCTCTTATATTTGTGCCATTGCGCTCTTCATTTCAGCAAGCTCTGCTATGATAATATAATAGAAAAAAATATGTCTACTCTCAATGTAGTATAAAATATTTAAAAATAAAAATAAAAATAAAAATAAAATCTAAAAGAAATATCAATTTAAAAATAGATATTTCATAACTTCTAATATAATTACGTCTTATCAAGAGAAAGAAATAATCTATTATTAATTAAAAAAAAAGACAAAGCTTTAGTATTGTATATACACTCTTGTTAATCTATCAAAGACATGGATTGAAAGAAGATGCATAAATAAATGAAATCTACACCAAATAAAAATGATAAAATAGAAATAATATATATATATATATATATATATATATATATATATATATATTCAAGAAGAAACTAGAATGGCTATTGCTAAAGACTAAAAAATACAAAGGCTCTTGGACTAGACTAGAAGCAAGAAAGGAATTAACAAGAGTAAAGAAGGTTTTACTCTTGTTTCTATTTCTATTATCTATCTAATAACTACGTGGCGGCATTTTATAAGACCTCTAATATGTGTCCAATTTGCAAGATACATGTCAAACTTGCAAGATAAGTTTTATATATGTGTGCCACATACTTAGCTTGTTCTACAAGCTACTAACATGTGTAATACGTGGCTAACTTATTGGACAAGTTTCTAACCTACCAATCACCTATAGATATGTATAAAGGTGAAATTGTGCCTATGAAGCTTTTAAGAAGCTTTTCTATAAGACATTATCAAATTAACCTACTTTTGTCTCATTCTACCTATCCATATTAATTAGATAAATATTGAAATAAATCTCATGTCCATAACAATTATTGAGAAATAAAGTGGATTTGTATTTTTGAGCATATTAAAAATACTATAGCAGATTTATAGATAAAAAATTATAAATTTGTGAATATAATTATATTAAATAGTTTTATGAATTTGAACTTAATCCAATGATTAGATCAAAGGTTATTAGAATTTAAGTAAACTAAAATCTCAGAAATTGGATTTTGAGGATTAATGAAGGTTACTGTGATTTTGAGCAATTTTCCAATTAGTTTGGAATGGTTTTTTTTTGAATCAGTAGTTAATTTAGTTTTTAGTATTTTTAAAAAAATTTAGAACATATAAATGGTGCAAAAAGAGAAAAATTGATACTAAAAGATTAACATGAAGTTTGGAGAAGAAAAATAACTGATACTTGAGAGAATTAGGAGTTTTTTCTTTCAATCTACATATTTAAATCTTTTTAAATTTTGTATGCTTGTTTTTAATTAGTAGATTAAAAAATATGTAAATTTTGAATGAAAATCAATAATTAATTTAATAATTATTAAAGTTTTAAATTTGTTATTAGATTGGATTTAGATTTGCTTAGAATATCTTTAGGATTTTATTAAGATTTGATTAGGATTTAATTAGGATTTATTTAGGATATTAAAATTTTATAATTTTTTTTTAAAGATTTTATTAAGTTTTTATTAGGATTTTTTTTAGGATATTAGGATTTGATTAGGATTTGATTTAGGATTTGATTAGGATTTGATTTAGGATTTGATTAAGATTTTATTAGAATTTACTTACAATATCTTTAAGATTTTATTAGGATTATATAAGGATTTTTTTAGAATTTGATTAGAATTTGATTAGGATTTCATTAGAATTTGATTAAGATTTAATCAAGATTTGACTAAGATTTGATTAAAATTTGATTAAAATTTGATTAGAATTTATTTAAGATTTGATTAAAATTAAATTAGTATTTATTTAAGATTTGTTTAGAATTGGCTAAAATTTGGTTAGGATTTCTTTAAGGTTTCTTTATGATTTCCTTACATTTTTTCAAGGATTTCTTTAAGTTTTTTTTAATAATTTTTTAAAGATTTCTTTATAATTTTATTAAGATTTTTTTAAGATTCTTTTATAATTCTTTTAGGATTTGATTAGGATGGTTAAAGATTCAATTGGAGTTTATTTAGGATTTTATTAGGATTATTAGATTATTGATTAATTGCAATATACAAGTTTACCTTCTATAACCAAGTGCTTGGTACATTTTCAAACAAGATGATATATAATATGATAACAAGAAATCCAATAGATTTCTTGTACTTCCTACATATAACCTTCTATAATCTCTTATCAATTAAAATGAATCTAATCATTTGCTTCTAAAGGTGCCAATTGTCTCCAACAAATTTTTCTATAATGTAATATTTATTATCATAATAGAAAAAATATTTTAAAAATAGAAAAATAGAACAAATAAAAAAAGATTAAAAAAGAAATAGAAATAGAATCAAGTTGAGGCTTAATATTTTCTTATATAATCTTTTATTAAAATATTTATAAAAATTCTAAATTTTATTTTTAAAAATTAAAAAAATAATTTATATATATAAATTATTTTATTGCTTATAATTTTTAAAAATTTCAAGTCAAATTCTTAAAATTAAATGAGTTATAAATATTTAATCAATACTATATCAAACTAAATTTCAAAAACCAATTCAAAAAATTATTATGAAGGTTCTTAGACTCAAAATGATTGTATATTTGTCTGCAATTTGTATTCCTAATGATAGTCTGCAATCTTGTCATTGTTCAATGTTATTAAAGACAACTTGTATTCTTGATATTATTCACTGCTCTAACAATTTACTCCTCTAGTAACTTGCTCTTCTAATGATCTATTACTTTAGTGACCTATTGCTCTAGCAACTTGCTCTTCCAGTGATCTACTACTTTAGCGACCTATTGTTCTAGCAACCTACCACTCTAACAACTTTTTACTCTAAGTGGTTTCTATTTTTTAAGTTTTTTTCACAAAAAATTAAACTTCTTCAAAATTGATTAATAGATCAAGTTTTTGTAAAAATTCCTTACAAAACACTTATCTCGTCAAAGAAAAAATCTAAAATGCTTGGCTTTAATACCATGTGATAAATTAATAGAGAATAGTATTATTTAAGGATAGAATTAGAAATATATAAATATAAAGTGCCTATCATCTAATTAACAAGAACATAAGAGAATTAAATTGCATCTAAATGAGCTTTGAGTTTGAGATCTTATATTATTAATCTATTGTATAACTATATAGACTTTCTAATATAAATATATTAACAATTAGCCTAATCAAAGAGGTCCAATTGACATGTAGACACTCATCTTCTTAGTCCACATGACAATATCATATGGCATGGTTTTTAATCTAGGAATACATTAGATACCTAGTTGTATAAAGTTCACCTTTAACTTATTGGCTAAACTTCAATAAGTGATTTTTTCTTAATAAGAAAAAAAAATATGTATATATATATATATATATATATTAAAATATATTATTTTAATAAGAATTCTTTATATCTAAGTTGGTTTGTACATAAGATTTTTTATTGTATCTAAAAATTTCTTAATAGCCTATTATATACTAAATCATAACTAATTAATTATTAGTAAGTTAGATTCTAAATAATTTAAAAGAAAATCCATAATTTCATTTTAAAGACTTGTTTTTATATCAAAATTTTATCATAGCACTATATATCTATTTTTCACACTTCTATAAAGTCTTGGCTCTAAAATCTCTTTAATTTGCACAAAATACTCAAATTATAACAAAAATCCTTCAACATCTTATTCACCCACAAAAGATTTTATTTTATTATTTTTTGTTATAAACTTTAAAATCTAATATCTCTTAGTTTAGCTACTTGTTTTTTGTCAAATATCTAAAAAATATAGTTTTTACCTTTAAAATTTATTACAAAAAAATTCAACTATAGATTCACTTCCAAGCATCTGTTATTTCAAAAATCCTAGTAGATACTCAAAATCTTAGTTTATAGACATGTAAGTACTATTTTCTTCATATCTTAAAAATCCAAAATCCAAAATCCAAATACCACCAAAATTTGTGTATAGCTTTATAATATAATAATACATATTTTTAAAAATTTTGAATCAAAATCTGATCAAATAGCTTAAGGTATAGCTCAAAATAAAATCACTAATTAACTAGGTGACTTATTGCCTTGAAATTACAAGTGCTGATTTCAACTCCCAATATGTCTTTCATTCCAACTTAGAATTCATTAAATAATATATATATAAAATATAGCTAAAAAATTATTATTTTCTATCCTGATCTTTCATTATATTTTGTATATTTGTGTTATGTTCCAATAAAAGATAGTAGGTATAAAATCAATATGTTGACTTTGAGCGCTTATATTTCTTTCACAAATATTTTAAATTAATTAATTTTTATACTAAAATCATGTTGAAGATTCTAAACTTGTTAACCTTAGTTTTCAATATTTAAATGATTCCAAAAGAGTAATCCTAATTCCTAACAAGTCTTAAGCAACCTTCTTTAAGTATTAGGAACATACATTTTAAAAGTTTATAAAATCTTTTAGAATATTTTAAAGATTTTTTAGTTAATATATGTCAATTCAGAAGCTTCCTAGTTGATGAAAGTGGCTTGAAAAGCTTCATAATTAATAGAAGGAGCTTGAGAAGCTTTCAAGTTGATAGAAGGAGCTCAAAAAGCCTTCCAGTTGGTAAAAGTTGCTCGAGAAGCTTCTTAGTTTGATGGAAGCCGCTTAAAGAGCTTCTTAGAGAAGGATATATATTGGAGTCCAAGCTAAAAAATTCTTCAATCTAGACAATGCATCTCTTGGATTTGTAGCTCACCTTTCTTAATATTCATGTACTCATCTAGATAATTCAAGTTCTTATTGGTTTCTTGTTGAAATCTTTTTTAGTTCAAGTCTTTAATTTTATATTCTTGTATCTTTGACAGTTTGTCAAGATTGACTTCATCTTAAATATTAAAGTTGAATCTTTCTCGTTAAAGAGTGGATTACTTCTTTTCTTAAAGGTATATTAATGCTTTAGAGGTTGCAGATTATCTTCTTCTAAGTTGATATATTTTTCATCACAATATTAGAACTTTATTCTTCTTATGAAAGAATAAATCATCCATCTCCTTAAAGATCTCAAAATATCTTAGAAGTTACAGATTAGTTTCTTTTAAAATAATATTATCTTTTTTTAGATTCATTTTTTTTTTTTTCTTATAGAATAATTAGATATTAAGATATTAATATGACCAAAACTTTTGAGTCCAAATTAGATGCTATCATAAGTTCTTTTATTATTTTATCTACTAAGATTGTAGAAATTGAAGGGGTTGTTGTAAAACTTCATAACAATGCAACATCTGAAATATCACAATCTAAATTACATCCACCTCATTCTATGCTTGAAGATGGAGTACTATCCATGTTGCACCAAGGAAATCCACCTATTCAGCAACATAAAGAGCCTCAAGTTAGTCTTCCAAAAAAACATGATGGTACTTGTTCAAAGTTCCGAGGGTTTGTCAACTAAATTCAATTAATAAGGATTCTACAACCTGATACTTATACAACAGAAGAATCACAAGTTGGATTGGTTGGCCCTTTTATTACAAGGCAAGCATTATCATAATTTGTTCCCTTATTTTAAAAAAAATCACCAATTTTAAGCAACTTTGAAATTTTTATAGAAGCATTTGTATAAGCATTTAGAGAACATGATAAGGCTTGTTGAGCAACAACTAAGGTCAAAGCATTGCAATAAGAAGCATGCTTTATATCAATCTGTGCATCTAATTTTAAGCAACTAGTATGTGACATGAATTAAGACAAGGAAGCCTTAATGAGTCAATTCTATTAGAGATTAAGAGATAATATAAAAGATTTGTTATTATCACTTTTAAATCTATAATCACTTAATGAAGCTATCAGCCAAGCCATGATATATGATAATCAATTTTTCCAATGTTATCAAGATCAATATTTATGGGTTCATATAAGACAATATGTAATTCAATATATTTTTGCTACATCGGCAAGCATTCTAAAATTCACATTTAGAAGTAGAAGATATGCAGCTTAATGTAATATAATTTAAACTTCTTGGTCTATAAAAAAAGAAGCATCAGATGGAAGAAGGTCTATGCTTGTATTGTGGCAAAGTAAGTCACAAGATTGGCAATTATTCAAAGAAATAAAATTGACATATTATCAAAATCAGGAATGCAATTGCTCAAGAAAACAAAAATGTTCAGCCATAGTAAGGACCAATATCATGTAGTAACATAGCTATTTGGTGAAAGAAAAAAGAAATAATTATAATATTATAGAATGGATAGGAATTTTAGGATTTACAATACATAGTTTGTAGGATTAAGAATAGGCAGAAAGCCAATGAATGGCCAATTTAGAAGGTAGTATGGATGAGGAAGTTAGAAAAAGTAGTTATCATCGGTTGTGTAGCAGTTAAACATAGATTGGGCTAAGTATAAATTGATTCGAAACGTAGGAGTCGGGACTAGACTGTGATAGTCCTGAGCCGGAATAAGCTTGGTGCTACCTCTCACATTTCTTTTGTTAGGCTATAGTGGAAGATCCGGATTCTATTCTAAAGGGTTATACCATGTCAATGATAAAGTACAATAATAAAACAAGAAATTTTATATATGTGGATGAATAAAAAATTATAATTATTTGATGTGTGAGTTCTTTGTGGAGAATTGGAGGTTGAAGACCGGATATGTTAATGAAGTTTGATTATGGATGAGATTGTCATGCCGTATTGACTGTGAGAGTTGAGCGGTGGAGAATATTAGAGAAACGATTTGTTTTGAAAGACGTTCTAGGAGAAGAATTATTTCCAGTGTTTGGAGAGAGAAGCACGTGTATGCAATCTATGGAAATGGTGCAACATTGCCGATTATTGTTATGAGTTCCGAAGAAGACAGTAGATTATAGTAAGAGAATTGATGGAGGATTGTATCACGAAGTTTATCTTTAGTTGCAAAATAGCAGAACCAATAGAGTGGACGATAGTATTTTAAAAAAAATGTGTACATGTGCATTGGACTCTAATGTTCAGAAGGTGGTTAGTTGTGTGATCCTAATAGTCTAACTCAATGCAGATAGTCTCTCCCTGTGTTTGAATCCCCCCTTACAGATTTATTCTGGACAATATTGGTAGAGTAAGTGAGACGAACAAGAACAATATTTTGGCGCCGCTGCCGGGGATTGACAATAGTATTGAGTGTTAGGAATTAACTACCGAATGAGTAGTTAAATTAGTGATGGAAAGCAATGTCAATAATAGATGATGAAAGATTATATTTAATAAGAATGAGAACATTGCTCTGAAAAAAATGTGTTAGTTGAAAGGAAGACAAGAGAGAGCACAAGTAAGAAATTTGTTGAGGGACGAGCAAGAACGGAAGTTAAAAAAGAAGTGTCGATAGAATTGGATTAAACCATGGTTGCATGCCTGTCGGCACATCTGAGCATACTAAGAACATGAAAGATCTTTAATATTTCAGACATATATATCGTTAAAGAAATTGCCAAAAGCACTTGTAGATAACTCCGCAAATAGCTCAGTGTATCTCTTGAGTCCATTAACGGAAAGAGAACGGAGCACAAAAGAATTGGATACTCCATTGGATACTTTTTTAATAGTAGATACAGCCGATTCTAGCAAGGCTAGTTCTTCATTAGGAAATGTATTGCTTGCCAGTAAGGGCCAATTCAGTGGATTCCAAAATCTATTGTTTTCACCTCAACTTCAACCGTTAAAATTATTTGCAGATAATAATATTAAATTACGGAGGCCTAGAAGTCCGGAAAAGACAATTGAAGGAGACAGCATTTATTTTAGCAAAGAAGTGAGTAGAACATTGTCACCTTTAATGGCGGCAGAGGGTCCAACAATACCAATTACGGTACAAATGGGTGCGGTGGCTCATCACATAACTAGAGTAGCTCCATTACCTACCTTTAGGAGTCTGCCAAGAGCCGACCCAAATCAACACTTGTCTCAATTCCTGACCGCATGTATAGCCAACAATGGTAAAATTGAAGATATTTGATTAAGATAGCTTCCAGTGACCTTGAAAGACACGGCATTTGAATGGTATAATCGCCAACCCATGGGACAATTTCTTAATTGGGAGGCATTGAAAAATACATTTTTGACTCATTTTTGATCAATAGGATTTGAAGAACGTCTTAGAAAAAGATTAATGAATAGCAAAATGGTACCGAGAAAAGCGGTGCAATCATATTATGGCCGAGTAGCAGATATCCTTCGTAAATGGCCAAATAACCAAATGCCGAACTCATTGGTTATTTCTATATTGGTTAACGGACTATATCCACCAGAATTGAAGATGTTTGTAAAAGAGGTCCAACCTGCGATTGTGGCTGCCTCACTTGACCGAGCTAAGGTACGGAAAGAATGTCATTATGACCAATTCTTAAGCACAGGAGCCATAATGATTCTATCTCAAGGAGGATATCAAATACCAACCTGGAATGAAACAGTAAACAATTACCTAAGAACAATTTACTACGGCGCAAATCTTAATATCAATCCATAAGGGATAGTGAATGCTGTTCCATTGCAGGCTATACCACCAACAACTGCAATTCCGTATTTTCCATATTCCCGATATCAAAAACCAATATCTATAAAAGAGTTATCTAATGAACTAATATCAAAGGATCTAAATGAGACTTTGTTGTTAACTTTGACAAAGAAGATGGATGAATTGGCTGTTAATCTGACAAAAGATAAGGAAAAGAGGCATAAACCGACTAATATACGCCCCAATATTTGGTGCAATAATTGTAAGGGGCAAGGCCATTTAGTAACGGAGTGTCCTTCACTACCCTAAATGACTGTGCAATGTACATTTTGTGGAGGTAAGCATGTAACCACCAATTGCTGGAATTTAAGAAGGCAACAACAGTTAGGAAATCAGACTATGACTTAACCAACTTTGTAGGATGTTAATGAAGTTTAGATAGGAAATAGGTTTGGCTAAAACGGAAATCATCTTATTAAACAAAATAGAAAATTCTATAATTTTCAAAATTCTCAGTATAACCAAGAAGGTGATCCCAATTCTCAAAGCTTTGTGCAAAATCAGCAAGGACAACCCCAATATCTACCTATTCAGAATCCAATTTTAGATCCTATAATATCAACTAGTCGGCCGGGATTCTTTATCCATCAAATCTGAAACAAGCCTAGCCGATATATATCAATCAAGATGCCCCATATTCCAGATGGAGGAAGAAGAAGACCACTTCGATGCTATCGATGCAGGCAGCTAGGATATTATGCTAATGAATGTCTCAATCCTAGAGCCAGTGATGATTATGTTCCAATATGTGGAAATTGTACGCAATCTGGACATACTTATCAGTAGTGCAATGCTCCATTTAATATTAATAATCGAGATCAGGATATCCAACTGTAAAATAAAATGGAGGATAATAATCAAGTTCTATAAGATTTTCCAATAAATCAGGTGGAATGCGTCCATGCAATACTTACTCGGGCCGAGCAAAAAAAAAAGATCCAATTCAAAAATTAAAAGTACCAGTTGCAGCGGACAAATGTAATTCATTGAATGGTAGTCCAAATCTAACACCAGTGTCGAAGGTATTACCAGTGAGGGGATCCAATTCATCTGTGCAATTTGAGGATGTCGTTAGCCCCAAGATAATTGTTCAACCAAAACCAATATCAATATCTGCATAGATTTGGGAGCCACCTTATCCATTAAAAGATCCTCTTATAGACAAGAATTATAACAAAGTCCATTCAACAATTCTAGTTCCGAACTCCGTAAGAAAATTATTTCAAGGGATCAAATTAAAATCCATGAAAAAGAAGAGGGTCTTAGGAATCATTGTCAATGTGAAACCATATGATATTATGAAAGTTTTGGATGAATTTAAACCTTCTATTACAATGAAGCAATTGTTAGTGGTTGGCTAGAATGTCGTTCTACATTGAATTTCTTGTTAATACGACGTAAAGTTCGTAATAAAAAAATTCATGAGGTTAGTTTGAATCCCGATCCGGGAGCATCAACTATCAATGTATTAATTGATGGTATTCTCATTCTTGGAGTTCAAGTGCATGGTGGCTCTAGTGTGAACTTAATGAACGCCAATACAATGGAGGAATTGGATCTAAAACAATTAGTACCCACGACATTGGTATTAAGAATGGAAGATCATAGTAGGATAAAACCAATGGATATCTTACGCAATATTAATACTGTAATTACAGAAATTACGTATGAAATTGATTATATTGTTTTCTAATCACAGACTTCCACTTTATTATATTCAATATAATTGGATCGACTGTGGCTATATCAAGCCAAAGCTAAGAACGATTGGGGCCGTGGAACATTAACTATTGGAGAGGATAGTGACAAGATTGTTTTACAAATGTATCCAATTCAATATCATGGAGAGTCTCAAATTATGGGCACAGAAGCAACATTTGATGATAAGGGCCAATTTGAGGCAGAGTATGACAAAGTTAATAATGCGATGCAAGTTGATAACGACCCAATTCACATGCAAAAGCAAGGCATGTTATTCCAATATAGAGGACCAAGGGAAAATTTTTTGTATCAGGAGGATGCAGCAAATTTTGACGATATCATTGCAGACTGGATGAATAATTGCGCGATAAATGAAGTCGATACATTGGAACCAGAATTAGACAAGTTCGATTTGCCAGACCATATGAAGGATTCAGAGCAGGAGGGGCAAATCAAACCGAGGGTTAATGAGGAACCTGTATGCCAATCCATTAACTTGGGTTCCAATAAAATACCCCAGATTATCAAAGTAAATACCAGTATTACGGCTACAAAACTAAGAAATTGGAAAGAATTCTTTCTAAATCGTAAATCTACTTTTGCTTGGTCGTATGCAAATTTAAAAGGTATTCCTACCGAAGTTTGTGAGCATCAAAGTACTTTAAAAGAAGATGTTACACCAGTTCGTCAAAGACAACACTATCTTAATCCAAAATATTTTCTCATGGTCAAAGAGGAAGTAAATAAACTTTTAGACGTGGGCTTCATATATGCAGTCTTGTATAGTGAATGGATTTTACCAATTGTGATAGTACCAAAGAAAAATGGAAAAATCCGTATCTGTCAAGACTTCCATAAATTAAAGGCGATTACCAAGAAGGATTATTTTTCTTTACCTTTTACAGATAGTATACTAGACGCAATAGTTGGGCATGAATGTTATTCCTTTTTGGACGGATTTTTGGATTATAATCAAATAAAAATTACAGAAGAGGATCAATTGAAGACTACTTTTACTAACAGATTGGGGCGCATTTGCTTATAAAGTAATGTCATTTGGATTATGTAACGCCCCGGCCACATTTCAAAAAGTAATGATATAAGCATTTCAAGACTATTTACGATTGTTGATGGAGATATTTTTAGATGATTTTTGCACATTCAGTACAACAGCGAATCATTTGGAACGTCTTGGTAACTGTTTGGACCAATGTGATAAATATGGGATATCTTTGAATTCTGAGAAGTGTCAATTTGGTGTACCATCAGGAAAGCTTTGAGACACATCGTTTCCGCGGCTGATATTGCTACTGATCCAGATAAAATTACTCGTATATTGGCTTTACCAAAGCTAAAAACAGTATCTAGTGTTCGTGGTATTGTAGGCCATGTTAGCTATTATAGGCGATTCATTCATTTATTTGTAAAAATATGTCAATCGTTAACGAATCTTTTAAAGAAACCGCCATCAGATGGATATAGTCTAATTTGGACTAAGGAATGTATACTTGCGTTCGAGGAGTTAAAACAAAAATTGGTGTCAATACTAGTACTTGTTGCACCTTGTTGGACAAAATCCTTTCATATTTATGTTGATACCTTGAATGTTGCTATTGGATCCGTATTAAGCCAAAAGGATGAAAAAGATTTGGATCATCCCTTCTATTATACTATTAATCATATTAAATATATGATTAATAAACCTCAATTGAGTGGACGCATTGCTCAATGGGTGTTATTCCTTCAAGAATTTAATTTTACTATTAATGTTTGACCAGGAAAGAAATATGCCAATGTACATCATTTATCTTGATTGTCCAATATATTCGATAATGAATCTATCAATGATGCATTTTCTAATGCAAAATTATTTGCCGTCAATGTAATCATCCCAGAATATAGTGAATTGATCCAGTATCTGACATTTCAGACATTTCCACCTACATATAGTGAGAAACTTAAGAAACGCTTAATTTTAAAAAGTGCGCCATATATGATGATTGGAGATGCCTTGTATAAGCAAAAGAGAGATGGAATTCTATGCCGTTGTATTTTTCAAAATAAACTATGTACCATATTAGAAGCATGTGATTTGGATAGTTGTGGAGGGCATTTTGTCGGTGACAGCACTGCCCGCAAAACTTTAATGGCTGGATATTTGTGGTCAACAATATTCTCAGATGCACACCAATACGTCTGATGTTGTGATCCTTGTCAGCGTATTGATAGACCTATTGGAACTTCTGCCATGCCGTTGGTACCAATTTCAGTACAAGCACCGTTTGAAAAATGGGATATTGATTTTGTAAGACCAATCGCACTAACCTCGCGTAATAGGCAGAAAAGATATATTTTGGTAGCGATTGATTATGTGACAAAATGGGCAGAGGCGATGGCAATAAAAACTAATAATGCTAATACTATAGCCACATTTTTATATGAGAACATTATCACTCGATTTAAATGTCCTAAGGAATTGGTTAGTTATCATGGAACCCATTTTATTAATTCTACAATTGCGGCTCTGACAAATAAATATAAGATCAAGCATCAAAAGACAATCCCATATCACCTTTGAATCAATGGGTAGACTGAAAGGACCAACAGTATTTTGTGTAAAATTTTAATTAAAACATTGTCTAGTATAGGAACGGATTGGGATACAAAATTGTTTGCAGCCTTATGGGCATATCGTACTGCGTATAATATGACTACCAGTTCTACACCATTCCAATTGGTATACGGGCTAGAAGTAATATTATCAATTGAATTGGAAGTTCCGAATTTATGAATTGTATTGGATGAACGTCTTGGTAACAAGGAATCCCTCTAACATTGGTTAGTACAATTGGAAAAATTAGATGAAATTAGGGCTATGGCTCTTTTAAGTATGGAAGCTACACAGCGCTGCCGTAAGAGTTATTATGATAGTAAATTACATCCTAAATCTTTTATGCCCAATGATTTAATACTTCTTTATAATAGTCGCTTTTACAATTTTTCGGGGAAATTCCAAATCCGTTGGCATGGATCCTATCAAGTAATTGAAGCCTTTCTTAATAGTTCAATTCAATTGGAAGATTTTATAGATATTCAATTTACCACCTGAGTTAACAGCAACTGTTTATGTCTTTATTTTATGTAAATTCACGACGGATTTTCAAAACTGGAGAGAAGAGGGTGTACCAACATGATAACTTACCTTTATTAAAGGTGCATGATGGTTAAAAAAGATGGCTGATGGTCAGTTATGGATCCTAATATGGACTAGTCAAGCAAATCGGAAGTGATGATCTGGACACTGAATTAAACATTGTTGCTTTAGACCCCGAGTAAAAGGTTAGGAGCGGGGCACTTAGCGAGAGTTTTTGTTAGCATTCTGTTTTGAGCTTGGTTGTGCGAGTGTATCCTTATTAGAATGTAGAGTTTTTTAGAGTCAGAGAGTAACGATTAGTACGAGTAAGGAGTACATAGTCAGCATTATACAATGTCGATGAAAAGGTCAAAGAGAGCTGCGGACAGAGAGGAGAATGTCTAAAATATGCGAAGTAAGAGTAACTTGCAATTGCCGCCCCTAGTGGTGGTCACCAACATGGAGCCAATGAAGTTGGAAATGTGTTGATTTCCACAAAGGCAGAGAGATTTTAAAAATGCACAGATGTACGTGTTTTTGCGACGATTGGATAACTTGCCTCCAATTGATGTAGAACTAGTTGCAGAGTATATAAAAAATTACGACCCATAGGATGCTTCAAGTGTAGTAAAAGGAAAAATAATTGGGATCGATGAGAGTACCTTACAGAAGGTATTATATTTACTAATAGGTAAGTTAGCGGTAGGTGTCGAAGTATCCAATGACTTCACACCGAGAAGTTATTTCAAAGGAGACATGGCGTCCTTTGAAAAGAATCAAGGTTGGAAAGTGGCGGAGGCACTTATTCCAGAGCTTGCGGAGTAGATGCGGTTCATTCAAAAGCGGTTAGGTTTGAACCCGCATACCACATACATATCCAAGCGCTTATTGTTTGCTGCGATCGGAACACTTGAAGGCATGGTGTTTAGTTGGGCAGCCTTTGTAGCAACCCGTATCCATGCAGAAATGAGAGCCAAGCAAAAAAAGGGTAAATTTGCTTCTTTGTTATGCTCTAACTATGTGCATTCTGTTATTTCACATACGTTAAATCAACCACCAGTGGAAAAAAGTATACCTTCCTCAATGCCGCAATAGAGTATGCGGAGTTTACCAGTTAGTTGAGGGGTTTTGGTGTACAAAATTGAAGAATCAAGTAGATCGCGGGAACAGGAAGCTATCCCGGAGACTACACTAGGGCGGGCTTCAATTTGTGCAATGATTGAGAAGATGGCTGAGGCTCCAATTTTGAACACCAGAATATTAGAGGGAGGGAACCTCATGGAAGTAATATTGGGTCAAATTTTCCAATTGCAGCTTACTCTGGGTCAGTTGGAAGGAAATCTAAGACAACAATTAGAGTCGAGCAGGAAAGAGATAATAGAGAAAAGCTGCCAAATTGTAGAATAAGGTTACCTTATTAGGGCAAAGACGGAATCCAAGTTGACATTGGAGTGGAAGTTAGCGGAGGAAAAGAAAAATTGACCGAATGATAAAGATCGCATACAAAGAATCCTGAATGGTCAAAAGTAAGAATTAATAGAGAATTGCAGGATATGGAATTTAGAATGGAAAGCATTGAAGTGTCAATTGCAAGCAGAACGTGAAAAAATAGCAAAATTAGAACAGAAAAAGGAGGAATTGGGAGACCAATACAGACTTGGAATGGATAAGTTGCAAGCAGAAATTAGTGCATTGAAGGATGAAGTGGAAAAGTTGGAGGGCGATTTGGCCAATGTTGTTCGGCCACAGATATTTGCTCCACCAGTTTCAAGCATTAGTGAACTAGAGGAGAAGATGAAATAACAAGAGCGCCAATTAGAGGTGAAAAATGCCAAGATTCTACAATTGGAGGCTCAAATTTGGAAATTAAGAGCGGATAATGAAGATTTATCAGCGGAGTTGAAGAGTAACCATGTGGATGTATTGGAGGAGGATGACGACGTGCTATTAGAGCCAGACACAAAGGAACCTCGTACGAAGAATCCACGCACATCCCACTCCCAAGAGCCAGCTTCATAACAAAAGTTTTTTTTACTAATTTTGTGTCAATGAAGTTTGATTATGGATGAAATTGTCATGCCGTTGTCGTAATACGTGAAGTCTTGCTTGAGAATGCTCCGGGCACCTGGCTGTGGAAGATAAAAAGAAAATACGCCACAACAAAATCCTAACAATTCTAATAGAATCTTAATTAACTTCTATTAAACCTTAACAATATTTTTCAGCTTGATTCAATCTTAAAAAAATTATAAAAGAAGAATAAATGAGTCATTCAATAATCATAATAAAAAATAATATATAAAATGCTAAATTTAGAAAATACTAAAAATAGAATCTTAAAACCCTAAATCATATCTTATTCAAACCCTAGTCAATCCCTAAGTCAAACCTTGATCAAACCTTAGTCATACCCTAAGTCAAACCTTGGTCAAACCTTAGTCAAACCCTAAGTCAAACCCTAGTCAAACCCTAAGTCAAACCCTGATCAAACCCTAAGTCAAATCCTAGTCAAACCCTAATCAAACCCTAAGTCAAACCCTAATCAAACCCTAACCCTAATGAAACCCTAACTCAAATCTTGGTCAAATCTTAGTCAAACCCTAATCAAACCCTAAGTCAAACCCTAGTCAAACCCTAATCAAACCCTAGTCAAACCCTAATCAAACCCTAAGTCAAACCCTAATGAAATCCTAACCCTAATGAAACCCTAAGTCAATCCCTAGTCAAACCCTAATCAAACCCTAAGTCAAACCCTAAGCAATTTCTAAGGCAGTTTTAGAACCACAATAACTACCAAACAAACCGTTGATCTTGATTGAAATATTTCATACACCTTAACAATTAAGTTAAAAACACACACACCAAGTTTGAAGAAGATCCAACTTACCAAGAAGAAGAAAAACTTACAAATTTGCTCGGGTATCAGCCGGCCTCCTTCTCCAATCTTCACGCCAATATTCCAGTGCCTAAACCTCCTATTTGCACCGTTCAACTGCTTCCAAATTTCACAAGCATGTAGGAAATTAAGTCTTCTACACACACACATAAATTTCACCCCAATCCAACCGATAGATTGATCAAAATCTGCGAAACCCTAACTGACCTTTAAAACCCAATTCCAGAGACCCCAACTCACATAAATTTCAATAACCTTTGATCGAACCGTTAGATCAATCTCAAATTCACAGCACACATTGACAACAACAATACCCAAAAACCCACAAATTTCCAGCCGTAGATCTGCTGCAAAGCTTCTGGAATTGCCTAAACCATCAACCCTAATTTATTTCACAAAATCTCAAGTAGCCAAAATAAACCCTGACTTTGCAAAGCTATTACAAAGTCGTTTTCTCTCCAAATCACTCAAAATCAACTCCTATATAAAACCCTTCAAGTTCACTCCCTAACCCCAATCTCCGATCTGCAAAAAGACTCTCCATTCGCCGTCGGCACGCGGTTTTGTGCCCTGGGGTCTGGTTTCGACCCAGGTTCTTAACCGGCCCTCTCCGGATATCAACTCTTGTAGTTTTGAGGTAAATTTCTCTAAAACCTACTCTTAACTTCTTATTAAACATACCTATACCAATTATTTTTCTAATCTACTTTGTTTTACCATTTTTATGGCTTTACAAAGTAAGTAGAAATCCCTTTTTTAAAAAGGCAGCATTAGCACTTTTTAATTTTTACTACCTCCTTGTCTATTATCTATTTTTCTAAGATAATTTTCTCAAATATTTTCATTTGAGCTCTTCTATAATATAATCATTCCTCCCCTCTTTCACCTAGTAGTCGTATTACTACACGACACCGTATTGATTGTGAGAGTTGAGCAGTAGAGAATATTGGAGAAATGATTTGTTTCAAAAGACGTTCTAGGAGAAGAATTATTTCTAATGATTGGAGAGAGAAGCGGATGTATGCAGTCTATGGAAATGGTGCAACATTGTCGATTGTTGTTATGAGTTTGAAAGAAGACAGAAGATTATAGTAGGAGAATTGGTGGAGGATTGTATCACGAAGTTTATCTTTAGTTGTAAAATAGGAAAACCAATAGAGTAGATGGTAGTATTTTAAAAAAAATATGTACGTGTGCATTGGACTTTAATATTCAGAAGGTGGTTAGTTATATGACCCTAACAGTCTAACTCAATGCGGATAGTCTCTCCCTGTGTTTGAATCCCCTCTTACAGATTTACTCTGGGCAGTATTGGTAGAGTAAGTGAGATGAATGAGAACAATAAATATATAGGAGCTCAAATAGAAATATTTTAATAAATTATCTTAGAATTAAAGATAATAGATAAAAAAGTAAAAAAAAGTTAAAAAGGTTAATGTTGTCTTTTATAAAAGAAGCTTCTACTTACTTTGTATGGCCATAAATAAGACAAAATAAAGTATATTAGAAAAATAAATAATATATGTATCTTTAAATAGAAATTAAGAATAGATTTTAAAAAATTTTAGATCAAAATTCTCAGAGTTGATACTCGGAGAGGACCGCTTGTGAGCTTAGGATTTCTTTAGAATTTGAGTAAGATTTATTTAAGATTTGACTAAGATTATTAGGACTTGACCAAGATTTGATTAAGATTTGACTAAGATTTAACTAGGATTTGATTAGAATTTGACTAAGCTTTGATTAGGATTTGACTTAAGATATGATCAAGATTTGATTAGGATTTAGTTAGGATTTGATTAGAATTTGGTTAGGATTTGATTAGAATTTGGTTAGAATTTGATTAGGATTTGATTAGAATTTGATTAGAATTTAGTTAGGATTTGTTTAGGATTTGATTAGGATTTATTTAAGATTTGATTAGAATTTATTTATAATTTGATTAGAATTATTAGGGCTTGACTAGGATTTGGTTAGGATTTGATTAGGATTTGATTAGGACTTGATTAGGATTTGATTAAGATTTGGTTAGGATTTAATTAAAGCTTAGTTAGGATTTGACTAGGATTTGATTAGAATTGATTACAATTTGATTAAAGTTTGATTATAATTTCTATTTTTAATATTTTAAAAGATTTTTATTTTAATATTTCTTTTGGATTTATATTAATATTTTTTTAAGATTTCTATATTATTTTTTTATATCTTCTTTAGAAGTTCTTTAGGATTTTTTGTATATTCTTCTATATGTAAATAAAAATCTAATTAAACTTTTTAATGATTGAAGCTTATTTGTTAGTCTTAATTATAAATTTTACACAATTCTATTAGAGGTGTTAGGACTTATTAATGTTATTTCTCTTTTATCTTCCATAACCAGGTGCCTAGCGCATTCTCAAATAAGACTTCATGATATATGACATATTTGGTGAACGCGACGTAAAAAGCTTGAGGTGGAAGATAATTGGATTTTTTTGATTTATTTGAATTATAGAGAAGAAAGGCAAGAGAATAGAAGGAGGAGCTATGGATGGTATTTCAAATAGAGCTATAAGTAGAAGTACTAGTGGAGTATAAGATATGTATTTTGACTCTAATTCTACAAGCATACTTGAAGCTTTTGCTTTATACATGTAATAGCAACAAGTTAAAGATTACAAAGAAAGTATGGCAAACAAAGCATTATAGGCGGTTGTAGACTAATTCAATTAATTTAAAAGAAAGGATATTACAAAATATTTAAGGTATTATATGAGAGAAATAGAATTGAAACATGTTTCCAAAAAGAAGATGGTTCAATTATTTGAATTGGCTATTGTATCAGAGATAAAGAATCATATGAAGTCTATTATAAGATATTTTGGAGGTTTATGGAAGAAATTTTTTTAAGTATTGAAGGATGAATATTTTTTAAAAGACAATGATCAGATTATAAAGAAGTTATTTTTTGAATGGATTGAAAGGCCTAAGAAGGATCTTCAAGCAAAAAAATTATTAAAAGAGTTTGAAAGATAATATTCTCATTTATCAGAGAAGGACAGGCAATTATTGGATCCAAGTAAAGTAGAACTTTTTCTTCAAGCGGTTGATGGAGAGTTGCAAGAAAAATTGAAATTTTTTCTTTAAGATAAAGAAGAAGAAGAAGGATTGACATCAAATTGAAAAGAAATAGAAGAGGTAATATGATTGCTTACAAAAAGAGAAAGAAAAAATGATAAAGTGGATATTCAAAGACCATTGCAAGCATCTAAGATAAAATTGCCTATCAACCATCTTACATCTATGATTCAACCTTTAATATTTACATCAAAGAAAGAAGAAATGAGTATGGATGAAATCATACATGAGATGAAAGATTTACAAATAAAATTTATAAAATTTGAAGAGAAGGATCAATCATTGAGGGTATCATCAGAACAAAATTCAAGTCCAATAGAAGGTGTAGTACATAGGTGCATGTCGTGTGATAGCATGGATTATTCAAGAAGGGAGTGTGAAGATTTTATAAAGGCGCTATGCAAAGAAGTTGTTTTTTTAAAGATGATATGATACACTTGAAAGAAAGTAGAGAAAAATTAGAGACAAATTTTGGTAAACGAAGAATGAAGGTATTTGTGAAAGATGTTTTTAAAGTGCATACAATTTCAAATATGGAAGCATCAACATATTAGGCAGAAGCAAATCAAGGCAAATATTTAAGTATAAATTTTGAACTTCCAGGGGAATCTTATTCTTTATGGACAAGTACAATATATTATGCTTAAAAATATATATATATATATATTGTAAATAATTTAAAATATGTTGGTAATAATATTTGACAAATTATTAGATGGAATGATCCAGTAGATGGATTATCAATGCATGTTGATATTCCAAGGAGTCAACATGAAGCATTAATATAAGAAACGAATTGTTTATCTTTACTAGGCATAATCACAAGTTGTTCAACTCTTGATATTCCTATGTTAAGATAGATATTATATATTAAATCTATGAATCTAGAATTTAAGCACATTTTAGAAAAAGATAATTTAATTGTAGATATAATATCAAAGATAAGGTATTATGATAAAGAAGATATGATTGATTCAGAAGATGATATGGGTATAAAATTTTATACTAATGTATTATCAAAAGAAGAAGGTGTATGTTTGAATATACCATTAGAATCTTTTTTAAGAGATTTATATGAAGGTGAATCAAAAGATTTTAGAAAGTATCTAAGTACATTAAAGCAACAAAAAGATTGGACAGATGAAAAATTTAAAAAAATCTGTAAAAAAATCTATAGATATTATCTTTATGATGGATATTTATGGAAGCATCCAAAGAGAAGAGAAGAAGTACTACAATGGATGATATGTAGTTTAGAAGTTCAACAAAAGATTATTAAAGAGTTTTATGAGAATTTGTAGGTAGAATATAGAGAAATTTGGACAACTTTTACTAAAATAAAAGAAAAATATTGGTAGAAAGGCGTATACAAAGATGTGGTGGATTTTATAGGATCATGTGAGATTTTTCAACTTTATTCTAATATTTGACATCAAGATGAATTACATCCAACTTATCCTCTAACATTATATTATAAATAGATAGTGGATTTAGTGGCAATGCCTATGGGACTTGGAAAAATGAAATATTTTGTACTTGTATATGAAGATGTATGAAATATGATTGAAGGACAAATATTAAGAACAAAGAATATTGAAAGTGTATGTCAATTTTTTTTAGAAGATATTATTTGTCACTATGGTTGCATTAGAAAAATCATTGCAGTTAAAAGTAAATTGGATGGAAAAGAAGCAAGAGAACTCTTTAGTAGAATGGGAATTAAACTTTTTTTGACAACAGTATATAATCTAGAAGATAATAGAAAGAGTGAGCATTGTTGTACTGTAATTGCTTACAGTATGTAAAATCCATTCAAAATGCATAATATGTTTATAGATTTAGATATGTATTAGAATGGTTAATAAAGTAAATTAAAAGGGGTTGGTGTAAGAAAATTTATTTTAGATTTTTACTTAGTTTGATTATGGCTTTTAAATTATATAGAACCTAAATGTTTAGTATAAAGCCTTAAGAAGCAATTGGGATCTAAAAGAAGAAGAATTAAACTACTAAGAGGCCTATTTGAAAGGATGAAGACAAAGTGAGGATGAATGAAGACAAGGGGTGAAGTTCTTCATTCCTATTGGTCAATGGTCATGTCTAATAGGCTTTGAGGAGGCTGCTCACAACAAAAATATGGGTTTCGGCAACTTCAAAGAAGTCATTTAAAAATCAGAGATTAGAGTGAAAAAGCTTATTTTTTTTACTATAATTTTGGTATAAGAATTAAGGAATTTGGAGTTTTTATAAGCAAGGAGTAGGTGCTTGAAATTAAGATGTACAAATAATACTTACAATCACTCTTTTGAGAATTCGAGGAGTTATATGAAAGCTTTTGGAGATTAGAAGGTACAACTAAAGAAGTGATTTCAAGCTATACACTTGATGTAGAAGAATTGCTACATTTGAAGTTCTAAAGAAGGAGATATTGAGAGTCAAAGATAGCAGATTGAATTCCAAGGGAGTAAGTAGGCTATTTTGTTGATAGTGATGGGATTTGCCATATCTTGAGCTTCCGTACAAATTTTTGTCTAAAAATTTCTAAAAAGGTATATTATTATTGTAAGAAGCTATACATCAAAAATTTATAATATTTGAACTTTTAGATTGTGAGATATAAAGAATTTAGTACATAGGTATTTGTAAATAAGGGTTTGAAGCTACATTTAGAATTTTGGCAATATCTAAAGATTGGTAATAAATCAATAATTAAAATTTGTAGTGATAGTTGTGAAGAATACATCAATATTTCATATAAATTTGGAGTGAATTTGGACAGTTGAATTAAAAGTTATGGATTGTTGAAATTTAAAAAAAAATTCCTTCCTACGAGGGAATGAGGGTTTAGAATATTTTGTTATGTTTTGAGTGGTTTGATGAAATAAGACTTGTGTATTAGATGTAATAGCCCTATGAAGGAGACTTTATATAAATTTGGGGGTTTTTATTATACTTGGATCTTGGTTGAGTAATTAATGGCAACTAGAAGCCCAACGCTTTTTTGAGGCAAATTCTTTCTACCACGACAGTGTAGACATTCACCTATTGTTAAGACATTAATAAAAGCATGCAATGGCAAAGTACATCAGTGGCCAAGGCTACTATCATTTGTATTATGGATAGATTGTACAACTCATAATATGGTGATTGATTATATATCTTCTAAATTAATATATAAACAAAAGCCAATTATGCCAATAGAAGAAATAGTGCCTATATGGAAAATATTGTCTTGAAAGGATGATCTTAATAGAAAAGAGCTTTTAATATTATGGATTCAATAATTGGAAAGAAGACCTAAAAATATTGAAGTAATAATTGGAAGATTGAAAGAAGCAAGGAAAAAGAATAAGGAAAGATTTGAAAAAATACATCAACTATGGCCTAAAAAAATAGAAGAAGGTGATTGGATGTTAGTCGATGACAATAGTTTGGATAATCAACATAGTACATTATGAAAAAAATTTAAGCATTGGTTTGGACCATATGTCATGATTAAAGCCTATGATAATAGAATATACTCTTTACAAAAGCTTAATAGAACAAAATTAAAGTCACTTATAGCAGGCAAGCAAGTCAAGTTATTTAAACAAAGAAGAGCATGTATATATTTTAATGAAGAACAAAATTCATTAAGGGATATTGAAACAAAAGAGGAAGAAGAAATTGAGGATCAAGAATTAGACCAAGGTAAAGAATGTCACATATTAGTATATTGAAGAAATTTTGGTGCATACCGGAGGATGTACAAGTTTAGAGGGGGCAAATATTGTATATTAATACGGCCATTAGGTGAAAGAGAAAAGAAATAATTATAATATATAGGTACTCAAATAGAAATATCTTAGCAAATTATTTTAGAATTGAAGATAATAGACAAGAAAGTATAAAAAAAGTTTAAAGGGCTAATGCTACCTTTTGTAGAAGAGGCTTCTATTTACTTTGCATGGCCATAAATAAGGCAAAAAAATATATATTAGAAAAATAAATAATATATACATCTTTAAAAAAGAATTAAGAATAGATTTTAGAAAATTTTATTTCAAAATTCTTAGAGTTGATACTAGGAGAGGACCAATTGTGAGCCTAGATTAGAATCAGATCTTAAGGTACAAAACCACATGCCTATGGTAGGTTGGGGGGTTCTTTTGCAGATCAAAGAGTTGGATCAATGAATAGACTTAAGAAGGTGTGTTTTAATGTTCATTTTAAGTGATTTGGAGAAAAAGTGGCTTTGTAAGAGCTTTGCAAAATCAAGGTTATATCGAGTGATTTTGGATTTTGTAAAATAAAAAAGAGTTTATAAATTAGAGCATTTGGTGAGTTTGATTATAAATCTATTAGTGAAAATTTGAGAATTTGTGATTATAGTTGTGATTAATATATATTATAAATTTGAGCTTGATCAAAAAATTTAATTAAGTGTTATTAAAGTTCAAGTGGGTTGAAGTCTTGGAAGTTGAAGTTTGAAAGTTGGTAAAGATTTCTTAGTTATTTAGCAATCTACTAATTGAATTGAGGTGAGAGTTTTTTGTATAGATAGTAGATTAGATTTCTTATCTGTATATGAGTTTTAAAATCAATTGAATAATACAAAGAGAAGATATTTGTGCTAGAAGTTTGATATTAGTGTTAGAGATGGAAGGCAACCTATACTTGAGTAGAAATTTGAACATAACTTTTTTTGGATAAGTTGAATCTCCTTCAAAAAATTTATATATGTTGTCAATTTAATTGTTGAAAAATGTACAAACTTTGTGCTAAGATCAATGGTTAGATTATCAGCCATTGTAATTTCAATCTACTATAAGGTTTGATTACGGCTTGTTAGAATTCGGTTAGGGCTTCTTAGGATTGTTAGGATGTGTTAGGGTTTGGTTAGGATTTTACTAGGATTTGACTAAGATTTGTTTAGAATTTGATTAAGATTTGTTTAGGAATTGATCAAGATTTGATTAGAATTTAATTAAGATTTGGTTAGAAATTGATTAGGCTTTGATTAAGATTTATTTAAGATGTGACCAAGATTTTATTAGAATTTAATTAAAATTTGGTTAGAATTTGATTAGGCTTTGATTAGAGTTTGATTAAGATTAGATTAGGATTTGATTAAAATTCATTTAGAATTT
The DNA here is from genome assembly GCA_036785485.1 of Physcomitrellopsis africana. Classification (NCBI taxonomy): domain Eukaryota; kingdom Viridiplantae; phylum Streptophyta; class Bryopsida; order Funariales; family Funariaceae; genus Physcomitrellopsis; species Physcomitrellopsis africana. Next base: position 98,427 of record JAWRVF010000526.1, read on the forward strand.
GACTAGAATTTGTTTAGAATTTTACTAGGATTGTTAAGGCTTGACTAAGGATTTGATTAAGATTTGATTAGAATTTAACTAAAATTTGACTAGAATTTGATTAGGATTTGGTTAGGATTTGATTAGTATTTGGTTAGGATTTGATTAAAATTTGATTAGGATTTTATTATGATTTATTTAAAATTTGACTAAAATTTATTTAAGACTTATTCAAGATTTGATTAAGATTTGATTAAGATTTGAGAAGGATTTGATTAAGATTTGACTAGAATTTGACCAGGATTTGATTAGGGTGTGGTTAGGATTTGATCAAGATTTATTTAGGATTTGATTAGGATTTGATTGGGATTGATTAGGATTTGATTAAAGTTTGATTATAATTTTATTTTTAATATTTTAAAAGATTTTTATTTTAATATTTTTTTTGGATTTATATTAATATTTTTTAAAAATTTCTATATTATTTTGTTACATCTTTTTTAAAAGTTTTTTAGTATTTTTTATATATTCTTTTATAACTAATTAAAAATCTAATTAAACTTTTTAATGATTGAAGTTTATTTGTTAGTCTTAATTGTAAATTTTATATAATTTTATTAGAGGTGTTAGGACTTAACATTGTTATTTTCCTTTTATCTTCCACAACCAGGTGCCTAGCGTATTTTCAAGCAAGACTTCATGACATACGACACCGTGCGGTTGGACAATTTAACATTACAAAATTATTTAGGTTCCTTTCTTTCTGCTCAACTTTCTTCTTGCTTTACAATTTTTTTGTGTTTGGACCTTCAAAAGCTTCAGGCAATTATCTTATTAGATTTGAGGGCATTTTCTATCGTATTACGTGTTGTCTTGTTTGAGAATGCACTGGACATCTGGCTATAAAGGGTGAAATTGTGGCTTATAAATATACAAGAACTTTAATATGTTTCATTTATATAAGAAAAATATGATTGAATTTCAATTCAAAAGTACTTAAAGTCAATACAAAGTACTCAACAATATTCTTCTTAATAACTTCAACCATACACAAAATCCAATTGCTATGTTACTTTTATAATTATATAACTTAGATTTTTCTTTACAAGTTCTAATCCTAGTTAGTAAGCTTTAGCAAATTATAATTTTTAATTTAATTATCCATTTAATGTGAAATTTTGCACACAAAAAGTTTTTATAACTTAGAAGGAAAAAATAATAATTAATTTTTATCTATTAGCTATTAAAATAAGAAAATAATCTAAGAGGCTTTCATAAAATCTTTCTTAAATATCTTCAATTCCTATTGAACTAAGATAATTGAATATTAAATAGAAATCATTCTTGTTTATTTATTTTACTACATAAATATATTACAACACGACATCCACTTCCTCTGAATCTGCGCATCTTCTAGTATGCGCTATCGTACTATAATTGCTTGCAATATATAAAAATTAGTCAAAATATAATATATGTTCATAATTTCTAATATGTGTTAGAATGATTACTAAAGTATTTAAAAGAGTTGATAAAAGAAATTTTATTTTGGTTTTGTTTATTTAACTTGATTATGGCATTTAAATTATATAAGACCTAAATATTTAATATGAAGCCTTAAGAGTAGATTGGGGGCCAAAGGTAAAGAACTAAACTACTAAGAGGCTTATTTGGAAGGATGAAGGCAAAGAATGGATGAATGAAGGTAAGGAATGAAGCTCTTCATTCCTACTGGTCAATGGTCATATCCAATAGGCTTTGAGGAAGCTATCTACAACAAGAATAAGGATTTTGGTAACTTCAAAAAAAGAATTGGAAAATTAGAGATTAGGATTAAAAATTTTATATTTTGTATTATAATTTTGGTATAAAAATCGTAAAGATTTGGAATTTTTATGAGAGAGGAGTAGGCATTTGAATTTAAGGTGTACAAATTATACCTATAGTCACTCTTTTTAAGATACAAGGAGTTGTATGTGAGCTTTTGGAAATTGGAAGATGCAACTAGAGAGGAAATTTCAAGATCTACATCTCATATATAAGAATTATTATATTTGGAATTTTAAAGAAGGAGATATTGGAAGTCAAAGATAGTAGATCGAATTCTAAGGTAGTAAGTAGACTGTTTTGTTGATAGTAATAGTTTTTGCCATATCTTGAGCTTCCAAATGAAATTTTGTCTACAAATTTCTAAAAAAATGAATTATTATGTTAAAAAGCTAGACATCAAAGTTTAATAGTATTTAAACTTTTATTTTGTGAGATATGAAGAATTTAGTACACAAGTATTTGTAAATAAGGGTTTGAAGCTATTACTAGGGTTTTGGTAATATCTAAAGATTGGTAATGAATTAATACTTGAAATTTGTTGTAATAGTTTTTAACAATACATCAATATTTTATGTAAATTTTGAATGGATTTGGATAGTTGGATTAAAAATTATGGATTATTAAAGTTTGAAAAAAATTTCTTTCTTATAGGTAAATGAGGGTTTTAGAGTATTTGTTATATTCTGAGTGTTTTGAGGAAATAAGACTTATGTATTGGATGTAATAGTCCTATGAAGAAGTCTTCTATATAAATTTAGAGATTTGTTATTTTGGATCTTGGTTGAATAATTAATGGTAGCTAGAAGCTCTATGCTTTCTTTAAGCTAAGTCTCTCTACCACAATAGTGCCAAAAAAACCATATGTTATAGTTGGCATTATACCATCTCTTCATTTTTTGCATCAAGTTCTTTATCATCATATTCATCTTCCATTTTAATACAATTTTCTTCTTTAAAATCATTGATATATTCAACATGATCCTCCAAATTGATTTCTCCATTGCATCTTTTAAAAATCTTTACTCGCTTCTCAGCAATAGGTATTTTCAACTTTGTACCATCTAACTCCTTCAATGAATATGTGACATTGTTATGGATCGTTATTACTACGTATAGTCTAAATCGATATTTTAAAAACTTCCATAAAATACTATCCTAATTATTTAAAATACTATCATAAATAAGTATCCAATCACCTTTTCCAATTGATCTAGGCCTCAATTTATGTTATTTATCAAATCAAGCCTTATTCTTTAGCCTTGACTTTTGTAATCTTTTTAATACTAATTCCACATCTTCTAATCTTTGTTCAAGTTTTCAAATTCTAACAACTGATAACTCGTTTCTTATTAATCCATCTTCCTAAGGTAATATATTCCAAGTTGGGACATGTTCTTTAATTGGTATAATAGGTTTTTGACTTGTCATGAGTTCTACTAGCATATATGCTATCACTGAACTGTGTATTATTTGATTAGTCCATAATGCATAAGATAGAAGTCAAGGCCATTCCTTCACTCTTCTATTATAAGCTTTAACTAAGGCTTTTACAATTGATAGATGTCTATGCTCACTCTTTGTATTTCCCTTTAGATTATAAGCAGTAATCAATGATAATTTAATTTTGTATCTCCTAAAGAATCATGAGCTGCATATACATCCAATTCTCCACAATCTGCAATGATCTTTTCTACATCCATAGTGATAAATAACATCCTCAAGTAAAAATGTATAGATTCTTTCTATAGACTTTATCCTTAATGCCCTACCTTCTACTTGGTTTGATAAATTTTCATGAGCCAAAATCAAATATCTCATTTGCCATAATCCCATTGGTATAATAACCAAATCCACAATCTATTTAAAATGAATAGCCAAAAGATATGTTAGATGTAAACCATCTTGATGTCATATATTTAAATATATTTGATAAATTACAAAAAATTCTATAAATAAAGCTATATCTCAATATATATTCTTCCACCAATATCATTTCTTCAATTTAACAAAATTAGCCCAAATTCTTCTATGTTCCACCCATAACCTATCATGGAATTCTTTGAGCAATTTTTGTTGATCTTCCTTGATACTTACTACTCATTGTAGCATTCTAATGTTTGATTTTGGCCTCTTCCATAGAAATCCTCCTTGTAATATGAACTTATATGCCTTTTTCTTGATCTATTTTAATTTTTAATATACCAATTAGTATACTTGATTAATGTGCTCAAATAATGTTCAATATTCAATAATTCTTATTTATAATATTCTTCATGAAATGGCTAATCTTCTTTGTTCAATTATAAAATTGAATAAAATTTTGTATCCATGTTATCAATATCCTCAATTATCTTATCTTCTCCATTATATTTTGCTGAAGATAGCATATCTGCTACCAAATTGTCTTTCTTTGCAATATACCTAAATTTTAGATTTAATAATTTGATATAAGTAATCTATCTGAATATTGTAATATTTGGTGTTGTATAATTATTAATCATTCCAAATAAAGCCAAATAATTTATTTTAATTACTATTATTATTCCAATTAAATAATCTTTTTCAGCTTTCATAGCTGAAATAACTTTCCATAATTTCCTTTTCACCTGTAAATATATATGCTGGCAAATACTTAAAATCTTAGCTCTAAATCAAGATGCAAATCTATATCCATTTTAATCATTTTAACCTATAGCCTATCCAATGGAAATTGGACTAGTATCCACTATAAAAATCACTAGTCTATTGCACTTATAATCAATTTTTCTCAACACTAAAGGTGATGTCAATAAATCCTTTAATCTTTGCATTACTTTGATATGCTTTTTTTTTCAATTTAAATCGATAATCCTTGCATAATAATTCATATAATGGATCTACTATGTGAATATAGTGAAGAATCCAAATATGGTAGAATACACATGCACCCAAAAACTTTTGCACTTCTATTAAAGAATTGCAATTCTTTTTCATTCTTCCAATTGTATCAACTTTGGTTGGATCCGGTTTCCTTCTATAAAATCCACATAAATGTCCAATAATTATAACTTCTTGTATTCCAAACATAGATTTTCCACCCAATAAGATAAGATGAATTTCTTCAAGCCAAATTATTATCTTTTCACAATCTTGTATATAATCAATAACATACTTTTATCCAAATATGGTAGAATACACATACACTCTTATCTAAAGTTTCATCCTTGTCTTCTTTCTTGCATCTTTTTATAGGAACATCATCTAAAAAAGGCATAGCCTTCTTATGAATAAAATCTCTTAACATCTTATTCATCCTATTCATCATATATGCAATTAAGTCAATAGCACCTTGAAGAAGAATACACATTCTAATTAGCCCAAGTAATGTTCTCATTGTTGTTATATCTCTACTCTCTTTTGCAAGTTGAAATTGGTCATAGCTTAAATACAAATCATCCATTGAATAGATTGCCCTTCTTGCAAATACTTCAATAAATTCATCCACTATTGATCCAATTCCTATATTTTTAATAGTTATTATATTTACTAGTTTCATATCTTAAATAAATTATAATGATCCATTTTTCTTAGGCTTTGTAAATCATTGACTAGAATATGGTCCAAAAGAGGGTTCTAAAATCTTCATCTTCATCTTTTCTTTCAATAATTCTACCAAACTTGGCAAATATGCCTTTGGTATTGGAATTGGTCTCAAATTCCAAGGCACATATAGTATAGTGAAAATAACCATTGGAGTTACAACATTTGGATCCACACATCTAATTTTATAATATTCAAAGACAAATGATTTATCTCGTTTTGCTAGCATCTCTTTGAAATATACAATTTCCTTTGGCAACAAAGAACCATTGGAACCAACCTTTAATTCCTCAAAAGTCTCTTTAATGAACTTGTATCTAATATTTTTTGGATCCTTTAAGCTCTTTTTCCTTGATGCTTTTTTTATTTGTTCTTTAGAATCTTCTAGTAAAGATCCAGCAACAAGTTTTACCTTCTTATTTACTGTCTTATATTTTATTTCAATCATAATCACTGATGCTTGAAAAGATTCAAATATAAAATAGATTTTTTTTAAATGAATTTGCACAATTTTATCATCATCTCTTAATCCAATCCATGCAATCAATTTCAAAGAATCTTCCAATCTATTTTCTTTATAAACACCAAAAATCCTTTCATCATCTTTTAATGCCTCCAATTCACATAATTCTTTTTCAATATTATATAGTCTTTTCTTCTTCTTCTTTTTTTTAAATCTATAATTTTTTTATACATAATATTTTTATTTTTAAAAATATTAATAAAACTTATATGTAAGGCACCTACATCTTGCAAAAGTACCTCCTCTTCTGTACCTCTATAATCCTGTTGTATAGTGGTACTTCTTAAAAATCCTCAAGTTCTTCAACAACCCTTAGCAATGGATTTTCTTTCAATTTATTTCGATTTTGCTCATGATTTGGAGGCACAGTCAAAAACTATACTGCCCTTCTATCATCCTTACTATAAATTTGTAATAAAGCTAAACTATTATTAAACACTTTTATTTCTATCCAAGTTGTAATAATATATGATTTTTCTAAAATAAAAAAATAAGATGTTGTATTTTGAACAAATTTTTTTTATTTTATTGTAATATCACCAATCCAAATTTTCACATCTAGACAAGTATCATATAATTCACTATGTGTATTATTAATTTCTTGTATTATCCGTCCGTGCTCTATATCAATTGGCCACTTTTGCTTCATGTAAAGATCTTTAGGTATAAAATTTATCTCCAAACCGTAATCAATCAAAGCAAAAATCGGCTCATCCATATCTCCAATCTTCATTAATACCTCTGTAGTTGCTTTAGTCCAATGCTTTTTAATATAATGACTTAAAATCTCTTTCTCCTTATCACTTTGATCATTAAAAATACTCTTTGATTATGACTCCTTTCTTCACTTGTTAATTATTTGCAACAATTATCAAATTCATCTTCTTCATCCTCACATATACATACATTAATAGCATGATTTTATCCAATTTCACCCATTAATTGCCTCTTCTACTTAATACTGTCAATAATGACTTCATAAAATTTTCTTATTGCAGTATCTAAAATTTCCTTCAATTTTAGCATTGAGCACACATTCTTCAAACAACCCCTTTAAATTTGTTGCTACTTCAATATCAAAGAGGAATTTATAAGTTGTTGACTTATTTTTTTTTCCTGTATCTTTTGATGTTTTTTTTAATGCTATTGAAGCATCCTTCATTGGTAATTCTTTTGAAGCCATCTCATAAGCCTTATCTCCTTGAATTTATCTTTTAGAAGAATTTTCTTCTCTTATGTCATTAAAATCTTGTCTTTTCTTCTCTTGTGTCATCAAAATCCCGTCTTTTCTTTTCTTCTATTAAAGCTTCATGTTGGCTCTTAGCAATATAAGCATGCACTAACAAAGCTATCACATGATCTTTTCAACTTGTAGTTCCACAAATTATTATAATAGTCTTTAATTAAACTTCTCTTAGCATCTTTTTTTTATACATTATAGAAATAGCAAAAAATTAAAGTCCATTTGATTTAATATATCCAAAAAAATCTTGTTTGCCATCATCATCTACCCTAGCACCATAACTTGCAACTTCAATTGCTATAATCCTATTTGCTGCCAAACAATCTCTAACTAATGCTTTTATACCTCTCTTATCAAAATTAGTTTGGAAAAAATCACCACTATCTTTTAATGCCACTTTCCTATCTTTTCAAAAAATAATGCCTTATTATATCATTTCATTGAATTCACTACAATCTTTTTAAGAATGAAAATCATTATCACATCAAATATATCTTTGCACATATCCTTGCTTAGAAATAACCTTTGAATTTATTATAGAAGTCTTTTCTTCAAGCCTTGCAAGTTTGATTTGAAGATCCTACATCCCATGTATAATTTTTTCAATTCTCACATCTTTTTTCTTTCGTGTAGTCATTGAAGGTCGTACAATAGATATTGCTGATTGTGAAATAGGCATTTGAGTTTTAGATACTTACAAAACTCTTTGAATACCAATCCTATCCTTTCTTTTTTTCTTTTTTGTAAGCAATCCCACTGCATCTTCAACTTCTTTTCATTCTGTTGTCAATCCTTCCTCCTCTTCTTTATCTTTAAGAAGAATTTTTAACTTCTCTTGCAATTCTCCATTAGTTGTTTGAAGAAATAATTCAATCTTGTTTGACTCTAATGTTATCTTTTTTACTTTTGATAATTGAGAATATTGCCTCTCAAACTCCTTTAACAATTTAATAGCTTACAAATTCTTATTAGGACACTCAATCCATTTTGTGAGCCAAAAATTTGTTGCTTCATATTTTTTTACCTTAAAAATTTTAAAAAAATCTGAAAAAATTGAAGATTTAGAATTAGAAGGATAAATTAGAGTACTAATATAAATAATTAGTGAAAATAGTTATTGAAGAGGAAAATAGAAAAAATTAAAAAAAATTAAAAAAATAATAGCCACTATTCCTACATAAGAAGGGAGTGGAAATTAAGATTAGTGAGCAAAAGGAGGGAAAGGGAAGAAAAAATATGGACCTCAAAATAATTAGAAATAAAAAAAATTTACTTAAAATAATAAATATTTTTGGAATTAGTATTTTTGTATAAAAATGGGATAGGAAAGAGCCCTAAATTAAGTCCTTACAATCTTCCATAAGTATAAGTTTGGAACTTAAAAAAAAAAAAAAAAAAAAAAAAAAAAAAAAACAAGTGGTGGCTTATAAATATGCAAGAAACTTAAAAGATTTCATCCATATAAGAAGAATATGATTGAATCTTAATTCAAAAGTATTTTAATTTAATACAAAATTCTCAAAAATACTCTTTTTGATAACTTCAATTATATACAAAATCCAATTGTCTTATTACTTTTACAATTAGGCAACTTAGATTTTTCTTTGCAAGTCCTAATTCTAGTCAATAAGCTTCAACAAGCTATAACTTTTAATTTGACTATCTACTTGATATGAAATTTTGTATACAAATATCACTATAAGCCATTTATATGTTTAAAAACTTTTAATCCAATCCAACATATAAATTGTAGAAAATCATCCAAAAATTGCACTGATATTATTCGGCCAGCGACTTTAAAGTTGATGTAAATGCTCTAATAGTAATTTCTCCTTTTCCAATTGTGAACTTCAATTCAAAATTAATATATAGCTTGATCTCTAAATCTTCTAATATTATACTAAATTTAACTTTATTTCAATTAATAGATCTTTAGATATCACAAAAATCCTAAATAATCCTAAATTGCCAACTTCTAATATCTTCTTGTACTAAAGATTGAATACCTCTTAATTGCATCATCAAATTATCACAAATTTTATACAAACTTAGCAAATTCAATCATCCACATATTATCAAACTTTCAATTGTAGATGTTACACCAATTGTACAAAATAGCCAAAAGTGCTAGCCTTAATTTTATTGTATAAAATTCAAATTACTAATACAAATCTTAATTTTAGATAATGATTACAAAGTCTTCTTAAATCCTACAAAAATAAGTATTATGCCTTTAAAATGAACTTGAAGCCCTTTTTCAAATTTTAATTATTGATCTCCAAATGATCCAATACCTTATCTTTTGTAGCCATTTTTGTAGCTAGAGATCTGATTTTGATCCTATCCCATACACAATCAACCCTTGGGAATCAATCCAACCTATCTTAAGGATTTTTAAGCTTGATCCTATCCTCAACTTAATCCTAGTGTCAACCATATTAATTATTTACCTCTTCTATGCTATTTTTATTAATTTATGGCTTTTTAAAAGCAACAAAAGAATTTTTACAACTTAGAAGGAAAATTTACTAACTAATTTTTATGTACTATCTATTAAGATAAGAAAATAATCTAAAAGGCTTTCATAAAATCCTTTTTAAGTATCTTGAGTTCTTATTGAACTAAGATAATTGAACATTAAATAGAAATCATTCTTGTTTATATATATCACTACGTAAATGTGTTACAACATAATACCGCTTGTTTTTTAATTGAAGTATTTGCTAAAATTTATAAAAAAAATTTAATATAGAAACTCAAATATATTCATGTAGAGTTAATTGATAGATGATTCTTATCTTCTAATAGTATCATGCATGAAACAAAATTTATAAAAGTATTGTTTAAAGACCATAGCAACCAAGTTGTATTCAATGTTATTAGGACTCTTTCAAATCCTATTATTTTTGGACTTTCTTGGTTGGAAAAGCATAATCCATCTATAAATTAGAAGTTGTAAAGAATAACATTTCCAATAGAAATCCTTGCCAGAAAATTTTATAAAAAGCCATGAATTGGTAAGCCTTTATTCATTAGAACAAAGGCTTTATAAGATTAGCCAAAGAAGGTATACCATTCAGTATATATGCAACTCCAATTAAAGAAGATATGACTTCATCAACAAGTATTCTAGAGTAGTATAATTTCAAGATGTTCTTTAAAAAAAGAATGGTGATATATTACCAAAGCATCAACCATACAACTATGCCATAGATCTTCAAGAAGAAATACAACCATCTTTGGCTTCATTTATAACCTTTCTCAAAATGAGCTTTTAATGTTGAAGGATTATATTGATGAAAACCTTGCAAAGAACTTCATCAACCATTTAAAGTCTCCAATAGATGCACCTATACACTTTGTGAATAAAAAAGATGGTTCCTTCCATTATTGAATTGTAAATTAAAATATAGTGTGAAAGATATAAAAGAATGTGTTAAAATAAAAAGATTAAGATTAGAAGAGGAGAGGATGAAAAAGAGAAGGGATTGTGGTTATAACCATGTTATCTTTGATGTTACAATATTTATCACAAGCTCAAGGATGATAGGTAGGCCAAACTACTAATTTCATACTAAAATTCCTATTAATAGTATCAAGTCATGAAGCTAGAGATTTCTATAATAAAGTCAAGTGGATTCAAATTCACGTCAGCTCCAAAGTAGCTAAGAACTTAACCACACAAGCTTCTTTGATTTGGCAGTGTAGGATGTAGTTCTTTCTTTTTTTATCTCTAATCTAATCTAAATTTTTTTTTTTTACTTATTAGATTTTCTTCTATTTTATCTTAGATCTACATTACCTTTATTTTTTTTTCTCTTAGATCTGAACTTAAATGTTGTGGACTGAAATTAGAAGAGAAGTTGATAGAAAAATGGTAGTTAGAAGGTAGAATGGAAATTTACCTCAAAAAATATGATTTCTTCAAATTAATCCAAAGTAAAAGGTTAAAGAGGTGGAAAAACATGGACTGAGGTGTCTCTTTGACCAAGGGAAGAAGGGAGACTGGGCGGAAATGACAAAGAAGGGTCGTGAGAGAGAAAAGAGAGAGTGTTTTTGGAGGTGCATAGGTTTTTTGTGTAGGCAGTGTATGTTTTTGTGTGTAGAGGAAGCTTGGAGAGGATTTAAAGTAAAAGTTTTTATAGATTTGTAGTAGATAAGATAAAAAACATATAGAAATAATTCTCATGTCTTTTGGTTAAATATCAAAAGAGATATGACTCGTCATAATTGCAAGTGTTTAAGACTAGGGGAGTGAGGGTTACTAAATTTCGGGCCTTGGCTCTTGGGAACCACTTGGACTCTAGAGGCAAAATTTGTTGGATTTTTATTCTTTATAGAGTTAACTACTTTGTGTCAAAATCTCAAGTCAATATGATCTCTGAGCAGAGAGTTATGAATGAAATTATAACTAGGTTTGGATGAAAAGAGAAATAGAATATAGGTAGGATTGGGATTTGTATGGGCAGTGTGTGTATGTGGGTTTCTTTTGGATATAAAGGGAGATAAGAGATGAATTTGAGTGTAAAATTTGATAGACATGATCTATATAAGTTAGGAAAGAGATGAGAGCAAGTTTGATACTCATTTGTTTTATGAGTAAAATGTTATGCTCTTTCAAAAAGATAGGAGTTTATCTCCAAATCAGTGAAGTTTGAGGGAGCATATCTTTGTGATTAGAGTAGTATTTTGAGTAAAATTTATTAGGGTTTGTAGATATATGAGTCTATTAATTTTTCTAAAAAATTGATTACTATTGGGATTATATTTAAAGAATTATGAGGAAATTTGTGATCAGATCTAAAGTTGATAGAAGACAAAATTAAAGAAGAAGGGTAGAGTCTATAACTCAAGTTCAAAGAGAAATTTTGGAGAAAAAATTAGAAGATGTTTACAACACAAAATAAGCAACAAGCCTACCAAATTTTAGTACTTAGGTCTTTATTAATGAGGAGCAATGAAGGTGTGAAGCAAAGTGGGTCCAAAATCAAAGGCAGCATGGAGGGATTACTTTGACAACATGGTTCTTCCTAATTACATGAGCTATAATTAAAAGATTTATAGGATTTTCTTTCTTACTTCCTTAAGTGCCTACTGTTCAAATTTTGCTACAATTGATATGATATCTTAGGATTTATGATCAAAATTAGAGGCAGGTCTGTAAAAGCACAATAGGTTAGGGTTCATAAAGTATGTTTGTTTTAATGTAAATTCTTCAATTTTATGAACTTTTATAGATCTTATCTTGCACTTAATTAACTAGAGGTACAAAAAACTCAGTATTTCTTAGGGCTAAGACTCTCATCTTGACATTGTATGTACGTTGATTATGATAGATTGAATAAGATAATGGTGAAGAATTGTTATCTACTATTGTTAATCTGAGGACTTTTTGAACAACTTAGCTTAGCCAAGATCTATACAAAAATAGATCTTTATAAAGCATATAATTTAGTATGGAATAAAAAAAGAGATAAATGGAAGACCGCATTTTGGACAAGGTATAGACATTTTGAATATAATATCATGCCTTTTGGATTAGTATATGTACCCGCTATCTTTCAATATTTAATAAATGAAAGCATCTAAAGTACTTTGTGATAATCTATCTTGATGATATCTTAATCTACTTGAAAAATTTAGAGGAATACAAAGAACATGTAAAATTGATATTACAAAAGCTACAAGATGTAGGTTTATATACTAAGTCAAAGAAATGTATATTTTATCAACTAAAGATGGAATTTTTGAAATACATTGTATCAACTAAGAGTTTGATGATGGATCCCAAGAAAGTAGAGGCAGTTATGTAATGGGCCATTTCAAAGACTATAAGAGACATACAATATTTTCTTGGATTTGCTAATTTCTATAGAATCTTTATTAAAAATTATTTTCAAGTTGTCACACTTCTTATTCAATTGACATATAAAGATAAGTTGAAATGAAGGCCTCAAGTAAAGAAGGCATTCAAGATCTCAAGATAATGTTCACCATAGCTCCAATCTTAGTGAATCCAAATTTTATAAAAGCACTCTATATGGAAAGCAATGCTTTGGATTTTATATTAAGGGCCATACTTTTATAAATAGATATAAATAATAAATTTTATCATATCATATTTTATTCTCAAAAGTTTTTTATTGCCAAAATCAATTATGAAATCCACAATAAGGAACTTTTTGCTATTGTGGATTCTTTTCAAGAATGGTATCACTTTCTCAAAAGAGCAATACATCATGTAATTATATACACAGATTACAAGAACCTGGAATATTTTATATCAGCTCAAATTCTTAATCGCCATGAAATTCAATGGAATATATCATTATCTTGAATTAACTTTGTTATCACTTATTGACTTAGGAAACAAGAAAGATTGTCCAATACTTTATCAAAGAGATTATATCTTATACGAAGGGCAAGAAAGGCAGCGTTTGATCAACAATATATAATTTTGATAAAATCGAAGCAATTTTGCCTTTGTGCCACTATTATCTTGGTACCTATTGATTTTAATTTCTTCAATGAGGTGCATACTACAATCACTAATGATGCTTTGGCTTTTGATATTAAGCGTAGTCTCAATAAAAAATGTTAACAAGTTCAAACTTAACAAAGATCTTCTACACTTTAAAGAACGTTTGTATATCTCAAAAGAACCAACATGATTGCATGTTCTTTAATCTCGCCATGACTTTCCAATTGTGAGTTATTTTGGATTTAATAAGAACTTAGAACTTATTTTCTAAGATTTTTGATGGCTTCAAATGTAGAAGGCAGTGAAGGACTTTGTGCTCTCTTATGATATTTGTTCAAGGTGCAAGAATCCTCAACATCACGCTTATGGATTCTTACAGCCTTTGTTTGTTTCAAGACAATCATGGTCTTTTATCTTAATAGATTTTATTACGGATTTACTGCCATCTAATACATTGCACAACATCCTTATGGTAGTTGATTGATTTACAAAGATGGCTCATTTTATTCCTTGTAAAAAGATTGCTTGTAATGAAGAAATGGCAAGATTCTTTCTTATTAATATATATATCAATATCATGGCCTTTTGGATGATATTGTATTTGATTAAGGATTCCAATTTCTATCTAAGTTTTAGAAATGTCTTTTTGAAATATTGAAGGTGGATATTAAACTTTCTTTGGCTTTCGACCTTCAAACTAACGACCAAATAGAATAAGTTGATTAATTTTTATAGCAATATTTATGATGCAACATCAACTATCAACAAGACAATTAGATCTTGTATCTATCATTAGCAGAGTTTACATATAATAATATTATTCATGCCTCAATTTAACAAACACCATTTTATTCCAACTATGATTATCACCTAAAGTTTGATCTATGGTATACATCAAAAAAAAACAATCCAACAATTGAAGGATTTACAAAGCATCTATATCAATACCAAACAACCTTGAAGCTTCAATTGTAAGCAGCTCAAGATGCTTACAAGGCATCTACAAATAAATTTAAAAATAAATTTTTTATTTTTTATATTGGAGATAAAGTGTGGTTTTTTTGACAAAACATCAAGATTAAGCGACTATGCAATAAGTTGGACTATCAAAGCTTAGGACCATTTTTCATCTAGAAGCAAATTAATCGAATGGCATATGGCTTAGAATTACCATCTTCTTTGAAGATACATCTAATTTTTTATATCACTCTTTTGAAATCTTGAAGAAAGTTGTATACTTCAAAAAAAAATAGAACAATTATTGTTTAGTATAGAAATCAAAGATCATGAAAAATACAAGGTAAAAAAAATGCTAAATTTATGACAAAGATGGAGAAAATTAAAATATCTTGTTCATTGGCATGGCTATTATATGAATGAGCGCTTATGGAAATCAATCAAAAATCTCACCAATTCACCTAAAAAGGTACGAGAATTTCATCGACTTTATCTCCACAAATCCAAACGTATTTGATAATAACTTTTTGATAAAGATTGAATTCAAGGAATACTCATAAAAAAAAAAGAGTTAAATTAAAACTTTCATTAATATACAATCATTTATTCCAAGATAGAATAGAGTAGTAGAAGTAAATAAATCACCATGTCTAACTTTCAAGTGTTGAAAGATCTAGTATAATAAGATTCAAAAGATTCACTTATTACGTAAGTTTTGAATGAATCAGTGCAATATTCACAGCCTTCAATTAAGCAAAGTAAAGACAATATATTTTAGTGTCAAGTATGACCACAATTGGAGCCACTAAGAGCAATATCCAATCATGTAAGTCTTAATTCCAATGCTTGAGCTTTAATGATATTGCTTGAATTTCGAAAGATGAATCCTTCTAAGCTTGAGATTTTATTTGGAGGATGTTTTGAAGGCTGCAATGAAGATCAGATCGTTGGATGGGATGTTTCAACAACAAAGGTACTAGCTTAAGGCCATAGGTAATTTCTTTGAAGACCACTAGAACCTATTATCCAAAAATAGAAAATAATATAAATAGCTTTATTAATATAATATATTCTTAATTTTTTATGTATTTAAAATGATTTCCAAAGGTATAAGCTCTTCTTAGAACTCATCGCTAGAAAAGGAAGTGATGTTAGGTACATACACTTTGGAAGTTCATAGAATCTTCTAAAATATTTTTAAAATATTTTAATTAATAAAAGTCAATTGAAAAGCTTTCTAGTTGGTAAAAGTGGCTCGAGAAGCTTCATAGTAAGTGGAAGGAGCTCAAAAAGCTTCCTAGTTGGTAGAAGCTACTCGAGAAGTTCTTGAATTTGATGGAAGCTATTGAAAGAGCTTCTTAAATAGGGATATATATAGAAGTGGAAAGTAAAGAGTTCTTCAATCTTGACAACACATTTCTTAGAATTCTAGCTCAATTTTCTTGGTATTGTTTGTATATTCATCTAGATAAATAAAATTCTTATTGATTTCTTCTTGAAATCTTTTCTAGTTTAAGTCTCTTGATTGGTATTCTTATGTCCTTAACATAAATCTATTAGACATGACTTTTGGCCAATAAGATTAAAAATTTCTATCATCTATCTCTATTCATACACATAGATGGTCTAACTAATTTTTTTGATATTAAGATTTCTTTTTAATTCTTTTTTAAATAAAATTTATATAATATGTATCTTAAATATCAAATAAAAGAAATAAAATAAGATTTCAAGAGTTACTAATGTATAACAAAGATAATTCTAAATATATAAAAATTATTATCAACATAAAATCAACCTCAAAAATTACTATAAAAAAAAATGGTGTATAAACTTCAATACTAGTCTTTTTAAATAGACTTTTTGCAAAATATTAATCTAACCACATTTTATAATCAATTAAAATCCATTGATATGGCTATCATTCAGCTATGTAATAAATTATATTATATATATATATATATATATATATATATATATTCTTTTCATATAGTAGTTGAACCACAACACAACAACTTGGTAGGCTATAACGACAAAATGGTAATACCACCAAAATATTACAATTGCAACTTATCAATTGATAATGCGGTGTCAAGTTTCCATATTGTATTATATCTAATAAGAATTACTTATTTTTTTAATGTTAATTATATATATTATATATATTAATAATAAAATATAAAAATAAAAATCTATCTAGGCTCCTATATCTTTAACCAAGGCCAACTTAAAAATTAATTGTATGATACAAAGTAGCTTACAAATAAGCCTATCTATATTTCTTGTCAAAGACACAAATTAAAATAGATATATAAACTAGTAAAAACTATGTCAAAAAATAATAATAAGATAGAAATAAAGAAGTATGTATATTCAAGAAGAAACTAGAATAGCTATTGCCAAAGACTAGAAAATACATGAGACTCTTAAACTAGACTAGAAGTAAAAAAGAAGTTGACAAGAGTGAAGAAGGCTTTATTCTTGTCTCTATATATACTATCTATCTAAGAGCTACATGGCGGCATTCTATAGGACCTCCTACATGTATCTAATTTGCAAGACACATGTCAAACTTGCAAGACAAGTTTCTTACATGTGCACCACATACTTGGCTTGTTCCATAAGCTACCAACATGTGCGACACATGGCTAGCTTATTCCACAAACTATCAATATAATCGACATGCACCTAGCTTGTTGGCCAAGTTTCTAACCTACCAATCACCTATAGACATGTATAAAGGTGATTTTGCATCTATGAAGCTTCTATGAAGCTTTTTTATAAGATATTATCAAATTAATTTATTTTATCTATTTCTATTAATTAGATAATTATTAGAATAAATCTTATATCCATGATATTATCCCCCCTTCTAGAGACAAGTTCCACAAGGAGCGGTGATTACATATTGAAGAAGTCTAAGATATGTTGTATTGTGCTTGCCACATACTCTGATCTTTATTCCCTTTGAAGGTAGTTGATAGGTCCTTTCAACCTTCAATAGTGTCCTATACTAGGGCAAGAGGACCACCTTGTTATTTGATCATTGTTGAGGCCTTTATAACTTTTTTTAAAAAAAACATTTGAAACACCATCAAGAGTAGTTCCTACCTCTAAAAGTATCACCAAACATTGAGAGTCTCTTCCAAAGTCGTGATATCAAACATGTTATATTTTGCCATCAATCCGAGGAAGAACATGTCATTCTTGAGGGTTTTTATCTCTATTCTATCATCTTGAAGGTTGTGATAATTATAATGTCTCATCTACTAAGTCAGCAAACGATGGTTCTTGAGCAAAATTTGGTGGTTGTTGATCCTCTATCTCTTTAGCATGAATAAATTCAAGGAAATAACAAACAATGATACAAGATAGAATGAAACCTTTATAAAACCTGCTTTGCTATATAATAAAGATTTTTTTGACTCTTTATCTTAATTTTCACAGATGTCATCAATGAAATGCATTGACTTTTGCTAATATATTTGCTAGATTCTTGAATGGCTTCCATGTGCGTTTACTAATATTATATCTATGTCAATGTACAAGATATTTCAATTGATTTCGATGCCATCTTGAATCTAAAACCTCTTTTATCTCAAATTCTTTATTGTTGTCCACTTTTATAAGAAGTTGTGGCATTTGTCTTCTTCCTTGTATATCCACTATTTTATATGGCTTGAATAGTGACATGTAGAATATAAGATGGATTTTTATAGATTTTGATAGGCATAATCGATAAGAAACTGGATTGATCTGTTCACAAATCAAAAAAGGTCCAAGCCTACGATAATCCAACTTGTCATAAGAACAAATAGCCTTGATATTACGATGGAGTAATCATATCTTATTATCCACGTGGAATTGAGGTTGTTTCTTGTGATAGACATTCACATTCATTTTTTGTCATTCTTGAGCTTTCTTTAATTGGATCTTTATTGTTGCATGTAATTCTAATAATCAATTCACCAAATCTTTTGCCGTAAGATTATCAGCTTTTAAAAAGTCAAAAGTATCAAATCATGGATGATAATCGTAATTTGCAACCAATAGAATTTGCTATGTAGAAGAATATATCAAATTATTATAAGCAAACTCTGCCAATGGCAAAAGAATTGTCCAATCATCTTGATGATAGTTGATGGTATATCTCAAATATTGCTCCAAAACTTGATTTACTTGTTCCATTTGTCTATCAGTTTGAGGGTGGAAAGTTGAGGGTACTTTTATATCCACTTTCAATATTTTAAAAAGTGTCCTTCAAAATCTTGATATGAATTATATTCTTTTATTTGATACAATATGCCTTGATAATCCATGATAGTGATAGATATTATCAAAGAAGAGTTTAGTTATTTTTTCACCTGTAATAGATTTTGTATTAGATACAAAATGTGCCATCTTGATAAAATAATCTACAATCACAAATATAGAATCATATGAACTTGATTTTGAAAGATTCGTAATAAAATCCATAGAAACAAAAGACTAAGATTGTTTTGATACAAGTAATGGTTATAGAAGTCTATAAGGTTAATGATAAAGAATTTTTTATCTTGAACAAACGTCATACAATTGTACAAACTCTTTAACAGCCTTCTATATTTAGAACTATTAAAAATCTCTTGATAATAGCTCCAAAGTCTTATTATATCCAAAATATTTTACTACTAGGAGATTGTAATGAGCTTCCAAAATATATAAGCGTCCTTCAAAATAGAGTAGATCATTCTTAAACTCAAACTTCGAAGTATCATGAGACTTAAACGAATTATTTTTAATCTCATGAATAAGAAGATCTAAAGGCATATTTGATTAGATTTGCTTGACAAAAGATGAATCAACAGTTAATATTGATTTCAATGCTTGAAGATGAAATTACTTTAACTTCAAAAGGATTATTTTTTGTTAATCAAAAGCTGAATCTTCTTATTTTGGTACAAGATAAGAATGTCTAGAAAGGGCATCAAATAGACCTTGTTGTTTTTTTAATCGATAGATGATAATAAACTTGAATCTTGACAAAGACATGCTCAAATAAGTTTGGCAATGATTCAATACGTGTACTGATACAAAATACTCAAGATTCTTGTGATCCATATATACAGTGATTAGACTAGAAATGCCTTCTAGATAGTGAAACCATTCTTAAAAAGAATCCACAATTATAAAAAATTCTTTATTGTCAATTTCATAGTTGATTTCTGCTGCTAAAAATTTCTTGGAATAAAAAACTACTAAATGGAATTTGTCATTTGCTCCCATTTGTGACAATACCGCCTCCAAAACAAAGTCTCATGCATTTGTTTCTACAAAAAAATACCTTAGAAAAGTCAATGCGATACAAGATTGGTGTAAAAGTAAAAGTTATCTTCAAAGCCTCAAATGATGCTTCTATTTCTTTGCTCCACTCAAATTTGTCCTTACAAGTTAAGTGTGTAAGTGGACCTACAACTTTAAAATAGTTCTTGATGAAGATTCAATAGTAATTAGCAAATCCTAGAAAATATTATACATCTCTTATTATTTTTAGAATCTTCTAATTTATGACTCTTTGGATTTTTTTAGGATCCATTTTGAGACCATTATTTGAAATGATATATCCTAAGAAGTCAACTTGAGTATTTTGAAATATACACTTTTCCATCTTGGCATGTAACCCTATATCTCTAAGTTTTTGTAACACATAACAAATATGAAGTTCATATTTTTTTGTATTCTTAGAGTAGATCAAAATGTCATCTAAATAGCAGACAATGAAATCATCAAAAAACTCACAAAAGTATCATTCATAAGATGTTGAAAAGTAGTTGGTGCGTTTGTAAGTCCAAAAGGAATGACATTATATTCAAAATATCCATATCTTGTTCAAAATGTAGTCTTCTATTCATCACCTTCTTTGATACATACTACATTATATGCTCCTTGTAGATCTATTTTTGTATAGATCTTAGTTTGATTTAATTGATCAAAAAGTCTAGATATGAAAAGTAGAGGATATCTATTCTTGATGGTAATCTTATTAAGCCCTCAATAATCTACAAATATCCATAGAGACCTTTTTTTTTTTTTTACAAATAAGATAGGAGCTTTTGCTAAGGATTTTGAATGGCATATGAAATTCTTGGCCAGGTTTTCATTAGTGTATTTCTTGAATTCAGCCAATTCATTTTGTGATAAAATGTAGATTGGTTCAAATGGAGGCTGAATTCTATCTTTGAGATCAAATAATCAATCAAATGGACAATGCTCTAGAAGATTATTTAAAATGACTGGATTAAAAAGAAATTAAATTATATTAAAAATTATATAACTATTATGACCATCTATTATTATATTTATAGGAAGGATTTTATAAATAACATCTCTAGAAGATAATGGATGACCATCTATGACTTCTATATATATGGATTTAGTTTTTTGTATTGAAGGTATTGTATAACTTTTAATAAATTTTTTATTTGAAAAACATGTTGAGGCTCTTGAATCTAGTAAAGCAGAGGCTTTATGATTTTTAGGTTCCAAACAAACATCTATTACAAAACAAAGAAAGGGTTTTGAAGAGAGGATAGGACCTTTATTAGGAATTGTACAAGATTTTAGTTGCATAGTCTCTATTGTAGCTAGACAAACTCGCTTTTCCAACATATTGTCTTCTTTGATAGCCATACTTCTCATTTTGTGATTGCGTTGTTTCTTTGAACAATGTTAAGCAATGTACTTAGATTTTCCACAATATAAACATAATCCTTCTTGACGATGACAAGTCTTTTTTTGTTTAATAAGAAATTTAAAACATATTGTATCAATTTGTATGTCTTTTACTTTTGAATATTCATATTACAAAGACATTGATATTACCATTGTATTATAATAACATTGAGGCTTCCTTGTATGACTCTCAAATTGAAATTCAAAAAGCCGATTGTCACATTTTACAACAAAATCAATTGTTTAATTCAATATCTTAGGATCAGATAAGTTGAACATCAATTTTTTTATCTCATATTGTAATCCATAGAAAAATTGGCTAATAAATGCAACATCATTTGACTTAATGTCAATTGCTAGTTGTCAAAATTGTAAAGCATATGATGTCATTAATTAATTATCTTATTACAAGATGTAAATCTTTTTAGTTGCGACACAAATTGCATCATGTTTTCCATATATAGATCAAAATTCTATTAAAAATACCTCCAAATTATCCAATATTAAATCACATCATTCAAGAAAAGATAAAAATCATAATAAAGTAGAGTTTAAAAGTAGTTTTCCAATAAACTTGACTTGTGACCCTTGGATTGGATAACTTTGGAATTGAAGTTCAATCACCAATAATACTGATTGATGAATCCTCAAAACTTAGATCTGGTGCCATCAAACTTCTCTAACAAACTAATTTTTAATTATTTGATGCTTAAATGGTGTTCAATTATAGGTGAAGTGGTATGGATTG
This sequence comes from Physcomitrellopsis africana, assembly GCA_036785485.1. Lineage (NCBI taxonomy): Eukaryota > Viridiplantae > Streptophyta > Bryopsida > Funariales > Funariaceae > Physcomitrellopsis > Physcomitrellopsis africana. The sequence goes on from JAWRVF010000526.1 coordinate 120,478, forward strand.
AAGCAGCTCGAATCATCTCTATATCTTCACTTCCTACTAATCTTATTGTTCCTTATGGTAGTACATTGAGTTGATGCATTGCGAGCATTAATTCTCTCATTTGTTCTTACATTTGTGCCATTGCACTCTTCATTTCAGCAAGCTCTGCCATGATAGAAAGAGAAGAAAGTATTTACTTTTATTACAAAATAAAATACTCAAAAATAAGAAAAAAATTCTAAAAATAATATCAGTTTAGAAGTGGATAATCCACAACTTCTAATATCCTTATGTCTTATCAAGAAAAAGGGATAATCTACTCTTAATCAAGAAAAGACAAAACTCTAATATTATAACTTCATTCTTGTTAATTTTTTAAGGATACGAACTAAAATAGATGCATAAATTAGTAAAAATTATATCAAAGAAAAATAACAAGATAGAAATAAAGAAGTATGTATATTCAAGAAGAAATTGGAATGGCTATTGCTAAAGACTAGAAAATACATAAGACTCTTAAACTAGACTAGAAGCAAGAAAGGAGTTGACAAGAGTGAAGAAGGTTCCAATCTTGTTTCTATATATATTATCTATCTAAGAACTACATGGCGGCATTCTATAGGACCTCCTACATATATCTAATTTACAAGACATATGTCAAACTTGCAAGACAAGTTTCCTACATGTGCGCCATGTACTTGGCTTGTTCCACAAGCTATCGACATATGTGACACATGGCTAGCTTAATTCACAAGCTACTAATATATGTGACACATGGCTAGCTTGTTGGCCAAGTTTTTAACCTATCAATCACCTATAGACATGTATAAAGGTGATTTCATATCTATGAAGCTTCTAAGAAGCTTCTCTATAAGATATTATCAAATCAATTTATTTTACCTACTTCTATTAATTAGATAATTATTGGAGTAAATCTTATGTTCGTGATACCCCTTTTATTGGATAGATGATGAAATTATTAATAAAAATTTATTTATTCTATTATTTTTATTTTTTATTTTTTATTTTTTAATAGTAATTAATATATTTTTAGCTATTCATATCTTATTTCACCATCTAATAGTTATAATTATAAAAAAGATAGATTTATAATAAAAAAATTTAAAAGATTATAATATAATATTAAAAAATAATATTATTAATATTATTTAAATTAAAAATATAATTTTTAGAATTGAAAGTGCTAACATGTTATTATTTAATCTATTATAAAAATTATAAAATATAATAACAAAACAATGATCAAAAAAAAATTTGGATTTAATTAACTTTCAATTGATTTTGGATTAGAATAACATTAATATACAAACATTACTTATATCAATAAAGATCAAATTTTTCTCTCAAAAAAATCCCATGTATCAATCAATGATCAAATAAATTAATATTTAGAAATATTTTATTTTATAAAAATCAAAATTTTTAAAAATAAATTTAAAATTTTACATAATACATTACATATTAAATTATGAACTTATAAAAGTATAATATAAGAAAATATATGTATTAATAGTAAAATAAATAGCTATAAAAGATTTTCATTGCTTATAAAATAAAGTTGTTAAACACATTATTTTAAGATAATATAGTTGCTAGCTTAAATTATTATTAAAATAGTATTTATTTTATTAATTAAAATTATTTTTTAAAATTAAATATATATGTGTATATATATATATATATATATATATATATATACACATATGTGTGTGTGTGTGTGTGTGTGTGTGTGTGTTTTAAGAGAGGAACAAAGAGAGTTAGATTAAATAGCATTAAAAAAAAAAAAAAAAAAAAAAAAAAAAAAATCTCATAATAAAAAAGAATTATTATTATAAATTAAAAAAATATTATTTTTAATACACTTATTCATTTCCAAAATTTTAAAATTTTGAATTAAATAAATATAATTCTATCATAAAAATATACTTTCAAATTCAAATAATATAAATAATATTATATTTTAAATAATTAGTTTTTATAGATTTTATTTTATTATTTATACAAAAAATGACTCTTTCAACAACTTATGTAAAGTTTTTTTTCATAAATTTTACTTATTATTTTAAAACAAATAAATTTTAATCTAATCCAAAATAAAATAAAATTTATAAAAATATTTATTAAAAAAGTTTTAAATAAATTTTAAATTATTAAATTATATTATTATAATTATTATTAATTTAATATAATATTAAATAAAAATCATAAAATATTATCAATTGATAAAAAAATATAATTTCAATATAATAATAAATTATATCAATAATATTATATATATTTTTAGTAATTAAAAAATTATATTCTTTTATAATATATATAATTCTTATTTTTTTTAGATAAGTTAAATTTTAATAATACATTAAATCAAAATAAATTAAATAATCATAGCAAACATTGCAATCTTTGCTCTATGATCTTTAAGATCTAACAAAATTCACTTATACAAACTACACATGTTATTAAATTATTTTTGATAAAAAAATTTTAAAATTTATATTTTTATTGATAGATTTTTTTTTAGAGATAAATTTTAATTTAAATAAAAATTATAATAAAAAAATTTATATTATAATTTTAAATAAGTATTAGGAACATACACTTTGGAGGTTCATAGAATCTTCTAGAACCTTCTAGAACATTCTAGAGCTTCTTGAGTTAGTGAAAATCGCTTGAGAAGCTTCCTAATTGATGAAAATAGCCCGAGAAGCTTCATAGTTAGTGGAAGGAGCTCGAGAAGCTTCCCAATTGGTAGAAGCTGCTTGAGAAGCTTCTTAGTTTGATCAAAGCTGCTCAAAAAGCATCCTAGATAGGGATATATATGGAAGTTAAGGCTAAAGAGTTCTTCAATCTTGATAATACATCTCTTGGAGTTCTAGCTCACCGTTCTTGGTGTTATTTGTATATTCATCTAGTTAATTTAAGTTCTTATGGATTTCTTCTTAAAACCTTGTCCTAGTTCAAGTCTCTTGTTCTGTATTTTCATGTTCTTGACAATAAGCCATTATAAGTTGAAATGTCATTCTATTCAATTGTTTAAAGTTGAATTCTAAATTATAACATGATTATATCTTAATTATTAAGAATTTTTTTAAAATACCATTAAAATTATTATAAAAATAATATAATATAATTATAATTATAATTACTTAAAATTATTATAATAAAATTATAAATCATCACAAAATAATCATAAATCTTACAAAAATCTTGTTATAAATTTCTTACAAAGTCTCAAGTTTAGAAGATGAAAAAGTATAAGTTCTTCTTTTTTTGTGTTTGAAGTCTTGTTTTTAGATTGTAGACAATATTCTTTAAAAGACTATTTGTTCTATCTTGATTCCTAATATAAATCATTTATTATAGCTTTAGATTATATTTTATTTTATAAATATAGTAAATATAATATTTTATATTATCTAAAATTTTTATAAATATCATTAAAAAATTTACTTGTTATATTCTAAAGAAAATATATCATTTTTTATGAATATCTATCTATTTTTCTATTTCAAATCTCATTACTTCTTCTTAGATAGAAAGATGTGTTCTTTGGCAATCTCAAATTAAAATAAGAATTTTTGTTTTTATTTTTTATTCCTTATTACTTAGAGACTTTAAATTTCAATTGTTATTTGAAATATACAACACTTATTAGGTAATTTATTACTATAAATAATAATAAAACTAAACTTTTAAACAACATTCAATTGTAAAAAGAATTAGAAAAATGGTCAAGTATATTATTTGGTAAAATGAAGCACATGATATTCTAAAATCTAATTTTTGTTTTTAAAATAAAAAACAATTTTATAGCCATCACAAAAATGTAAAATGCTGTTATGTCTCATCATTAAAACTTCTAAATTAAAAACTCTATATAATATCAAACAGAAGGAACATAAGCCATGTTAAGTCACTGATTACTTTTCTTCTTTTCTTTTTTTTTTATTTGCAATGTCAAAGTGGATTAAAACATTGCTAAAGCATAACCATGGTCCAAAATGTGGACATTCCAAAATAGTTTTTTATTGGAGGCTGTAAGAAGGGAAAAATAAGAGCTTCCAAATAATTAGAATTACAAATATAATTAGATAATGTGGTGGAGTATGGATGGAATTAAAAACTGGTGACCAGTAGAGAAAGTTGTACATGCAAAACCAAAAATTTATGGGATTTCTTGGCTTTTTCAAATGTCAACCTTGCTTTGAATGCAATATGCTTGTAATGTGCTGGTTAGCTTAAGGAAAGTTCTAAGAAATATCATCTCATGGAATAGTAAGGTCCATTCATTCCCATGTGCTCATTGGCTGAAAATTTTGTCAAAGGACGTTTCATGCTTAAGACAATTTAGGCACAAGGATTTTGGATAAAAGATGGATTGTATGGAAAAAGACAGACCATCACCATAAAGATTAGATGCTTTTTAAAGAAAGAGAATTTCATCCATGTGGGTTTGTGTTTTACAAGTGGATAAGCTATTGGGTAGCAATTAAAAAGTAAAAGAAGAGGTAGGAAGAAAAGGAGAAAGTCTAAACAGGCTTTGAAACATGACCTCAGCAGTATTATTATGTCTTTGACTTATGATGCAAGCCTGATGACGTAGTCGATGTGACGTAAGCAATTTGAGGAACCTTGTCCCCCACGTCGGCAGGCTTGCATCCTAATTGAAGCAGTTAATGGTGAGCAGTTAATGGATGCCTTCCGATTCTGTGTGTGTGTGTGTGTGTATGTATATATATATATATATATATTCTTTTTTTGGTCATGTCGGAATGACCTGTAACAAGAAAATATTTGAAATAAATTTTCATCTGAATAATGTTATGTGTGTATCTAAAAAATTTCCAATTTTCCTCGTTCTTGCAATTAAAAAAAAAGATATTCAGGATTCAATGTCTTCTATTATTACAGTGACAACGAAATGTAAGAGAAAGTCACATTGTCTGCTGTAGTTTTATTTAACCAAACTGGTTCTGTAGTAGTGGAAAAAATCAAAGAGATTGACATGTTATCCAATTTATACTGCATTATTTCTCTCTGCGATTTTGAACATTGGAATATATTTATTTCTTAAGTATAATTGAAAACTTCAAAAACAGATGCAAACCTTCAAATTATAATGTTTTGTTATCTTTATAATTACCACAACCCTATTCAACAAGTGTATTGAAATTGATGTACATAACACAACACAAATATTAGACTTAAAGTTACTTATATTTTAACTTAATAACTAATATTCAGGCCATTACAGGCCATTTGAACACACACACACACACACACATATATATATATATATATATATATATTCAATTGCTTGTAAAAACATATTTAATTTTGTGAGATAAATTTTCATACCCCTAGTGGCTATATCACAAATATTCACAATTGATTAGAGGACATAAATTCATGGAATAATGGAGATGGAATTCGGTTTTTTTTTTGCCGTTACCATACCGAAAAAAAAAAAAAAAAAAAAAAAAGAAAAGAAAAAAGAAGAAAAAGAATACACAATTAAAAAACAACAAAAGCAACAACAAAAGCACAAAAACATTTTTCCAATATTTTACTGCTGTAAGAATGACACCTAGCATTAATATACATGGTCAGAGTTCTTACTTGATACACTCAACAAAATCAACATTGCAAAAATAGTTGAAAAAATAACTTTCATATACATACATACATACCTTGCTCAAATCATCCAATTTAATCTATACGTGTGTTACCACCACCATGCTTGGCTAAAGCAAAATTCTCCTTGATTTATTTATTATTTTTGCAGATGAAAAGAAAGGAAATTAACATACAAAATGGATCACCACATTTGCTCATTATTATCTTAAATAATAATAATAATGATAATACTATTATTCTGAACACATTCATTTTTTGAAACATGGGATTTCCTATTTATTCCACACTAATCCCAACATGGAATGGAAACTACAGTGTGTTCTTTTCATGTACACACAATTCCCAAAAATAAAAACCTTATCAATTATCCTATAGTGGAAAATATCCCTAGGTAACACAACAAAAGCATCATATTGTCAAACTCTCAAACAAACAACAAAGAACAAGAGTCAAGTACCCATGGAAGTCAAGTAAACGCTCCCAGGAAAGCAACCAAGAAAACACACACACATGTCCACATACCAGTAATTTAAGAAGACAAAGAAGAAAGAATGATGATAACAGTAATAGTAACAAATTAATTTAAGAAAATGAGAAGGTTCTGCATGAAAGCCCACAGAGCCCACTGTAAAAACCGGGTCCAAGTCAACCAAAAGCTTTCGTTTTGAGCCACTTCAGGCCCCATCCACTCACCAAAACAGAAATGCTCTTCTGCAGTCACTTTGAAAGCAGCATTGAAAATAGGATATCCTTCCTGCAATACCTTTCAAAACACAACAAAGAGCAAACTCAGCTACTTTTTCAAAAATGATTGATCTGCAGTTTTTTTCACTTACGCGAAAAAAGAGGATCAGGAAAAGTAGTGGGTGGTGTCAGTTGCATGCTGCAAGCTCACAGTGCATGAAAATATTCCATCACAGAAAGTTACGGGGCTGGAAAGACAAAAATCAACTAGTTCAGTGTTTTTGAGTGTGTGTGTGTATTTTTGAACAGAAGAATATTTTTACTTCGAAGATCTGGCAGAGAAATGGAAATCCACTAGCTTGGCCGTTGTGCACGATCTTATTGTTATTCTGTCTCCGATCCGAAAGGTGATCGATATCCATCAGAGAAGATGCCAGAGGGGTTTGACACAATGGGGAAGGAGACACGGTTGGTGAGATGAAAGCGCCAGGAAAAGACGGCGGAATCCACCGAGCAGCAATGATGTCTTATGGGGATGCAGAAAGGCGGACATGGAAGCTTCGGAAGCGTTGATGACAAGCTCCGGCGCACCATCTAGAAGAACCGCCTAGCAAGCAGGCACTGGAATGTGAGATGGCGGTTAGAGATTCCGCATAGCCGGGGCGCACCATGGTTCCACCATCTGAACCTGCGGGAGCGGGAGCGGGAGCAGGAGCATATCTGTTTGAAATATTACAAAACAGGCCGTAAAAACACGGATCTTATGATCCACCTTTTAAAGCTTGAGGCGGGCAGAAAGTTGAGAAGGCACCAGGAGGTGGCGTAGGTGCTGGAACACTGACCTTGCCAGCGTCGGAGCAACCAGGCAAAAGGGTGATGCAGATCGGAAAGGGTTGGGCAAGTGTCGCTGGAACTTAACCCAGGTGGCTGCGGGGAATTGGACGCATGAAGATTGCCGAGGGCCTGGATAGCACCGTAGGATGGATGCTGCTGACGGTGATTGTCCCTAGAGCTCGACCTGAAGCAAGCCGTCAGGTTGCGATAGGAATCGGATTACCAAGGTAGGTTGGGTTCACACGTCTACGTTGGAGCTGCACAGGGGTTCTCTCTAGTCCTGTGTGTCTGATCGGTCACGGTTCGGTTGCGGCGTGCGAGCCCCCGCTAGCAGGTAAGATTGTCGGCCCCGGCAGTCGTATCGTAAGCAGCCGGTTGTCATGACGGACAGGCCATTGTTTCGACGGTTGATGCGGTTTTAGTTTCTTGGGAAGCCTCGGAAGGTTGAGACATTCCGAGTTTTGGCAATCAGTGTGCAGGGATTGTGGAGACTCTGGGGTCGCGTCTACTGTCGACGAGGTTGGTTCGTTTGTCGGAATTGTCCCAGCTTCGAAATTTCGAGCCTCCCCCTCTTGCTGTTGTTCAGAGGGAGTTGGAACTGACGAAGCAGATATATGGTCTCTTTTGGATTTTTTCTGGGTGCGGCTACAAAAAATTCTTAGATAAGCTGAAAAACGAAATAAAAAATGGAGTCGCTGTTTGATGCATGAGGTTCATGGTTGAGACTCTATGGGTTCGTGTGTTGGAAGTTGGGAGGTTCTAGGTGTTTCGAGTAGCACCTTCTCTCGTGTGTAGTGACGGAACCTCAGCGAAGGAATGTTAAGGGTCGGTACTGTTGCAGAATCCTCTGTCAGCACTGCAGTGTTAGCAATAAATGAGCCATTTGTGAAGCGTTACCAGTTCATTTCCGCTGTCAAATTCGGTCTATTGAATTGCTTCTTCCTGGGTGCGGGCAGGGTCGTGTGATTGGACGAAGTATCTTTCAAGACAAGTCTCATGTGTTTCACCACAATTGGTACCATCGCTGAAGTCCCGGGCCCTTTATCTCAGAACCTGAAAACACTAGATTTATGCTAAGAAGTAAAGTCTGGGTAAATGTAAAAATCGTTTAATGTAATTCTAAATTTGGTTTTCGAGTTAGATTTCCAAGGCTATCAAATGGATCGTACGAGTTGCCAACTTTGTCTACAGTGAATTTCAGACTGTCTGTTGAAAAGGTTTTGGGAATTCGACACCTAGTAGTTTCGTGGGAAGGTCCCTGCAAAGTTTCATTCCTCTCTTGGGCGGGTAATAATAATGTAGCAGTTCATTCACTTCACAAGTTCGACTGAGGATTTTGTGTGCCAAAGGCTCATGTGGTTATTGTGTATCATTGTTTGCCTTGAGCTGACTTGGGGTGGATTGTTTGAGTTTCTGCAAGAGAGAGCCAATCTTTGTCGCTGAGGCAAATTAGCTCCAACTCTGTGTTGTAATTGCACTTGAGTTGGGCAGGGATGGATCCCTACTCAAGATGATACTACTATGTTTCTAACGCAGTTCGATCCTTCCTCCCTTCCCGTAGATTATGAAGACGATGGAAGCCAATGTTGATCCCATGCTTCAAATTCCAAGGCAATCAGACTGGAACGGTGCTGTACCAGGGGGAGATGGCCGAATGAATTGCTTTGTGATCTCATTATGAAGAATTTTATATGAATTCAAATCAGGATCACTAGAAGAGGTCTAACGACGAGATGGATCCCTCAGTTCTTTTGGACAAGCCCGATTCCAGGCGGGAGAATGTATTCTCTCGCTCGTCGACTCAAAGAAAAGAAGAGGACGATGAGGAATCACTAAAATGGGCGGCCCTTCAGAAGCTTCCGACCTACGATCGGATGCGCACGGCCATCATGAAAACCATTGGAGCGGATGGGAAGACGTCGCAGGAAGAGGTCGACGTGCGAAATTTGAGCTACGAGGATCGACAGCAAATCATCTCCAAGCTGTTGCGCGTCACTGAGGAGGACAATGAACGCTTTCTTCTCAAATTCCGGGAACGTATAGACAGGTGCGAGCGATATCTCGCGCTCATTCTCGCTCCCTTACCCTTCCCCTTCGCAATCCTTAATCAAATTAGTTGTGAGTTTATGTGTTTCACTAAGAGTCCTCGATCCGAATATTTCAGGGTGGGTATTGTTCTTCCCAAAATCGAGGTGCGCTTTGAACATTTGAATGTCGAAACGGACGTTTATGTTGGCAGCCGAGCGTTGCCAACTCTTCCAAATTTCCTGTTGACCCTCTTAGAGACCTTATTGAGTAAGATCCATCTTTCGCCATCCAAGAAGAAAAGGCTCAACATTTTGCACGATGTCAGCGGCATCCTCAAGCCTTCGAGGTTCGTGGGAATTCTTTCAAATACGACCCTCTCAGGTTTACATTTGTTATTGATCTGACTCTGATTGTCCACTGACCACTCCGTTATCGATTGTCACAGAATGACCTTGCTTCTTGGCCCACCAGGCTCTGGAAAGACAAGCTTGCTGCTAGTGCTGGCTGGCAAGTTGGACAAAGCCCTCGAGGTTTCAGGGAAGGTTACTTATAACGGCCATGAAATGCATGAATTTGTGCCGGAGAGGACGTGCGCTTACATTAGCCAGCGAGATCTCCAAATGGGAGAATTGACAGTTCGTGAAACGCTAGACTTTTCCGGCCGATGTCAGGGCATTGGTCCTCGATTTGGTAAGCATTTTCTTCACCACCATTTCAGTAATTATTTGGAACCGGGAATAAGTAGAAGTATCGCTACGACCATAATCATTTGTCACTGTAGTTGAATCCTGTCAATACGTAAACGATGTTATACAGTCGATTACGTACCAAAAGTGCGTGCATTTGCTTTAGCTATGTCGGAATGAGTGATTGCTTGACACGCTTTACTTGACTTTGGGTCACTCTTGGAGAATATGTTATCAGGAAGTTGAAGTACCAGCATCATAATAGGATTTGAAATTGGTTTTTGAAACAGAAATGCTCATGGAGCTCGCAAGAAGAGAGAAGGAGCTCGGTATCAAACCTGATGCAGACATGGACGTCTTTATGAAGGTCGGTAATTTCTTCAAATTCTTACAATTTGGATTGGCGAACTTATCGATTGGATGACATTATAGTCTTGTATGTGAGGATTGGTTTATAGTCTTTTATTCTTTATTCTTTGTTATTCTTTTATTTTTTTATGATCATGCTCATGTATGGAGGGTAATCACTATGTCTCTGCAGGCAACAGCGCTACGAGGCCAAGGAACTAGTCTCATGACAGATTACATTCTGAAGATCTTGGATCTTGATATCTGCGCGGATACGCTGGTGGGAGACGACATGCGGCGAGGCATTTCGGGAGGCCAAAAGAAGAGAGTGAACACGGGAGAAATGCTCGTGGGACCTGCGAAAGCGCTTTTCATGGACGAGATTTCCACTGGTCTGGATAGTTCCACAACGTATCAGATCGTCAAGTGCTTGCGCCAGTCGGTGCACGTACTCGACGGCACCATGCTGGTCTCCCTCCTCCAGCCCGCTCCGGAGACCTTTGAGCTATTTGACGACGTCATTCTGCTTTCGGAGGGGCAGGTTGTGTATCAAGGCCCGCGTGAGCTCATCGTGGACTTCTTTGAAAGCATGGGGTTCCGGTGCCCAGAGCGCAAAGGTGTGGCTGATTTCTTACAAGAGGTGACATCCCGAAAGGACCAGGGACAGTACTGGTATGACAAATCCAAACCCTACCAATACGTTTCGGTGAACCAATTCGCCGAAGCCTACCCCAAGTTCCACGTCGGGGAGAGGCTAGCTGAGGAACTCGCCACCCCGTTCGACCGATCCAAGAGCCATCCCGCTGCTCTTGTCCATGAACGCTACGCTCTCAGCAACTGGGAACTATTCCAAGCATGCTTGGAGCGGGAGAAGCTGCTCATGAAGCGCAACAAGGCCATCTACATCTTCAAATCCGTGCAGACAAGTCTTGTGGCCTTGATCACGATGTCTGTGTTCTTCAGGACCACGCTGGAGCCTATTTCGCTCGGTGACGGCGGCTTCTACTTGGGTGCGCTCTTCTTCGCTCTCATCAACATGATGTTCAATGGGTTCGCCGAAATGGCGCTCACCATCCAGCGTCTACCCGTGTTTTACAAGCAGCGCGACCTGCTCTTTTATCCTCCGTGGGCTCTCGTTCTCCCCACATACCTCCTCCGGCTGCCATTGTCGTTCTACGAGTCCTTCATATGGATCTGCCTCACGTACTTCACAATCGGTTTCGCCCCAGAGCCGGGCCGGTTCTTCCGGCACTGGCTGGTGTTATTTGCCATGCACCAGATGGCGCTCGGGCTGTTCCGACTGATCGGTTCTGTGACGCGGATGATGATCGTGGCACAAACTGGCGGATCGTTTGCCATTATAGTGGTGTTCGTGCTGGGAGGATTCATCATCTCCCGGGAGAATATCCAACCTTGGTGGATCTGGGGCTTTTGGATCTCGCCACTCTCATACGCACAGAACGCCATAGCCGTCAACGAGTTTCTAGCAGATAGATGGAACAAGGTACTGTGTCATTTCCAACATTTCCACGATTATTGTTTTGATGTTGAATTTGCATTACTTGGTTACTCAGTCGCCAAAGTGGCTGATTGCTGTGCTTTGCTTTCCAGCCACCGGCTCAAGGACCGGATAGTAACGCGTTAACTTTGGGAAGACAAGTGTTACTGAGCCGCGGGTTATTTGCCGATGGAAACTGGTATTGGATTGGAGTGACTGTTCTCCTTGGATACTCCATCCTCTTCAACCTGCTCTACTGCTTTTTCCTCAAGGCTCTCAACCGTAAGAGCAACCCCGACCTCCGACCATTCCAATTCATTTTTCATTCTTTTACTCTTTACAAGCGATTGCGTAATTATTGGAATCACTTGGAAGCTTGATTCAACCTACTGATGGGATATGGCGGCGTTTGTTTTTAATTTATTTTTTCCCCTTCCCATCGAATGTTACAGCTCTGGGTAAGCCGAACACCACGCTATCTAAAGAAGCCCTTGAAGAGAAGGACGCCAACCGAACTGGCGAAGTTCATTCCCATCACAATGGCGAGGTTTTGTGCGGGACACTATCTCCATCTCGGCGTTCCGATGTCAGTCGCGATCAGAACGGCACAGTTGGTAGTAGACCTTCACGTCTGTCTAAATCAATGTCCCGGTCATGGGGAGCTCGGTCTTGTGGATCGCGGTCGTCTGGGTCTCGCTCCGGAAATGCTTACGAGCAAGCGATGATGGAGGCCAAGGGCGTAGCACCCAAACGAGGGATGGTGTTGCCGTTCACGCCGTTATCCATTGCCTTCCACCACATCAAATATTACATCGACATGCCCCCTGTAAGTGAAGCTAATCAACCTTGTGAATGCCCATTAGAGCACAATCTATAAAGGAAAGCTGCTTGAGAAGATGATCAACCGTCTTGCGTTACATAACAGGCACGAGCAATTTGAAATTCAAGACGCCTAGAGATTTTTTCAAGCAGACTATGTTCACATTTCAAAGCGTTCTTCAACATACTTATCTGCATTCTCACCTCTTGTGATGATGTACACAAGTAATTAAAACATTTGTCTAAGAATTCCATCAATGTACCACTAAATGATATCAGTAAATTTAGTCAAATGACTCGTCCCTGATTCCCTGAATGGCTGAGAATGCGCAGGAAATGAAAGCCCAAGGTATCACCGAGAATAGACTGCAGCTGCTGAACGACATCAGTGGGGCGTTCCGACCCGGCATCCTGACAGCCTTAGTCGGCGTCAGCGGCGCCGGAAAGACCACCCTCATGGACGTTTTAGCAGGAAGGAAGACAGGTGGCTACATCGAAGGCGACATTTTCATCAACGGGTATCCCAAAAAGCAGGCAACGTTTGCTCGAATCTCTGGATACTGCGAGCAGTTCGACATTCACTCTCCAAACGTCACGGTTCACGAGGCTCTCATGTACTCAGCTTGGCTTCGTCTCTCCAAGGACGTCAGCAAGTCAGTGCGAGAGGTGCATATACATCGGTGCACATTGTGTGTGGATATGTATGTGTTGTAGATGTGTCAGTTGATTTTGATGATCGCCTTAACAAATCTATCGCTTACTGTGTTACACGATTCATCTGCAGGCATTTGTTGAAGAGGTGATGGAGCTGGTAGAGCTCACTCCCTCTAGATCGGCTCTTGTAGGCCTCCCTGGAGTAACCGGCTTGTCGACGGAGGCCAGGAAGCGATTGACAATTGCAGTGGAGCTTGTGGCCAATCCATCTATAATTTTCATGGATGAGCCCACGTCAGGGTTAGATGCGCGTGCTGCTGCGATTGTGATGCGGACTGTGCGAAACACTGTTGATACTGGTCGCACTGTTGTGTGCACCATCCATCAACCTAGTATTGACATTTTTGAGGCTTTTGATGAGCTGCTTTTGTTAAAGAGAGGCGGGCAGGTTATCTACGCGGGTCCCTTGGGCGACAAGTCTTGCAAGCTGGTGGATTACTTCCAGGCAGTACCAGGTGTTCCTCCTATAAAGGATGGATTTAATCCATCTACGTGGATGCTTGATGTCACCTCTCAAAGCTCGGAGCGTAACCTTAAAGTGGACTTCGCCCAGATTTACGCCAGTTCTTCACTTTATCAGTGAGTAGCAATTTCTCAATCCACGTGTCTAGTTAAATAGCGATTGAGTTCCCTATTTGGTGAGTTTACCAATCCTTGCTCAAGAAGCCGACTCATGAATCGTTTCTTTCGTGAGGATTACAGACGAAACGAGACCATAATCAAGGAGTTGAGCATTCCTGCGCCGGGGTCAAACGATATTTCTTTTCCAACGAAGTATGCGCAGCCTCTCTGGGAGCAATGCATGGCCTGTTTGTGGAAGCAGCACAGATCTTACTGGCGGAACCCACTTTACAATGTCGTTCGGTTGCTGTTCACCACCTTGTGTGGTGTTATTTTGGGAAGCATTTTTTGGGGGTTGGGCAACAACAGGTAGATCAATCATCTAACTCTAGCATATGTTCTTCTATAACCATATGTCATTAAACATAGCGCTAGAATCTATACCTAACCTGCCTGAATTCAATTTCTACTTCCTTCGTGGATGCAGAACAACGCAGCAGGACCTCTTCAACCTAATGGGAGCCATGTACGCCGCCGTCTTGTTTGTGGGTATCAATAACTGTTCTGGAGTTCAACCAGTGGTTGCAGTAGAGCGCATAGTTTTCTACAGGGAGCGTGCGGCCGGAATGTACTCCACGTTTCCATATTCTTTTGCCCAGGTACTCACTTCAACCACGAAATCGGTTCTTGTAATGGAATCAAATCTTTCATCGTGCCACGCTTGCCTGCCTTCCATGCTCACACCCTGCTAAATTTTTCATGTGAAATTTGAAAACCCCAACAACGTTCTTAACTGTGTGAGAATTTTATCGCCAGGTGATCATAGAATGGCCGTATGTTTTCGTCCAGTCCATGATATATGGACTGATTGTGTACTCAATGATTCAGTTCGAGTGGACTGCCGCTAAATTCTTCTACTTCATTTTCTTCATGTACTTGACCCTCCTGTATTTTACATACTGGGGAATGGTCACGGTTGCCATCACTCCGAACGCCCAGTTTGCGGCCATCATCTCGTCTGCCTTCTACGGGCTTTGGAACTTGTTCTCCGGATTCTTGATTCCTCGTCCGGTAAGTCCCCACTGCTCCCCTCCTTTCATCTAATCCAAGTAATCTTCGTCGTCTGCCACTGTAGCTGAGTTGAAGCGCTATATTTGTTGCGTGGTCGATTCTATCATCATCTTTGCTTCGATGTGTAGGATTACTGATCGTGTTTTATAATTGCTTTTGTGCAGCAATTACCTGTATATTGGGTATGGTACTACTGGATCACACCAACTGCGTGGACGCTTTATGGTTTAATCGGCTCCCAGCTAGGCGATGTTACCAGCAAAATGGAGGCTAATGGTAGTCTGGTCGTGGTTCGAGATTATTTGAAGGGTTATTTTGGTTTTGAGCGGAGTTTCTTACCTTATGTTGCCGTTTGGCATATTGGCTTAGTGTTGCTCTTCGGCGTTGTTTTCGCGACTTGCATCAAAATCTTCAATTTTCAGAAACGGTAGTGACTTCACACCAGTTTGAGTTAGAAGACTTGGAAGTGATTTCAAGTAAAGTTCGCGAAGGTCGAGGTGAAGCTTCATCAGAAACAAGAGAAGCTGAATGCCTCACTTGAATATGGAGACACTTTCGGCATATAATTATTGAAAAATAGTACATTTCTTACTGTGAGAAGAAAGGGTTGAATCCCTATCCCATCGGTTTCATCAATCAAAAGATTCTAAGGTAGGCTATGTAATATAAGAAATGCAGCATTTGTAGATGAGTAGGTTATATTCTTATATTTCACTGAGAAACTCTTTTTAGTGAAGAAACCTATGGGTAATTCTACTGGTGTTCAAAGAGCTTCCAAGTAATGTAAGCGAGTCGATGTGATGATCTAGCCATTGTGATGCGTTCAACTGGAACGTTTACTTTCATAAGATGAGCCCTCTCTCCTCTTGGTAACAACCAAAACTTCAAGTTCGAGAGAGTGGAACCAGGGATTCCCATACTGGAACGAACCGGCCACGTCGGATGAACCTCCCCTACCTGTGCTACTTGTTCATCTGAATCTGCACACTATACTATTCACCATCAGCTGCTGAGGCAGATGGAGACAGTCTAATAACCTTAGACCATTGCCATGAAGCAGTGGTAGAATCATCTAGTAGTACATTCCACAACTTCGAACCCGAAAAAAAACAAAGCCAATAGTGTGGTGTCGGTTTGGTTACGATTAAATTTTACCTCAGGGAGCACTCATTGTCCACCTCCGAAGAGCATTCTGACAGTACCTGACATCACACCCTGGAATCAGATCATTTCTCAGGGAAGAATCACATCATCGCATTCGGCGCTTTCTCGACCACCAGGGCCCAATCCTCCCAACAGGTTCTGAAGCACACGTTACGGTTATCACCTTCCCGGTGAGCTAAAGTTCACAACCAAGGGAGAAAACAACTGCAATTCTGCATGGATTGAAGAAAACGTTTCATCGAAGCTGACAAGTGGGGGCTTCGTGGACAGAGATCACCGCCGCAACGGAACAGATCTTTAGGCCGTGATCACTGGTGTCATGTGAAATTCCTCAGCGTGTATCGCCCACTAGATTCTGTCATGTCAAGCTGTTTGCCAGCAATCTGTGGGTGGGGATCACACAGGGACCACCGAGGGATGCTTAGTCAATCGGTTTATCAGGGACACACAGTCTGGGCTCCATGCATGAATGTGTGTGTGAGCACGATTGCATTTTCTCATGAAAGAAGATGAAGATGATGATGTGGGTGTTTCACCGACATGCTCCCACCGGCAACTGTCGTAGAAACAGTCAAAGAGTCCACACGATGTCAAGGGAGAATGGATGAATGTAATGTTGGATGAATAGGCGGTTGGATGAATGGGATTGTGATTGTTCAATTGCCTACATGTCAACAAATAATGACATTCACTTGGTGGTTGCAATTGGGTTGTTGAAGTGTTGAGATGAAGTCGAATGGTACTATAGTTAGGGGTGACGTGGCTTGCAAGTTGGTTAGATCTTGTTTTAGATTTTTTGTTTTCTTACATAAAAAACATTTACAACCTAATATAAAAGAAATGAAGAGAATTGTTTATTTCATTACCTTTTATTGATTTGATTACAAATGAAATTGAATATTTTGTGGAGGCATTGAGAGAATACTTCTAATTATGTGTTGTTTTGATGAAATAATATTTGATTTAAATTTGATGACAGAAAAACATAACCCAATTATATGTGTAATTAGTGGATGAGTATGTGCTGTTGTTCAATATTTTTTTAACAAGGTGTTGAAAGAACTTCATTGTGAGATTGTGCAACTATACAACTCATTTATGAAATATATTGCTTTAGGTGAAGAAAAATGATTATGCTACTTCAAAGATTATTAAAATGTTGTTATTACAATGTGTGGAAATAGTGAATTATAACATGGTGTATTACATAATAATAAGAAAGATTAATTATAAGCTTAAAAAAATATAAGAAAATAAGTTGATAACCTTTACAAGTGTAGTTTATTGAATATATTTATATTTTTAAAATAAAATTTAGAAATATAAAAATTGTTGTATATATATATATATATATATATATGAAAATACTATTTTAGTATCACTATTAAATTTTTATTATCATATAACATTTGCTAGTTTTTTGTATTTCTAATCAAATCTTTTTTATAAAAAAATTATTGAACATAGTATTTAATTGATGAAGTTTTTTCTAATAATCAAAAACTTTAATAAATAATAGGCTTTTATAAAAATTATTCGTTTCTTAAAAGTAAAATTTGACCTCAAAAATGATCAATCTTCTTTGTCACTCTTATGGATAGACATAAGTATATCCAAGAAGTACAATAATAGTTCAATTTGTGATAAGACTTTACTGCCCTAAACGTCACTTGGTTAGTGGGCCAAAATTTTTTTTGGTCCAATTAGAATATTTTGGTATTAAATTGAATAAATAATACTTATACCAAAAATAAATAAATAAATAAATCTTTATATGAAAGTGATAATGGGATGATTGAGTATAAACAAAAGCCAAATGATAATACTTATGAGAGTGATTGAGTTTACAATGAGGAAGTTTATAGTATATTGCTCCTGTAATAGTAAATATATTAATGTGATTTAAAAATAAAATAATAAATAAATAATAAATAAACTACTCACACAAATTCTAATTGCAAATATGATTATTGTATTAATCTATACCAATATATAATTTTTTGAATTATTTTATTTTAATTTAAATTATTAATATAAATTATTAATATAAATTTATTTCATATTAAATTTTTTTACTTTTATTTAAATTATTTGAATACCTAGCATAATATCTTTCTACAGTACTATTAATATTTTAAAAAAATGGTTTTTATTTTATATTTTTTATTTAACTAAATAATAAAAGATAATATGTTTTATATTTTTCAAATAACAAAAGATTTATTGAATAGTAAATATTTAGATATATAATAAATCAATCTATATATATATATATATATATATATATCAATTTTATTTAATAGGCTCATGATGATAATATTATTAAGTTTAAATGCCAATCTTAAACAAATGTTTTAAAAAATACTCCAAGTCAACAAATAATGTAATAAATCGAGTATTGCACACTGATTTTGTAATGTGTTGCACCATCAAAAATCACAAAAAAAGCCAAAGTAACATCTGGGACTTCAAAAACCTGGACACTGGAATTTGCAAAAATTAATAGATTTTACTTTTTAACTTAAAAAATTAAGAATCACCACATACATGTATTTTTTTATGCAATTCTAATGTGAATGATAAAATAACTCCATAGAACAAATTAATGTTAAAATCTTAAAATTAGTCATTTTTTTTGCAATTTGTTGAAATAGGATAAGTAAATAATATGTTGCCATACA
The DNA here is from genome assembly GCA_036785485.1 of Physcomitrellopsis africana. Lineage (NCBI taxonomy): Eukaryota > Viridiplantae > Streptophyta > Bryopsida > Funariales > Funariaceae > Physcomitrellopsis > Physcomitrellopsis africana. Next base: position 139,203 of record JAWRVF010000526.1, read on the forward strand.
AAGTATCAATAGATATAAAAATGTTAAGTTATGGTATACAATCTTAGAAAAATAAATATTTTTCTAAAAAAATAGTTAAAACATCATTTAATACAAGTTGGATGTTCTTCTAAAAACAATTGTACACCTAGAAATGTTGTCAAACTCTTAAATGAGAAAAATTCAAGAGATGGGGCAGGGGGAGGAGGGGAATACAAAATCTTCAAATGATAATATTGGAAGAAGTTCCTTGACTTCCTATCCTTACAGTAAAATATTGTTGGTTTGGGAGTGGGTTGCACTGCATAAGAAGGTGCACCACAAATCTGAATGATATATGAATTTGCATTGAAACTATCTTAAGACAAAATTTCACAATTGCATGATTTTTATTTACCTTTGCAGTAAATAAATAAAAATGTTGGTAGTCACATGATGGGTGGAAATATATATATATATATATATATATATTAATAGTACTTGAAATATATATATATTTTTTAATAGTACTTAAAATATATCTTTTTGAATCTTAGAAAAATATACTTGGATTGCAAAATTTAAATTTTAAATTTTAAATATGATATGAGATGTAATTAATAAGTAATCAATTATGAATATAATTTTTTAAACATGCAATAAGTGTAGAAAAGACACTTAGAGCAATAAGGCCACAATAGAATGGTATTATTGCATAGATTCAAACAAACTTAGAAAACATCTCTAATCATAAAAAAAATTGCTTTTTAGACTGAAAATGTTTAGACTACTCATAAGTTTAAAATAAAATATTAACCAACATGTATATTGTATTTGCAAATTGTGTGAGTGCTTTTTGTTAGATATTAGAGAGATTTTGGAACAAGGATCAAAATATTTGGATTTCAAAAGATATATTTTCTAAAAATATAAAAAATACATGTTACTTGTTGTTAAGAATATTCAAAACCATAATTTAGAAATCTATGCAAGTAACATATTCAACAAGATATTTATGAAGTACACACAATTTGTTTGTTCTTGTTTCCTTTTTTATCCATAGCTTCTTGAAATTATTTTTATTAAGGTGTACAGATATTTTGCAATAATTACACTTCACTCGTATCAAAGAGGCAAGGACCAATAAAATGTTATTATGTTTCTTGCCAAAGGCTAGAAAGCTTCATATATTTTACTGTATCATGGTATTACCTCAGTAGAAGAGAATTGTAATTATGATATTTTCATCCACTTTTTCACTACTGCTGACAGTGATCATGAATATTTGCATCAAGTTGTAACATTATTGACAATTTTTAAGTATTTCTTCTATTTCTAGTGAAGTATCTAATCCTTATATGCATATATATGAATCCAGGCTATTCCTTTTGAGCAATATTGTCATCATAGCCATCATTTTTACACTTCAGAAAGATTACAATGATTGAAGAAGGTGTTATCAGATACACTTTCTCATGTTTCAATTAATGTATGATATGGCCACTTGTAGACAGTCTATGTTCAAATGATTCAATCTTTGAAGTTAGTGTGTATATACATATATATATAATGAAACTCTCCTCAAATCATTGTTTAAGTATACTGATATTTTATTCAACCCATTAAATAGGCAACATTTCATAATTCTTAGCACAAATACCAATTAAATAATATTTAAATTGATATTATCATTGTATTAATGATTACTACAACATCTTTATTCCAAAAGCTAGAATGCTCACAGATGAAGTTTGCTTATATAATGCAATTTAGCTTCAATATCCTACATTTCATAAAAATAAATCCATTATGACATTAATCAACTTTATTTCAGGGACTTGTCAACATGAGCATCTAACTTTTTATTCATGAAATCTTTCTTAATACCTAACATATTGATTGTAAGATAATAAAGTTAATATTCATTGATGGTTATGTATTTTTTTGTGAGAAGTAACGACATAAAATAATGACACCAAAGACCTTTAGATCTGGACTTCAAGGCAAGTACCATGCACATTTACTCACATCTGAAAGTCAAAGTTCACCAACCAATTAAAGTGATGTATTTTATTTTTATATTCACAATATATAATTTTATAGCTAAATTACACAATATGAGTACTATTCAACTGTGAGTACTTTAGGTTTAGAAATAAACAAGGATGGAATAAACATGGATGCATTAACTTTCAAAATGCTTGAATTCATAAAAGTTGCATTTAAGTATTGCAGCTCTTTAAAATTTTGAAAAATATATAAATATACAAATGGGTGATAAATATTTTGACTATTATATTGTTGAAAGTAGATCAATTCATATTCCCATCGTTTCTACCAAATGCACCATTTATAAAAATTCCAAAACATCAAATTAATAGTTACTGATAGCCTTAATATCTCATCATCTCCAACATTTGTTGAGTTTGAAAGATACAAAAACAATGATTTTGAAACATCAATATATGAAGAATGTATTGATACATTAACTCTAACAAATATTGATAACATAGTAAGTTGTTTGTAGTAAAATTTTAATTTTATGGGATCTTTTATAATAATTTTGTGTTACATTAATTAATCTGAAGAATATTGTACATTTTTCAGATTTATTTTTTATTTTTTATTTTTTTATATGTGTTACATATTTTACAAAAATTTATCAAATTTCAAATTTTTGTGGAAAATTCTTTGACTGAAATTATGTCAAGAATTCCAAGTTACTCTTAAATTTTGTAGCCGATATTTTGGGCACCTTGTAGAGTTTTTGATAGTTTAGTCTAATAAAATTTGTAAATTGTGTTTAAAATCTTGGAGTTATTCTATATGGTCTTGGCTTCTTATTATTAGTTGTGTCTCTAATAGATTTCTATTCTTTTTGTCAGTTTAAAATTTAAAAAAAAAAAAAAAAAAAAAAAAAAAAGAAAGAAGAAGAAGAAGAAGAAGATATTTTTCTAATTGGAAGTAATCCTATGTTAGTAATTTTTTGTACATCTTAAAAATTTACTAAGATATATAATTAGTAAGTATTTTTAAATTTGATATTCAACAACAAAGTTTGTGAGGCACAAATAAGTTAATATACAGAATGTAGAAGGTTTGAAGATATAAACTAGACCAAAAGATAATTTAGATAGAAGGTTGCCAAAAAAAATGTTGTTCCATGTAATGTTATGCAATAAAAAAATTATTGCTATACAAAATTATTTGTAACATAACAAAATAAAAGGTAAAAAGGCAAATCTACATAAGTTTGATGATATGGTTTTTTACATTATCTTATAAGATTCTAAAGAAAATGGTCAATGAGATTTAAATTGAATCAAAAGGTAAACTATACACTCAAGTTACAAATTGTTATGGTTTTATTACATTTGAATGACTTCTTTTAAGAATAGTTAAATGACTTATTTCAAGAATATTTGAATGACTTGGTAGATTATTTTAAATAATAATACTAAAATAATATATTTTTAAAAAGAGAGGTTATAAATAAAATTTAACTTATTAATTATAAACAAGGCTAGAAGAAATCTTATGGATGTTGTAGATTCATATAGAATACATATAAAAATACATATAGAATCTAAAAGATGTACATAAAAATAAAAATAAAGATTTAAGAATATTTTGGTAGATGAATTTAAATTGTAAGAAAGAAATGATTGTACATGATACTAGTTAATCTAAAAAATTAAAAAATAAAGTTTTAATTCTAATGATATGTAAAATATTAAAACTTTAGAAGTTAAAGTATATGGACTTTAAAAATAAAAATCAAGATTTATTGTTGTTGAAATCAAATTCAAAATCTTAGATATGGTTGAAAATAATAGATATTACAATATAAGTATAGGAACCAATTCAAAATTATTAGTTAAAATTAATTTTAAATCTCATTAAATATGTAATAGATAGATGTGTGGAACCATTATCTATTGAATTTGTACTTATATTTGTATGACAAATAAAATTATATTATTTTTATATAAAATTGATACAAGATTCTAGTAATTAGAAACTTATAGAGTAAGGAAATGGAATTAAAAAAAAATAGAATAGGATCTTATTTAAAAATTCTTGGCAACAAGATGTCAATTTTTAAATATAGTATAAAAAAATTTAAATGATAAGAAGGACTATTTGATATAAAAGAGAAGTTAAAATCAACCATAATGATTATTTATAATCTTTTTAAATGGATTTTAGATGCTTTAAAGAATAGTATTACTTATAAAAATATTTTCTATATAAAGGATTTTAAAAAATAGATTGAAAAATAAATACTTCCTAAGATGGTTTTTATTACTTATACTATATTATAATAATATTTTTATTATTAATATTTTTTGTATCAAATAACTTTGTATGATTTATTTTAAAAAAAATTAGAACTATTAATTTTATTAGATAAAGTCTATTTTAAGCTTTAATTTCCTTATAATTGATATAGATTATGTATTTAATTCTTGTTACCAAATTTATTATAAAGATTTCTATCCATTATCTATTTTTATTTCTAGACAAAAGCTTAAGTATATTAGGAATTGTTTATAATATCTTCAGTAGATAAATTTATATCAAAAGAGTAGATAACTCCTATTAGACATAATGTAATATAGATGATTAACATTACATTATTAGTTAACAAGTTGTAGCTGCCATATTTTGGTGGTATTACCATTTAGCCATCATAGCCTACCAAGCCGTTGTCGTGTTGTGACACGATTATATGGTGAAAATATGATTAAAAATGAATTCTCAATTAATACTCTATTATCTTAGTTCAATAAGAATTCCACATATTTTAACAAGGTTTTATGAAAGCCTCTTAGTTTATTTTCTTCACTTAATAGCTAGTAGATAAGAATTAGTTAGTAATTTTACCTTCTAGGTTGTAGTAATTCTTTTATTATCTTGGAAAGGCCATGAAATAGTAAAAATATAATAAAAAAGATAAATTACTAGCATGATTGATACTAGGGTTAAGTTGAGGGTAGGGTCAGGCTATAAAATCTCTAGGATATGTTGGATTGATACTCGAGGGTTGGCCGTTTGTAGGACAGGGTCGAAATCAGATCTTTGGCCAAAAAAACGGCTGCCTAGGGCAAAGTACAGGGGTTTTTTCAGATCGGGTTTATAGATTGGATAGCTAGCTCAAAGCTTATTCCAAGGGCGTTAAGCTTGTTGCCATAAGTTTTTGGATGACATTGCAATCATTGTTCAAAGTCAGGGTTTGTATTGGTGTTTTGGGTTTTATATAAGACAATGACGGCTTGCATTCTTGAGTGATTTGTGCAATCTGTATAGCATCTATGGTTCAAAATTTGACATTGTTTGGATTGTTGGGTGTGCTAAGTGTGTACAAAATTTTGTATTAATCTAATGATGCTATCAGGAGATATTTGGGCTTTGATACAAAGGATTGTTGGAAGTTGACAGTTTAGGATTGGATAGGATTTCTGTAGTAACTAAAGATCTACAAATTGGATCAATGTAAATTTTTATAAAATAATACATCTCTATTTTTTAAGAGAATAAAAGTTTGAAATCTATCCTTAAAATGTGTGTAATCTAAAAATGTCTTCTACAATGTAAAAAAGAGCACGTTCTTTGTTTTATTCTTATTGTTGGTTTTAATGAGGATTTATTTTTTAATATATTTATTAGTTTTAGAATTTCAATTACTATTTATTTAATCTTTTAGAATTTTTAAGTTTATTATTCTAATATGGAAAGAAAAAGACATCCATTGAGAATTTCAACCCTATATCAATTATAATTTTGTGTAATTATAATTTTTACAATTATCTCTACAATATTTTAATTTGATGCAAAAATAACTTAATAGATTTATTTCTGATAATTTTGTATCAAGAATACAAAAACTGATATTCTATTGTGTGAATTGTAAAATGTGAATATCTACTAATCATTAAAGAAAACATGCAAAAAAATTAGTTTGAATTGAAGTGATAAAGATAGTAAAAATAAAAATGTGCTACATTGTATTTGGAGTCATGCATATTAATGCATGATGTCGACAACAACAAAAACACGTCTACATGTTAAGAAGGAAAAAAAATTAAAAAATAGAAACTGATTGATACAAAACAATTAGTTTTTTCTTAGAAATCAACAATGATTTTTTAAAATCATTGTTATACTTTTTTTTCTTTAAGAACTTCAATATATCAATTCCAAATCTATATTTTAAAATACAACATAATCTTGAAAATTAAACATTTTTCATGTATTCACCTCATTAGGACAACAATATCCATTTCAAAGATAATTTTAATCAACTACTCAACCGATCACTACACATCTTATCGTATCACAAAGTTTGCGGTGTATTGGAAAAGAACATGGCTTAGGCCCGTACTTACTTCTTGAAGAATACACAAAGGACCTACTCCGTCTTTGACATTTCTCAAGATGTGAGTGTCAGACACATGGTAACAACCACAAAAAAATTGTTGACAAATATGCAATGTAAACAGCATTACAGAGCAAATCCAGTCCCAATTGTAAAAGAATGAAGGTGATGTTTGTTAATCCTTTATTTTTGACCGCACCAAAAGTCAACCCAGGATGCAGAATGAGCACAATGTGGATTCACAGAGCTTTGGTGATGAAAGGATTACAACGTGGAAGCTTTGCATTAAGATCAATAAGTTTGTGGTCACCCAAAATTAACCAGCTAAAAAGAAGGAACACAGGCGGCAGGAGCCACAGCATGTGGTGCCGACGCCCTGCTGATCGCCTAGAGTTGTCTTTTTTCTGTTCTTTTCTTTTTACCGGTACATACCTCTACCTCGGAGGAAAAGCCTGGCAGCTCTTCGAAACCTTGCCTACCAGGGGACAAGAATCTAGCAACGTGCATGTGTACAGAGTTGAATATGTGCATGATGAGGGGCCTGGCTACGATTGATCGGGGAAAAGGAGATGAAAAAAAAAGAAAAAAAAAAAGAAAAAAAAGAAAAGAAAAAAAGAAAAGAAAAGAAAGTAGAGTAGTAGTCCATGTCAATACCGTAAAGCCGAAATGGGTTCGTATTCATCGGTGTGAGTTGTATGTGCCACTAACTAAGCACTGGTGCTAATAAATCAGGTTCCGAAAGAATGAGAGTGAAAGTGTTCAGTTGCAGTTACTGTTTAAGTTTTCAAGGTGGGTACGGGTAATCGCAGCCACTCTTTCGAGGTTTTGACGCCGTTGCCTCCAACGTGCCTCTTGAACAGGTGGCCCTTGTATTCTTCCCATGTGAAGGAAGGCCGGAAGCGCAGGGGATGCTTCGCGGTGATGAGCTGCTCCGGGATTTGAATAACCGACTTGGAGGGAGGTGAGGCGAAGTACACCAGTGACATCCTGGCTTCAGATTCGTTCACAACGGCGCGGTGCTCCACACTACGGAACCGTCCATTTGTCCATGCCTGGAACCATCCACAGAATGATCAGAATCAGTAAGGTTTGCAATTTTGGGCACTAAACCTGGTTTTTCGAGCTGCACCATGACTGAATGACATGGGTGGCGAGAATATGCCATGGCTGGAAAGGACCAGCTACGTCTGATGGACGAAGGTGGACAAAATAACTGTTCTAACAGCCACTTGTCGCCATTACCATGTGGGTATTAACCTGATGCAAGTTCGAACAAATTCTTATTGATCTGATACTCGAATTATTATAGCGCGACAACGATCTTCTCGATTCCCACTCCGAACCACAATCACAAGTCAAAGATGCGATCTCCACCAGCAAGTGGCAGACGAGTGGAGGTTGCGTGGAGGTTTCGCAGGACCTGCTCGCGGGCTGCCCAACTGGGGTGCCTCGGACGACGTTGGAAAGGCAACCGAGGTATGGATACTATATTTGAGAAAATCAGCAAGTGCTAGCATTGAATCGACAGAGCAACGACAGCTGCCGAACTAGATTTGATTGACAGGAAGCTGCAGGCTATAAAGATAATCAGTGGGCCCAGAGGAATACGAGGCCAACATTGCACTCCAAAGTGCATCCATGGCTATCTTCTAACGTGGACATGAAACCAATCCACTCTATTCGTGGCCGAGAATGTTACCAGCCTTGCTCTTCTCCGCAAAGTTAGCTCACTAGCGCAAAATATCCCGTGACCTCGGATGCAAACTTACACCACCGCAACCACGACAACCACGCACATAATACTATATACCCCAAGAATCGCTTGCTCTGAGGGGAAGTTCGTGAGTAGTGCACTAAGAGAAAGATGTTAATTCAACTCTCTTTCTATTATGACGTCAGAAAAGAATGAGGAGCACTAACGAACTCACATCCACAGCGAGACAAAAAGAAACATATTGCACCTATTCAGTCAGTGAAACGAATTATGTGAACACGCCGTGAGCTACTACCCAAGGAGAAATAATTCACGGTGGATGGCTTTCAAAGGCACTAGTTGACTGCCAACATAAACGCTCATTGAAGCGGCAGCAATGTCAGGGGGAACCAACTTTTGGTTGCAGATCAACGGAATGGAACGCACCTAATCACCGATACTCGAAAAGTTTCTACAATTAAGCAAGCCAGAGGTGTTAACTAAGTTAGCCAACAAGATGCACGGTAAATTACTGGAAGTGATAATTTTAGCTGGTCAGACTGAGATTTCTCCCCGGACATTGTGCGGCAGGTGGAGCCTGACCATCTGAAACTTGACACGTGTCGACACGTCATAATCTGCAGGCGCGGAGGTGTGGCAGGCACTCAGGGTGTCTACAGGCGAAGAGTTGCGGGTTTTAGTTTGAAGACCGCAACTTGGCCACCGCTTAGCAACTCTCACAAGCATCGAATTGCTACTGGCCTCCACCCGTTTGAACAAACCAATCCACACTGGCCATGTTTCCTCTGAGGAGAAAACGATCCAGTTGAGAGCTTGTTTCTAAGATATCGAAATTCGGAATGATTCACCAAGATATCGAGGTTTGTTGGTGATTGAGTAGCGCCATGTAAACACAACCTTCGTATGCTCTACATCATCCATCCTGGTGAAATATGAAACGAAGAACAGAAAGAAGCAAAGCATTTTTACCTCAAAAGTGTCGCCGATGTTGATAATGAGCGTGTTGGGTTTGGGCTTCACAGAAATCCATGTGCCATTTTTGCAGACTTGCAATCCGCCGACTTTACATTGGCTCAGTATGGTCAAGAGGTTGGGGTCTGTATGAGCACCGAGTCCCAGAGTTAGAGAGGATAGGGGACACGGTGGATAGTAGTTCATGCGGGCAATGCAGTCACCAGCTGTGCCGTTGAAGGGCTTGATGAACGTGTCAGAGGGGAGGCCGAGACCCTGTGCGCATAGTTCCAAAATTTGCATTGTAAGCTTGTCCAAGCGGCCATTGTAGTCCTCTATGCTGTTGCTGCATGGCACGAATATGCGATAGGCATACAGTGTTAGACGTCCATGATTTAATGAGTTCAACTATCAGAAAAGAATTTGTAGTGTTAAAGCGACAATGTGCGGGATCGATGTAGAATACTTGGCAACCTTCAGAGGACATGTGTCACATCGAATACGTAGACAAGGGAGTAAATGGGTTTAAATTTGGAGCAGGAGGAGCACAACAGTGCCAGAAATCTGTACCTAAACTCTTCGGCGTCAGAGGGGCTGAACACCTTCTCGACGGGCTCACGAATCTCGCACACGGGGCTCCATCGGCACTGGAACCGATCGATCCACGGCTTGCCAGCGTAGTAGAACCCACTTTCAACGCCATAACCAAAGCCTTCGTGCTTGCTGGTGCTAGACGCGACGCCCTTCTCTTTTTGTTCCAAGGGCAAATCGAAAAAATTCCGTGCTTGGTTCTGCATTTTCTCGATGACCTCCGTTGGCACCCCGTGGTTGACCACTTGCACGAATCCCCATTCGGAGAACGTCTTCACTAGCAATTTCGCTGTCGCCTCTCGCCTCTCTTCGGAGCCATGGTTCAGGCCTGAGAGGTCCACGGTGGGCAACTCTTGCGCCATGTGGAAGTCGTTGTGGGACACGGAGGGCCATTGGTCCTTGGGCCAAATGAACTCGGACAAATCAGCGCTAGCGCCCCTCAGAAGATTAGATTTCACAGCTTCTGGACGCAGCCCACTGTAATTGTCGCTTTGTCCACGGTGCAGGCCATTCCTCGGCGCCAGTGTTCTAAAATGGTTTGGAGCTTCGTGCATGAACGACTTGTGATGCGACGGGTGTAAAGGCTGCGCAACAGGCATGCTGGTTGATAATAGTGATCGCTTCCGCACAAATATCAGCGCACCAATTTGGATACTATTGCATCTCCTTCCTCAAGTCCAACTCCCGCTCACTACCTCTCTACAAATTCGACTGATAACACACCTTGTCTCCAACCAGCTTGTTGACAAGATAAAGCCTTGTGCTCAAGCCCAAAATTTTGCCGTTACATGTTGATGCTCTAGAATGCAGTTGTTTCAGAGTCCTTAGATTAAAGCTGTGATCCTGGTCACAAGCATTCGTAACTCAGTTGGGAGACGTGTACTGAAGACTTCGATCTCACTTGGTCCAGGTATTGAACGAAACAGTTGCAGTAAGTCTACTCTCTAGCGTTATATTCTAGCATCTCTGACCTTGGATGAGTAGGAGAACGGCAGCCCAAAATAACGAAGCTGAAATGAGTCTCTGAGCAATGTGGAGTACCCGCGAGGAGAGCAAAAAACAGTGCGCAACTACGACGAATGCTTTAGGAGTTTCTGGAAGCCTCCGCCCAGGTTGCGCGGAAGAAGATGTGATTCATACTGAGCTCGTTGAATGTGTTAATTTAGATTTCGGTTCTGCATAGCGACTCCGCCTTGAGGGCGGTAAACAGTAACCTAGCACGCCTACGGGAATCTCAACACGCGGACTGCAAGCAAAGGCGATGTACTGACCATCAAACACTGGCAAGCACACAAACGACACAACTAGAACGAACCCAAGCCACTACCCTGCTCTTTCACTATCCCACTCGAAATTCTAACGAGAATATGAATCACTGATCTGCTTACTTCGTAGACCGCGACGGCTACGAACAATCCACGGTCGCGGAGCTTTCTAGCTGCTGGCAATCAGAGGGTGTCGACTACGCGAAACAAGACACAGGTTGGTTTCGAGAGAATAAAAAACTGGTTAAAACCGATCAACAAGGCAGACCCCAGGGGAAAGAGTTACGGTGCGCGATCGAACAGCAATGGGATACTGTTTACCGCCGGGGCCGCGCAGGCGCTTGCTAGCAGCTTAGACTAGTTAGCGATGGGACAAGTGTTGGTGGATGTGATGCGATGGAGTTGAAGTAAGCGAGGTCGGGGATCCTTTTGAAGACGCGGGGGCGCGCCGGTGTGGGGCCGATCCTGGAGGGGCTCACCCAGCAGTCCAGATAGGAAAGGCATCGTTTGGCAGAGTTGGGATCTTACGATGCATAACAAACCACTACCCGACCCTTCCATTCCGTCCACAATTCATCCCCCCCCCCCCCCCCCCCCACATTCTTCATCGCGATCGCTTCTTCCCACACCCCATGACGGCAGCCGTTCGATCCTTGTCTCCTCCGAACACTCTTGCACCGGATCTTTGCCAACTTGCTGCGCCCCCTATTGACTGCAACTGGTTCTCACCGTGTTGTATAAATAAAGCCCTGTACATGAATATATAAAATCATACACTTTTATGTGTGTATATATATATAAATATATATATATATATATCAATTCTGACTTCGTGGATCCTTACGCGAGCAGAATCAAACTTGGGGCTGCGACGAGTCACGTCTCCGTGGTGGAGCTCCTGTAGACAGCCCTACTGGTGTCGATGCCGCGGATGATATTTGATTTGGTTAGCGTTTTTATTTGCTTCTTGTGCACAACAGTGAGTCACTACGCAGCGGAGGGGAGCAGTAGTGCTGTGTAAGTTAGTGGAAAGATGCGGCCTTGCTTCTACTTGTGGACATGCGTCATATTATTAGTATTCACATTATTACCTTTTCTTTCTTTCTTTCTTTCTTTCTTTCTCTTTCTGTTATTTTCTATTTGTTGCTTTCCGGGATTCTGTACCTGGGCTTGCCCCACAAGATGGTATTTGATCTCATCGAGGTTCAAGTACGAACTGGGTAGCAGGACTTCAAGCTTGGAGGATGGACCAAACAAACCAGTTCGGACACTGTTAGAATCATTCTAACTCTGCCACTTGAACTTAAAATTTTTTTTAATTGGTGGATAAAACTTGCCACCAAGACAGGAACAAACAACCAATTTTTGTGTAGGACATAGTCAGTCTCCTTCTCTTTTTCAAGTGGAAGAGATCCCATTTCCCAGCAGTTTGAAGGAAGGAGGTTTGATTTTCTTGCTTTTTGGGCGGAGGAGTTTCATCCCCTAGTTGTTCCATGTGGAAACATTAATACACTATAGATTTATTGGCCCTTTTGTTGGACTACATAGATCTTCTAATAATTCATTCTCCTTTGTCTCCGAAACTTTCTCCATCCCAGTACTAATTAATTGTTCATTTTCTTTCTTTGTTGAAGTACAATGTTTTTTTTATAGAAATAATAAAAAAATTACACTTGTCTTACTTAAATTTGTAAGAAGAACTAATTTTGTTTACGTATTGATCAATTTTCTATGGTTCAGGAAAAACATGTATAGAATGACAAGTGTTTTAACTTCAAAAGTTACTTGCTAAGTTTGAATTGTTCTAAGATTTTGAAGAGAAGCTATTCTAACCTTTCTTATAATTAAGTAAATTACAATAGTAGTGTTATTGTGATACCGTGCTTTGATTTCTACTCAGTTATTTTGACAACTTTGTCCACACAATGATTGTGACAATTGTGCACTATATTTGGAAAAGTCCATGTAATAAACATTAATTTATTTTAAATACTTATATAATTATTGAAACATACATATATGTATATAACTGAAATATGTTTTTACATTATCTGCATGTGAAAGTATCACTTCACAACACTTGTGTCATCAACATCCTAACATTGAAGCCTCATTAACAGCAAAAAAAATATCTTTTATTTTAAAAAATAATCTCTTTGCAGATGGTGCAAGTTTAATGTGTGTATTTTTTATATACTCAAAATGAAGTTTTTAAAAAAATGGAAGGAAAGGCTGCAGCAATTTGTTGCAATATTGGCAATTTTAATTTTCGAAACAAAAAAATAGACCTAATATGAATTGCAACATTTGAGATTTTGGAAGACCTGTTGCTTTAGAATTGTTACTCTTATTGAGTATTTCAGTTGGAAATAGATTCCAACAAAAAAATCAATTATTTTGGACTACATAGTAGATTGCATGCCTATTTTCAAGTACAAACAACTCGATAAGGGATGACTGGGATCTTTGTGCATAAGAATATAACACTTCAGGTGTAAAAGGATCCATATCTTTGAAAAAAGAAGAAACATTCCTTTCCTATTTTATTTCGCCCCAAGATACAAGGCACTTCGAATACATAAAATATATAAATAGATATATATGTAAATATATACCCACACACATGCATGAACACACCACAATTCCTCCCAATATAGAAGGCCTTTCATATATATATGTATATATATACACACACACGCACACATGCATGAACATACCCAATTCTAGGTGGCTCAAGCATGCATGCATTCATCCATGTATCCATCCGCTAAAACAATCATTCATCCATCGAAGATATTATCTCCAGTTTTGGTGTCTGACATTATGACTCCCTCTTCTCTCAGAATTTGGAGGCAATTGAAGACAACAATGGACAATTGAGCTGATTTTAGGTTTAAATAATACGACGATTAATAACAGTTTTCTTATAATGGCTACGCAAATAACTAAAAGGATTGATTCTTTGAAGAGGTATCTGTGGAGGAGATGAAATGTTGAGCTATCACCTTGACAAAAATATCATTTATAATTTTCACTCAATTTTGAAAATTTAAAATTAGACACATTTTTTGGGCACCAATGAGGAGGATAGTTTTCTACCTCTTGTAAAAGCAAGGAAAGGTTATGCTGATGCATTTGAAATAGAAACATTTTTATTGCAGTGAAATATGTCAAACAAGATTCCTTTTTACTACATAATTCACAAATCATTAATAGAGCTGGATTTCAAAAACAAAAGATGAGTACTTCAAAATCCTCTAAATTGCATGTTGACTTTTTGCATAATGCAGTAAACAATGTACAAATCTTGTGAGTATATATATATATATATATATATATACACACACACACACACACACATTCATGGTTGGTATTTTATTCTTGTGTTGGCAACAAGTAGCTATTACAGTGGCCCAAACTTTCCATACAGTTGTAGTGGCTTATCAAGTTGTCACATGGCATAATAAAATATATATTCACATGTCAATTGGATTGTAGAAGGTAAACAAGTTCTTAGAAGATCAATGTGTCTAGAGCATAACACTATGTTTGAAAGATTAACTACCAAAAATCACAACAAGCAAATATTTTCCTCAAAATCATAATTATTTCTGTTTTAAAAAATACTATACAAGCAACACAGTTCTTTCAGATTTTATTATGGGGTATTAGAACTTGGCATTCTTAATTTGCTTTCTGCATTTTGAATGAATGCAACAGGTTGCTTAGCAAAATATTGGATTTTTACACCTTATTAAGGAAGGTATAGTGTTTGAATGAATGAAATTTGAAAATCTTAGGCCACTTTTTTAACACTTTTTTTCTTATTTTTTTTAACAAAATTTCTAATTGAAGTGTCAATTTAAAATCCACCAATTGAATCAAAATATTAGAAAGAATTTGAAGTTTAGTTGCAACAGTCAATGAAGGATAAACAAATTCCATCTAGGCAGCAAAATGTATGAAAAGAGGACATAAATTAGCATTGTATTGAAAACATGCCTACAGAAATACATGGTTGGTTACTAAACCTTGCATAGGGAGTAAAATAATGTATCAAAAATATGGCAAGGTCAATAGTAATTTGAAACACACATTCAAGAACTTGGAAACTATATTGGCTACATTGAATTGGTCATAGTACCCAAAGATAAGGATTAAAATTCTCATAATACCAAAGTTCTCAAAAGTGACTTTTATTTTTATTCAAACCCTTCTTACTTTTTTTTTTCTATTATCTTTTACTATATATATATATATATATATATACAGAATTATACATCACCTTGTTCAAGGGCTAGGACTTTTGTGTTTTTGGTAACTAGAACTAGAGTGTTGTTGAAGCATTAAGAATCAAGTTTTAACAATGTTCAAAATTGTGTCGAATTTAATTTAAATGTAGAATACTTATTATATGATCTCAATTTATAAATCATTTTTAATATTTTAAAAAACAAAAAAACTTCTAGTCACACATAGACCTCCTTTCTACCATAGCAATTATTATCTTTTACTTCTTGAAATTAGAAAAAGAAGTATTGTAAAACAGATTAGAAGTACCAACAAAAATAATATATGTATATATTACAAGTGTGTGTACATTTTATTTGAATCTATTACAAGGTTTAATTTTGAAATCTATCAAATACATAAATTTCACTTGAACCAATGAAAAATAGTGCAACAGCTGTGTGAAGGATCTAAGAAAAATAATTACATGGAGTGAAAATCTCTTTGTAAACCATTAACCATAGCTTTAGTTTTAATAGTATTTCACTCAATTGTGAAACTTGTTCGACTTTTTCACATTATATGAAAATTATAAAAAAAAAATCGAAAAAAAAGAATCAAATAATTAAAAACTTTATTATTTGTTTTGGTAACAAGTCACTAAAAACATACTTTGTGCGGAGCTATTTTCAGATGACAAGTATTTAAATGCCTGAATCCAAAGGTTTTAATAATCCAAATAGAAGTGGAGAAACCCGTAATCTAATTGTAATCTAATAAATATTGAACTAAAGTTGGTTCATAAATTACAAAAACTCATCTCTTGAAACCTAGATTTATTTGGAATATAGCACTACGGTTTTATGAAATATATATATATATATATATATATATACATATACTACAAAATACACATAGAAATTAATATGCTTGAAAACTGGTGAATAGTAATTCACTACTTGAAGAATATAAAAAATATTTTAATAGGGACATCATTTTTGTTTTTTTTTCAAATAATAATAATAATAATAATAAAGGATTAAAAAACAAAGACCAAACATCAATTTCACAAGGTTCTTAAGGAATTGTATAATTTACATAGATTTTAAATTATACTTTGACATGGCAAACCTAATAAGAATTTATTGTTACCTATTACAATAATGAAATTATCACAATGTTGTAGAAAAAAATTAACAAAGCATTGTGATTGTACTCATGCTTATAAAAAAACATAGATCTTGTTATGTGATAAATTCTTATTTATATTATAAATAATTTGAAAACTACAAAAACTTACCATAATATTCTGTTCACTTATTTATAATTTACTTGAAAGATATCATTATTTTATACATCAAAATTTTAAAATATATTATAGATATTATTAATATTTAAGGTAAATAATAGACATGTATTTTATAAATAAGTATAAGAGTATAATTTAAATAACATGAAATAGATAATTTCTATAAAATTCTTAACTTATAAGTTCAATTTTGATATTAATTCTTTAAAATTTACGAAATAAATTATAAATTTAACACTTATATTTTGAGTAAAATAGTTTATAAATTAATTTGTCTTTTCTTCACTATGAAACATTAAATTATAGTCATCTTTGTGTTTGTATCTATCAAGCAAGGTTCAAAAATTCTCAAATGGGAATTAAACCACCAACCTCTTGATATCAACCTATCATTCATTAGTAGTTTAAAGTCAATTTAGACCAAAGCATATATAAATCTTTAATGTTTAATATTTTATTTTTTTAATTATAATTATATTTTTTTAATATTTTATTTCTTTATATTTTTCCAGTATAATTTTAACATATTGTTTGTCTTTCTAACAAATATTTTATTTTTCTACATGTTTATCTATTTAATATTTTTTTTATTTTAATAATTTTTAGATTACTAGAAAAGTGCACAATATAAAATAAATATTTTTGGTATTCAATTAAATTAAAATAAATAGTAGAAATAAACACGATTATCAAATATAGGTTTTATATATAAACTTTTTTATTTTTTATTTTTATGCATAAACTTTCTTTTGTGTAATTATATTTATACATAAACTTTTATTTTTTATTTATATTTATATAAATTAAGATTTTTAGTAGTAAACATAGATGTCCATAAAATTTCAAAACATTAAAGAATTCTAAAGAGTAAAATTTAATTAATAATTATATCTATTTAAAAATCATAATTACTAGAAATCCTACAAACATCAAAGTCTAATGTATTATAACATTCAAATTAAAGTTTTTGTATTGATGTCTAAATTGTAAAATACATTACTTTTAATCATTTATAAAATTGATTTTAATGATTTTAATACAATTTTTATTGCTCAAGTGTATAATAAAGTAAATGATAGCTTTTCATTACTCATTTTTAAAATGATGTAAAAAATATTTCTTAAATTACTCAATTTTTTTAGATAGATTTTAAATTTTTTAATTAATAATTTTTACTTGTAATTTCTATTCTTTAAAATTTATGAAACTACATTTGTTATAAGAAAAATATAATTTTTTGTAAATATTTAGAAATAAAATTTAAATTATTAAATGCTAAAATTTGAGATTTAAGAAAAAAAAATTGATTAATTTTAAAATATAGTTAAATTTAAGATAGTTCTTTATTATCTTGTAAATAGAATCAATACTACTTATGCTTTATTTTTAAAATTAAAATCTAGTTCTTTAAACTAATAATTAAATTTTAGAATTTTCTTTAGTTGTTTTTTAAAATTATAATTATTTTAATATTCTAATTTTATTTTAAAACCTTTTTATAATATCAATATTACTTAAGAAATATTAAAAAAAACTAAAGACTTAGTATGTAATTTGGAGGCAAATTATGTCAAGTGATTAAAAAATATGTGTATATTAATCAAGAATCAAAATCAATATTATCAACACTTAAAACATATATTAAAAAAATCTTATCACAAAACATAGATGTTATTTTAGTTTATAGAATTAAATTTTTAACTTTAATATTTTATTATATTTAAGTTATGTTTAGAGATAAAATTATTTTTTTAGTACTAATTTTGAATAATTAAATTTTTACTAATTACTAAAATAAAATAAAAATATTTAATATTTCATAATAAATAATTATTTTTTATTCTTTCATTTATTAATCGTTAATCATTGAGTTCTTTTAATGATTTATGTTAATTTTTGATATTATAACTCAAAAAATTAAATATTCATACTAAAATTATATTATAATTTTATTATAATTAAAGAATAAATTGATTCTTATTTTCAATAATAAAATATCCAAATCTCGTAAATTTTCATATTATTCCAAAATAAATTCTGAGTCTGTTTTATTTATAGATCTTTATTTCAATAGGTTACATGTTATATATATATATATATATATATATATATATATTTCAGTATATTTCAATCATCTATTTAGCTATCCAAGATTTATTCCATCTATACAAAAGTATTACACAACATTCAATTATTTTTCCATTTATCGCAAGTGTATTTTTAGAGGATTTTGTTGTAATCAAATAGTTTCTTCCATATCAATTTCTTTTTATAAATATCCATCTAGAATTGATAGAATAAAAAATAAAAAATAAATGTATTTTATTTGGTCCATACAAACCCAAAATATAAGCCTCATGAGTGACCAAATTGTATTAAATTGATCTAGTCTAGAAGAAATTTGAATGGCAAAGGCATCTTATTTCTTTATGAATGTTATTTAAGGTCCTCATTATCTTAGATTAGAATTGAGATAATAAACTATAAATATGATCCACTCCTAAATGTAGTAAGCTTAAGGGCATTCTCAAAATTTGTGAAAATTTGTCTTTGGTGTAACTTAATAATTTTTGACATATGGAGAGACCTTATTCCAAGTCTTATTTTATATTTTCTCTTCATTTCAAAAAAAAAATTACTTCTTATTTTGCTATTGAAATATCTAACATGTGTTCACGTTGGATTCACTTCAATCTCCACTAATGACCACCACACGCAGTTCATCTTTAAACTCAAAACCCATTTCCAAACAAAATTACATGCTTTTTCTTTCAAGTCCCATGGCAACCAATGGGGAACACTAGTTCTTAAAAGTTCCCTCTGCAGAACAAGCCAAAAACACTCAAAGACTACCCACGTTATGTGGAAGATGCACAGACAAAAGGAAAGAATCAGCCAATAGGAGCCTGCCAACACACGGGTACCAGTTCCCTATAGTACAGATTACACTCCCACAAAATAACATCATATATCATGTACATGAAGGGAGCAATAGCACAGCAGAGCCGAAATCTCCCAATTCTGAATCCTAGTATCTCCCCCGGGACTTGCAACATTTTGACCAAATGTACTATACGACGAACAAAGCTTAAAAAGTCATTTGGTTTTCTGGCCTTTGGACTCAAGGAAGGACCTGTTGACTCAGCACAACCCCTGACCCCAGGCTTAAGTAACGGGCTCGTGTAGCTTCTGCGCAACGTGCCACAGAGGGGGGGGGACGCTTAATGCTGGATGGAGTTGACTTTGGGTTTTTAGCCGACTGAATCCCATGGTTTCCAGCATCGAGTCTTCTTATTAGAAGTATTTTATATAATTAGATTTTATATTCTTCTTCCCACTTCCCCTTCTTAGGGTCGTGTATTTCATACCAATGAAACAAGAATGTGAAGATGTCCTGGTTTGGTTTGGGTTGGGGAAGGTGGGGACTCAGCTTCCCTACATGGATGAAAAATCCAAAACCCTAATAGAATATAATGTGAACATAATTCACCCGATGATGAGCTTGAGATTCCGAGTTGCTGCCATGAACAGTGGGAGTTAATGAGCCGGGAGTTCATTCAATGAGGGTGAGCTTGGCAGTGCCTGCATTCAACTCTGACCCCTTGTGAGGCTGCCATGTGGTGACAGGTCATTGGAGGATCTGACCATGCCAGCTGGATCCCAGGTAACCTACAGCTAGACTCTTCTACATCCACAGAGCCATGGCTATTAGCATTGTGGCTGCCATTTTCCTTCTCTACAGGACCTGGTCCTTTTTTCACTTGCACTGTAAAGTTGGCTACGAGCTCAGCTTATGGAAAAGCAATGGAGGTTGGGCTGTTGGGAACCAATGGAGGACAGAGGAGTTCTCAGTAGGAAACTTATGAATTGACCCAAGAGAACCATGTGTCAACATGGCTTGGGCCACTGAATACAGGGTTCTGATCATCATGCACACTGCTTGGAAAACATGATCTTATTTCCCCTCACTTGCCCTAATGAGAGCATCCACAGCAAGGCAGTTTCTGCCACGAAAACTGTCCTGTCAGGCAGTTCCATGTACTTCAAAGCTTATTCCATTAGTCATCCTTATTGAAGGTGCTGCTGCTGATTCAGAAATGGCTGTGATTGGTGGTGGGGTTTGTAAGGAGTCTGTGACTTGGCTTGACCTACTAACTGACCACTAGGCTTATGCCCCATCACATACCCTGACTGAGGAAAATATCCCATTGTCTGTATAGCCCCCAAGAGTACAGAGAAAAGTCTACAATTACTACTATATCAGAACAATACCAGGATAAATATATTCTAAATGAAATAAGATATACTGTTTTCACACTTAAAGAAAGAAATAAAAAAAGAACACACAATGGGCAGGTTAGAAGCTTAGAAAGAGGTGCTTGTCTTGAAACTCTTGAGATGCATTCAAAAAGGGTGGGTATTGGATGAAAACTTTTGTGACTTCCTAAAGCCACAGCAGTTCCTGTTCCACAATATGGCCACCACTGGCTTCTTTCCTATTTCTGCCAACTAGGCCTCGTTCATTAATTTCTGTTGCCATCCGCTATCTTCACCTTTCCATCTGGGCAGTTCAAATGTTCCCTCTGTTGGTAATTTCCAAAATGAGGAGGGCAAGCTCTTGACTGGCATTGAAAAGATATGTTTTCAAATTCAATAACTTTTTCTATTGAAAAAATATTGATACTGATTTATTTTAGTTTATTTTTTTTCACATATTAGCAATAATAATGGAATAAAATCATTTGTGTCAACAAGGGGTTACTTGAATTATGACACAGTATTAATACAAAGTAAACTTGTGATGTGTGAGCTCTTTCATCACTTTTGTATGTGGGGTGTTAACATAAAAACCAAGCAATCAAATGAAAATATGAGCAGAAGACAATGCATGACATTTTAAAGTAATTAGTTTATATCATAATCTAATCAATTGTTTACAATATCCTAAGATTATAATATAGATCATAAGTGAAATTCTCTCATTGAAAATAATCATCACAGGGAAATCCATTCTTTGTACTTTGCATCTTTGAGTGTATTTCAAGATTTTATATAAACATAGGAATTTAATTGACTAATATTCTTGTAAGGTACCAATTCTCAGTACTTACAAGTAAAGAACATAATCCAATCAGCTTTGAACAATAGAATGCAGAATATATATATTTATATTTATATATTTATATATATACGGTCAACAAACATCACAAGTGGTTGCAAAAGCCACATACAGTATTGTAGATATTCCACTGAAACTCAAAGCAACTAAAATTTCTTTGTGGTTCCTGGTTTCATTGATCCACAAAATGAAATGGATCCACACACTTTGTGTACAACACAAAATAATGCTGGTGATGGCATTACAAGTATTATAATGATGTTATTACAAGTACATTAATGATATTGCACTAACATATTAATTACACAAACATGGTTTTATATATATGATTTGAATGACTTATAAGCAATATATTTTGCAATATTTGCAATTTGGTTGTATTAACATTGACTTTCCCAAGGTAATATGCTAAAAAATTTCACACTTTAATTTTTAGAAAGTATATGCATATGATTATATATATGTATGTACATATATATATATATATACACACACTCACACACACATGTATGTTTGTATGTCATAAACTTGCATACAATTCTTCTGTATCAGAATTTAGTGATTTCTCATGCTTGTTGATTTTGTTGAGAAAAACAATGAATTGTTCTTAAAAAATAAATGTACCATGGTGGTAATGAAGAACATAGTCCCTCTCACACTCAATCTACAGATAATAACAAAATACCTAAATTCTCTATTTTCCATTAAAATATACAAAGAATATAACATCCTCCCTACAATTGCTCTTCTTCCCTTCTTTTATGGTTGGATATATATATATATATATATATATACTCCTTTAGATGGGTCTTCATTTTACTTTCATTTTAAAGTACAACACACATGTTCTAATTTTGTGGACAAAGTGCACCCAAATATCTTCACCAAACACTCAAAAGGAAAGCTAGAATTCAAAATGCCTTCAATGAGATGCACCTTCTCACATGGGGTTGGGAGATTGGTATACTCCACCTTTGCCACATGGATCTTTTGAATGCCTTGGGTCTTAATTGTTGGAGTGGTGTCAACATGGATGATGTCCAAACAATCCACAGTAGGGTGATATGAAGCCTTACTCTGCCTCCATGGAGACACAAGATATACATCAGCTTTCACACTCAACATGTAAAGTCCAACCAAAGCCACAGAAATGAATTTCCAAGGGGGCTTGTAAGGTTGCAGAATGCATGTGAGATTGCTAACCCCTAAAAGAACATGGGAAAGAACCTACCTGTACCAATGTAAATAAAGCAGTTGCTTCTGCTGCACTGATCTGGCTCCTTTCCAGTACATATAAAGTCAACCCTAAATCAAAGAGTACTTTCTTATTCCAAGGTGAGAGGACCCCATCAATAAGCGTGCCATTGTCCTTTAAAAAATTGGCACTGCCCATAAGAGTGCCCCACTACAGCAAAAATATATATATACTCAATCTCCATCCATTCTTCCTCATAGATGCCAAACCAGCATTAATATAACATTACAAAATAGAACCACCACAAATAGAACAAAATATCAGTCCAGAAGCAGAATTGCAAGCCATGGAACATCCATGCGCAGGGAAAGGGAATCTTTCAGAAGTCAACCGTGGCTACGATGTACACGTGGCAGAGTTCAGCACACCCTACTGTCAAGATCATAGTTGGCAAGGGCAGAGAATCACCTGAGAAATCGTCCGTCTGTCCGTCTGTGCGTCAGTTCGTTCCCATTGGACCTGACACCGAAAGACCGCTGTGTGGATGCCGGACTCTTGCCACCGTACAGAAATGAATTCCATCCAGTTTGGCTTAGCTGGGAGTGAGTTGCCAGAAAGGAAAAAGGAAAGGGGCAAATGGGTACCCGATCTCCTAAGGGTGGGATGAATCCACATCCACATCCACATAAGGCTGGAGTTTCATCCACCTATATCACCGAGTAGAGCCTGGGAAGCGTGCGAAAAAAATCTCGTTTCGCTCGGATACAGGTGCCCGCGGGAGATCGTCGTGGGAGAGTAGTGAGTTACTATCGCCTCGGAGAGCTTGCTGCGGGATCACACCGGCACCGGGCCTGTTGCCATGTGACTCCCGGGCCTGATTCTTCTAGAATGGCGCTCCCCTTGGCTCTCGCTCCACAAGTGGCCACACTGCCGGACAAGCGTTATCTCTCGCTTCCAACGACCCATGCGAATGGAAAAAATTATGGGTAATACCCCTTAGGGTTACTTGGGAATGTGAGCTTTAACGCCGCTTCCATAACTTCCAGGATTAAATACAATACCCACACGAATTGTTTGTCATGAGCTCTCCGAGTGTTATTGCATAGTAACCCCAGCGGCAGGATTTCGTGCCATCCGCGCAGTCAGATTACGAACAGAGAGATGGATTCGCAAGCTGGATGATTCGATCCCACTGGTGATCATGATGCCGAGCTGGGACGTCGAAGCTGGCTCGCCGTTGGGACTGAATTTCGATTTGTGTGCTCAGCGCCTGAGCCCGTGGATTCATACACTGGCTGCACTCTTTGCTTTGACGTACTTACCCAGTTTTGACGCGCTCCAAACATTGAAAGCACACGGATGGAGAAGAACAGCCCTGTGCCCAACCGCAAACCCACTGCATCGTCTTCATGGATTGAATCGGGATACACTTGAACGTTGCGCGATGACCAGCCTCTGGGTTTCGATTTTGGGGTTGTTCGGAGACGCCGCCTCGATCTGGACGTAAGATCCAGCACTTTCCAAGTTCTTTGACACCATTTTAGGAATCCCTACAAATTGACTTCTCACCGTTTCTGCACTCAAATACAACCCGATGCTCACAAATCCATGTCCAGATATGAGGCTCCATGTCTTCAAAAGTCATGAAGGAGGTTTTAAATCTATCAAAACCAAATAGTAAATCAGTGGGAATTACGATAGCATTAGCAACTGCTTTGTTCAACATTTTCCACTAATTGCGTGTTTGTTTTGCTTAAATGTTTCTATTGCACATACTTGCTGCATCTTTCCAATTTCTGTAACTGATTATTAGTAGAAACAAGCTACTTGATGTGTTGAGTTTCTGATGAATAGTTGTATTCTGTGAGACAAAATTATTCTAGTTTTTGTTGATAACTGATTCTTCCTTGTTTGTTTGATTGTGTTTAAATATGTGTGTGTGTGTGTGGTTAAATGTGTGTGTGTGTGTGTTTAAATGTATGTGTTCATATATATATATATATATATATCCCATTCCCAAGCAACCGATCAAAATAGGGAAAAGAAAACAATAAGTAAAGACATGCACCCTTGGGATGTGATCTGTTCGCGGTTGTAACATCAGTTTAAAGGTGGTCCATTAAAAAGAAGATAAGGGCAGAAAGAAGCATCACTGCGACTTGTGAACTTCTTATTTGCACTTTGGGTGGTTTTGTTTTGTAGTTTTGTGTTGAAAAGAGATTTTTGGATAATGTGGGCTCCTCATTTGAAAAGGAAAAAAGAAGAAGGTATGAATGCCTGCACAAAAGAAGAGAAAATAGTAAAAGCTATACTTGGAAAGAAAATGAAATGATGTTGGAAATGAGTTGTGGTGGATTCAAGATTTGAATATCCCTGTTTGTTTGTTTGTTTGTTTGTGTGTTTTTTTTAGAATAATTTTCATGTCAAGTAAAAGTTTGTGTGTTTCATGTTCATTTGAAGATTGAGTACATGTAAGTGAAGTCTATATTTGCATCAAGAAAGTGATCATTACTCTAGGGTTCCATTAAAATACAAATAAAACCTACTTTAAAACTTTTGTACAAGCAATATTTTATCTATTTATAATTTAGGAAATAAAAATCTTGTACTCACCAATCATATCATTTACATCATTTTTCAAATATCTTCATATGATAAATTTTTTGGGAGGACACTTAAATTACTAGTCATACATTTGCCATAACTGCATATTAACTGCAAAGTCTTTTGGTGGTTTAATAACTGAAACCCGTTTTTAATTCAACGTATAAAATAGAAAATTTTAGTTTTTAACATAAAACGATACTTTGATTTTTTGATTTTTTGAAGTAATAAAAAAATACACTCATACACAAAATGCATGTTTTTAATATGTTGCATCAGAAATGATTTTTATGAAGAGTTGCGTATTAAACTTGGTTTATCATAAAAGTAGCTTTGCTATACTTTTCTTCACCGGTTCTATCCAAATTTACATTTGTGAAGGCATAATATGATTGATATTTTTAATGTTCATAATAATAAAAAAGTGTCTAATTACTGTTGAAGTAGACATGTGAAGATCAAACGATTCAAATTCATGTTGAGAATTAAACAACAGCTTGAAGAGCAGACAATTTTCAATATTATTGACGAACTTAATTCACTCATCAATGATTATTTTTTTCAAAACAAGAACTGCCTTAAAGTCTTATGTGCAAGCATTTGAACTCTTGTCTCAATGACAGCAAGGAAAGTGAAAGGCGTCGGAAGCACAGGCACCTCCCGCGCAACTTCCTTCACTCCACAATCCTATTCTCCGTATAGTGTGAACTGGATGCGCGGGGGTTGAGTTCCAGGGTGTGATTGCCAGCTATGCAAAGCTTGCACCCCATTGGCGGCGTAGCCAAATGCCACCTGGAGGGTCAAGGGAAGGGGAGAAGGGATTGCTTTATCAGATTGGAAAAAGGGAAAGGCAACGTCGTATGATAAACTTTTCTTTTCTCTCCTTTTCCGTTCCTTTTTCCGGGTCCACATTCATCCTTTTTTTTTTACCGTGGGCTACAAGGTAGGTCACTCTCTCGTCCCCATAGGGTTGGATCAACGCCAAGCGGGGCCTACCGGCGCTTCACCCCATCGGAGCCCGGCTCTCGCGCAATTGGCCGCGAGGGATTGTCACCAATTGGCGGTAATTGGCACTGACAGGACTCTCATCAACCTCCGCTGGCGTGGGTCCAGGTCAGCGACTGTGCCTATCTAAGTTGCAGCATGATGAGAAACCGTTTTTCTCCAGTGAGTTGCAATTCACAAATCGTCACGGCAAGCTGCTTCACTCACTCGATTCGTCAGTCACTTAGTCACTCACACACTCAGTCAGAATCCACATGCACAAACACATGCAGCTACCCGTAGCTTCAGAAAAGGGCCTTTGACGAAATGGGGGTGGGGAGAGTGAGACGTACCGGTGAATGTCCACAACAGACGCCAAGGGAATGGCCTATCTAGTGTAGAGAGCTTCCTGCAACGACGACACCATGATAGACACTGGGTTTGGGAAGAAGGGGGAGGCGAGGTTCAGAGCACCTACGAGAATACGACACACCACGAGAAGGTGCGAGTCGGGGATAAGGGGTTCTTTTTTTGTGAACAAGGACATTGACTCAGCTAGAACTCGGCCGTGAGGAAACAGAAGGGTTTCTCTACTTCAGTTCCATTTGTTTTCATTCAGGCCCACCAGGAGGGGAACGTTTTTGATGCAACGAGGGTCTTTTTAACCGAAAGGCACATGAAATCACATGAGCTTCTCCAATGCAGGGTGACGTATGGTGAGTCACACAAGTTCGCCCTTGAAAGGGAGAACACTTGGTTGACAACTGGTATTGGGAGGCTGACATGAGTTACTCAACAGTTGGGAGGGAGAGAAAGAGCGAGCGAGAGAGACATGGCCGCTGCTTCAGCGAAGCAAACTGCACATAAAAAATATCTGCGACAGTCAGCCTGATAAAGCTAACGCTGGCTAAGCTGCTGCCATTTTGCGAAAATATGTAATTGAGTGAGGCAGCAATAGCTGGCAGAATGTATGGAAACTGTGACCCCATAACTAGGTACAAGTCACACATTCAATAGTTGTATGGCCAACACGCTGTTGCTTGGGGTTCAGATGACCACCTGGCAGCACAGTGATGTGCTGGCTTCTGCATCCCCCAATCCACATCACTCATACGTCTTCATCCGACACACCAGTTGGCAGAGTATACAGTTCCCAGGAGGGGCCAAATGCATGGCGCATTTAACCGAATCCAGACCAAGAACAGCTTGAGACGTGGAAGGAAGAAAGAGAGAGAGAGAGAGAGAGAGAGAGGGAGAGCTTAGCCAACGCTATTAGGGTTTCTGATGTCACGACAGCATGCTGCAACAAAATCTGATTAGAAGCAGCCATATGCTGTGGAGGTAACCCCTCTGCCTGCAGAAAAAATTGCCATCGCTTGTTCCATTTGAGGACGAAAGTTCTACTGCAAAGGTGAAAAAAACTAGTTAACAATGG
The DNA here is from genome assembly GCA_036785485.1 of Physcomitrellopsis africana. NCBI lineage: Eukaryota > Viridiplantae > Streptophyta > Bryopsida > Funariales > Funariaceae > Physcomitrellopsis > Physcomitrellopsis africana. Next base: position 166,937 of record JAWRVF010000526.1, read on the forward strand.
TGTACTTCTTTGTCAGGTTCTGTACTAACAAACATTGCCTTGCGTGCACACTGATTATGATTAGGTGAAACCAGCCATGAGATACACAATCGTGAATGGAATGATGCTCAAAGAGTCCTCTCTGGCAGCTGGCTACAGCCATGACAAGGTTGTGGATATATCACCAAGACTGATCTGAACTCTTGAGAGACAAGCTGTACAGTTACCACGAATACCACAAATATCACTCCACCGCGTTAAGCTCAGGAAGCAGTCCCTCTCCTGTGACAGCTAGGAGCCACGGAGCAAAAAGAAAAATCCTCCCAGCACTTGGGTCCTAATCAAAAAACAAACCAACAAAAATTAATTTTTTTGTGATGGCAACATTAGCTACTCACATGTTCCACAGTCAAGTCAAGTTACTGAAGTAAGAAGTACAACCCATCCGTGCAGCGTCCAGGGTTCATACAATCCCAACAGAGACTTAAACTTACAGTTGATGCACACACTAGATTCATACTCTCAAGATCTATTGCTGACTGCATGCTGTCCTTTTTCTTTCTGGTAAAATATCGGAGACCCATTAACAGAACACGCTGTAATCCACTGATATCAATCCAAGTGCAATCTCAAACAGACTGGCATATTGAAAGTGACTTTTCACATATGGGCGGCTCTTGTCTCTGCGACAACAGTGTCTTCTACCAGATTTATTCTTGCATGCCATAAGACTGCCCCACCAGCACCTCCCCCGCCCCTCACCCACCCACCACAAAATAAAAGAAAAAGAAAAAGAAAATTCAACCCAAATACTGGAAATGAAAAATTACAAAATGGTATGATGCTGAGAATATTCGCTAAATTAACTAGCTAAATTAACTAGCTAAATTGTGTCAAGCAAGTTTGAGCCCATATTATGCAGCGCCTCACTTGAAATCAATCCTGCACATAGATCCAACCCATAACAAAATTTATTTGGCTGGTAATGAAAGCAACATTTGATTAATGATCACAATCATCAGTCTTGATACAATGAAACACAAACTGTTCTCAACTTTACCTAGTTTGGTCTCACAAAATGCCCTTACATATACATAGAGAGGAGCAGCATTTTGCACATGCAATCTACAGCTAAAGTGTGCAGAGATCTATTTCATACTGCCAGTGGATGGCTCTTGTACACCGAGTCATTATGATATTCTAATTTCCGAGAAAGGAAACGAACAAGAGAACTAGGATTGCACTTGAACACGACTGATGTAAGTGCAAATTGGTAGCTTGAATTAACACTGGTTCTCACGAGTCACGGTATGAACTTTGCACCAAACGATCAATGATACGAGAACCTCCATCAGATGTGGTCAATACGCATGCGTAAAGGAGGTGAACACTTCATGAATACTAGAACATTGAAGTCCAATCACACAAGTCAAATGCTCGAACTTGATTCTAAGTGTGTAATCCCCAAGTGCCGAGTAATGTGTTCTCACATCCCAACTGCACTGCCCGGGATGATTTTTGAAGGAAAATACATGACCACAACCTAGATGTCCTCAGAGTATAAATGATAGCAATCAAAATGTCAAACACTGGTTTTGACATTCTAAATCTATACTTAACGATGCGACTGTAGCTAGAAATGATGATAGTACATTACGGCGCTGGTAAACAGAGCTATAATTGAAAAGCACACACAAATTAAAATTATTCAAGACATGCTGTGGAAGCATGTAAAATAATGTAAAGTTGGTTCACCATACCTGGTGCTGTCACCGTCTTTGAGTCCAAAGGCATCTTATTCCATATCTGCCATCGACACACCTTCATCCAGATAATCCAAAAAGGAGTTCATCTCCCAGTCGTGGTGTGAACTTAAAAGACTCCCCAGGTAGACAGGTTACCTAACTTGATTCAAATAGTTTCATCTTTCGTATTAAAATAGTTGCTAACATTTTAGGTAATAAGACGCGGATTGATTTTGGTATCCAAAAGCATTAGATCCTTTTTAAACAGAATACCAAATGGAGTTGCACATAGCCGTCAAGTCGCCTAATCAAGCATTCTTCCTTCATTCACGATATCGTTCCTCAGAACTCAGGTATTCAGACAAACAACTTCAGTGCTTACCCATTGTGTATAATGGCAAGTGTGCAGTGTCCATATTCTCCGATGCACGCAATGCACCAATGTAGTACTGTGAGACTTAATACCTGTTCAGTATGCTTAAGAATTCAAGGATACTGCAGTGACTGGGACAGAGTGCCACAAAGTGTTCAAAAATGTGATAGGATTTTTCAAAGATGAAAGGCTGAGAATACTCTGCAGTTTGTATGGCGTTGGCGACATTCATTCAGGACATAAACACCAAAATTGAAAAATACTCTTCTAATACAAGGAACTTGCACCCCATTACAGTTTACACATGTCTAACCCTTCAACTTTTGGATACACATCCCGAAACCCTTCTGCTTTCACGGCTAACAAGCAATATTTACAAAGGACAAGCGAAAGAAAAAAAGCGAACGAAGTTTGGTTCGTTCTCATACGCGCTTCATGCAGTCCTGTCAAGTCAAAAAGCACTTACTATGAAGCTTGAAACATCTCGACAGGATAGAGAACCAGTAATAAACGTCAACCGTTGTTGCAACAAATTAAACTCAAAAAACACAAGAGAACCATGATCGTAATGCAACCAAGCAGCGCGTATTCAATTAGAACCTTTCAAGATATCAATAATGCAGGAAAATTCAAGTAGCTAACCGCGCCTGCCTCTGGCAATAAAGATGAATACTACAGCAATGCAACACGGTAATACTATGCAACAAGAGCTCCAGCCACCTTCCAATACTTAAGGAAAAATCATTTCCTTACCCAGTCTAAAGTGACTCAGTTACACGGAAGTAGGTCATTGTCGCAGCAGCACGAAAAAAAAGCAAGTTTAACAATACAAATGTACATTTTATGTCCAATCTGATGTGGTGGAATCAGATATCAAGACACTCAAATCTCAGCAACTGAATCAGAATACAATGCATTTTCCCAGGGAGATCTGAGACCATCCACTTCACCTCGCATTGTACACACCCCGCATAAGAAAGGAGTCTGCAGAGCACAACTTCTTGTGTGTAGTTTGTTCCGATTGAACTGAAGGCGTCCCTGGCGTACTACTACATCCATTTCAAACAGACCTCAAGGTCCTATTAATCTGGAGCGAGTTCACCTCTTGCAGCTCTTCAAACATATTAGAAAACTTCGACGACATATTTACATATAAATCCACCATTTCCTAACATTACAGTTGAGTTGCCCAATTAGCAGCACATTCCGAGTGTGCCCATCCGGCAATTTCCACTTCATGGTTCTGATTTATCTCATCAATGAGTAGATTGTTGTGGTCAAGCATATACTGCACTTGCCTCGACATATTATTGACGATGTTTCGAAACTGATCAGTCCATCAGGGTACCTTTGTCTCCTCGAGTCTCCACATCCATTGCTCCTCTCAACCAATTGCCAAATAGTATCGCTTGCCCTTCACAACCGTCTCCGTCGAATGAAATGAAATCAAAACACCCCTAATTGCATTACTGCAAAAACTCCCGAACTCTAACCCCCTCCGATCTGTTTTCCACGGCAGAGCACGGGAAGACTTAGAGACAGTCTCCACGTCGTGATAATATAGTCGTCATCTCCATTTCATCGACACCGGAGACCGAAACGACGATTTGCAAGAGTGAAGTGACGATGAGCAGACTCGGTCTCGAGAAAGGAAAACAGTAAAGACCATGGCGTAAACACGAAACAGGTTTAGGGTTTGGGAGCCAGAGCAACGACCGTGACTTCATTATACATTTTTACATATAACTATTTATTTACGTAATTTTGGTTTTTGAGCTTTTTTATACCTATTTTTTGCATATCAATGTGTTTTCTTTTTCATTATTTTAATCAGTTTTTTTTGTTGTATTAATGAAATATATTTGTGTGATTCTTAATTACATCGAGAGGTGTCAATATAGGAGAATAGTAAAAAATAAATAAAAAAAATGTTTGGAGATTAAATAAGCCAATAAGAGAGCTCTATTGTTAAACTTATCAAAGAATATAACAAGGTAGTGGGGATAAGAGAAAGATGGACCATAACTTTAGCAAAATACTAAATGAGGATATGAAGGGCAAGCCTCAAAACAATAGGCTCCACCAAAATAGTTGTTATCAAAAACAAATTTATTACAAATAAAGATGAAGGTGATAACGACAAATGTGAGTTGCCATTGAATGATTTCATATTCACTTTTGTAGAAGAACTAATAAGAGTGTCAATAATTCTTAGATTCACACTTTAACTATTGGTCCACATGGATTATTTCAAAAAAAATCTCTATTCCATTCTTCTACTATTACGCCCACAATTATTTGCATTTTGATTTGTTATTCTATTTTATGTTATTTTTGCACTAATAACTTAGCTTGAAAAATTAATATTAAAGCAAAACAATAGTTTCCATATGTTAGTAATTAATATATTTTTAATTGAATTATTTTGAATAGTTTGCACTTTATAAATCTATACAATCATCTTGCTCATGGCCAGAAAAATTTATTTGAAAGGAATTTTATAATATCACTCATTCTAATCTCAAATTTTAATTTCTACTATTTGAATTTTTAAATTAAATTTCATGATCATTCCACTTATTTTTTATGGAATATATTCCTAAAACTTTAGCAATATCTCTTATTTTACATTTTGTATGAATAAAGATCAAATTTATTTTTTTATTTATTAAAAAAATCAAAGTACTATAATCTTGTTGTTGTTGTTTTAATATTTATATCAAACTTTCTATATATTTTATAATTTTAATATCATAGATAAAATTTCTATATTAAAATATAATATTTTGAAATATTTTGATTCAAAAATAAAATCAGACAAAATTTCTGATTAAATGGTTTAAATTTTCTAACATGTAAAACCAAGAGCTATATTAGTTCAGTTTGTGATAATTGTTTCATTTTGTATATAGTATTATGTTATTTTTAAAAAAAATTAAATTTTAAAGATATCTTTTACATGAATTACAAGTGTTGTGACACAAAATGAAATAATAATAAAACCACATGTTTGCATCATGGCTAGGCATTGATAGTATCAAATAGCCTCTGCAATAAAAAATTAAAACTGCTGGATGAACTTTGAGTTTTGGTAGTTGCTCCGATTTTTAAATACTTTACAATTTTTTATGTTTTCAAAAAGATCTAATAAATTTAACACTTTTTTTTTTTTTTTTTTTTTTTTTTATTTTATTAAACCCTTCTAGTAGTATAATATGTTTTACATTCTTTTTTCCTACTTAATACTTTATTAGATGTCTTGTATTACTTCCATATTTCTCAAAAACACCTTCAAACCAAATAAAATTATTAGAAATTTAACAGACTTATATCTTGTGCAAAAATGGTAATATGATGTTTCTATTTATAATGCGAATTTGATGGTATCTTTCTTTTAAAGTGATATAATTAAAGTAACTTAACTTTTTTTAATTTGTCAAAGAAACAATGAATTTGATTCAAAAAATATTAAATTTTAACAATAATTTTGTGCAAGGGCCAATAAAAAGTATGCGCATCAAAAAATAATTTAATTTAATTTCTACAACTTAGATAGATATTTTATTTATTTATTTTTAAATTTATAAATGAATAAATAAATAAGTAAATCTGACCTTCTAGCTCAGATAATACATAATAAAATTCAGCTGTAAATATGATGTTATAATTCAATCTAAATGTCTTTTTATATCTATTTTAAAACTGCATACTGGTTTTAAAAACTGTAAAATAATATTCTTGGAATCGTATCATTATAATCAAAATATTTTCTAAGATCCAAAACTTTAAAGTTCATCTTTCAAAGTGCCTTAACTTATAAATCTGTTGTGCTTCAATGCTTCATTGCTCTACGTTTGGTAAATATCAAGTCTCAAAGTCTTGCATGCATGTCTTACATTTTCAATTATTTATTAAAATTTTATGTTATTATTATTATTATTCTTATTATTATTATAATATTTTTAAAAAACTCTATTTAGTTTATCTTTATATACATTTTTGGAAATAATCATATTTTTAATTTGTTAACAAATAATTCATTGTTGTTTTGTTTGTACAAATTAAACAAAGGTAATCACAGATTTCAAGATTTGTATTTTATTAAATAATACTGCATTAACTGATGTTGCAGATTCATATTACTTACTTTTAAAAATTATACGAATCATATCTTTTATTTTCTAAATCATTATTATCTTTTTTTTACTGACAAATAAAATTTAAACTGCCATATTTAAAATGACACATTAAAACAGGTCATACATTCTTACATTGTGTCACACAATGCTAAAAGTCACACTAACATTACTTCCACCTAAAAAATGCAATAGAAAAAGACGCCTCATACCCCTCATGTGGAAAAATTTCACAAGACAAAAAATTACACGATATCCTAGATTATACAAAATCTTGGATGGCCGAACTACCAGTGGAACTGGACTGAGACAGTGCTGCCCGACGGTGCCGATGGATGTGAGCAGACTTCTACAGTATTATTCATTCGTCCAAGACGCGATGAGGTTCACGGCCTAAGGAAACTCGCAGAGGTTGAAGGGATTAGGGTTTATGGATTGGTATGCTCGGCTTGTCCCCTGTGCCGGACTTTGCAGTTGGTGGGACGCTGTTTTAATCTTGTGAGCGCGCACAGTGTCGTTGGAGTCTGGCGATGGATGCGCCTGAGAACTCCTGTTTCATGCTTGTAATTGACGCATCATTTCTATCCTGGGGTGAGTTTGTACTCTGAACTTTTCCAATGAAAGAGGCTTGTCTGCATTCATGGATAGATCCGTGGGCCTTCTTTGGTAGAACTTGGTGATCGCCGACTTTGATCCCTCAATGGGGACGATTCTACGTTAAGAAACGGAAATTTGTGCCGTATGCAGTAAAGTTTCACGAGGGGAGGGAGCAGTGTGATTGTGTCATGTTTAGGTGGTTAATCTCGATCGGAAGTGGTCACCAAAGCCCTAATTCAGCGAGTTTTGCGGGTTTTTTTGGGAGATCTCGCGTTGTGTAGTGGTCTGTGGTGTTTATTATCAAATGACAGAGGATCGTTCATGATTGTTCGAAATTTTGATTACTCTGTAGGTGTCAATTACCTTATTATTAATATTTGTAGTACTATCATGATAATGGTGTTGTTTTTTTGGCGCTGAGTTATGGCGTTCGTTTTTGAGCTGATTGAAAGATCCGGGCTATGTCATCATCTAGTTAATGCATTCATTTCAGGATGTTGGAAAGGATTCATAAGCTGGCTCCGCTTACTGGGTTCCTTGTTCATTAGAATGGGAGTTTGAACCCTTGTGAAAGCTGTGGTGCAATTTTATCTCAATCGTTCCACGATGATCCCTTTTTTTCTTGGTTTTGTAGCGTACGTTTTTTGAGTCCTTGGCGCCGCCTCTCTTTTCCTCTTCTTTCGTACTTTATAAATGCAAATTGCTTGTCTAGAGCTCGTTGATTACTCCCGATATTGCAGTCATCATTACCTTAATCTAACATCTACAATGCAATATGTAGTTCACACTTAATATTCTTGTTGGTAGCTTCAGACAGTGGATTTTGGCAGCATATCTGGGAGAGTTTGGGCGACTGGGCAGTGTTTACTTCCTGATAATGAGTATCTATGAGTAGTCTTGACTTCCTTTTGTAACTTTGTTCTTGACTAAATTCATAAATCGATTTCTGTTTTGTGGAATCATTTACAGCTACTTGGGACTCTTTTCTATAGTGGGAGGCTTGGGAGCTTCAAGCACTCAGCCACTTTAGACATGTGCAGTCAGCATAGGGAATGCACCAGGTCATGAGGATGCCAACAGGAGAATAAGACGCTATGGTTACGCAGTAGGCTTACGTCTTCACAATTTCATTTTACGATGGCCCCAAGGGTCATCTTCATCAAGAAACGATGCCAAACTTCTCTAGTTTTATTAAAATACATACATAATTTCCGGAATTCGGGAGTCTCTGTTCTTCCTACAAATCTTGGCAGGAACTCTGAAATTCCAGCTGATCGGGCAGCTTTCCCAGTTTGTGTAACGGGTACCTCCAGTATACAAATTTCTAATGAACACTGCGTATTGGGAGAAGAAAAGAGGTTTCTGGGAAATCTATCCAGACATGAGGTTAGATGTAATATACAGGTTCCTTCTCATAATGCTTTGTGGAGTAATAATGACAAGAGAATGTTCTCATCTGCTGTGGGTGGTGGCAGTACTCACCATACTAAAATGGATCAGAAGTGCTCCCTGCGTGGCCTTAAGCCTGAAGATCAGACTTCCAGTAGAGTTAGTAGGATTCTTAGGTCATGGAATCATAATACACCTATGGAATTAGAACGTCTGGGTGTGCCTTGGAACCCCTTCATCGTGTGTGGGGTGCTTAAAAGAAATATTCGTGCAGGGAAGGCTTGGGAGTTTTTTAACTGGTTAAAATCGCAGGAAGGTTACACGCACAATGTGTATACGTACACGGCCATGATTGACCTGTTTGGGAAGGCAGGAAATTACGCAGCTATGGAGAGCGTGGTAGAGGAGATGTGCCAGGAAGGACACTCATTGAGTGTTGTAACCTACACAGTTTTGATACATTGGTACCGACATGCTAAGGACTTAAATGGTGTTCGAAGAGTTTGGAAACAAATGGCTGAGAAGTCTGTTAAAGCAAATGTGGTCACATACACAGCGTATATTGATGCTCTTGTGAAAGGGAACTGTCACCTTGAGGCCGTGGAGGTTTTTCGAGAAATGCAAGAAAGCCGGTGCCGGCCCAATATTTACACATACACTGTTTTGATTCATAGCCTTGTCGAAGCTGGGAAACTTGAAGCTGCGACTGAACTGTTTTATAAGCTAGGAGAAGTTAACTGCACACCTAACGGTGTTACGTACAGTCTGCTCATGGCATCCCACCTCAAGGCAGGCAACTTCGAGAAGGTCTTGACTTTATTCAGGGCTATGAGGGAGAGCGGTATGGGAGCTTCAGCGGAACAGCGATCAGTAGTGTCCCGCTCTTTGGAGGCCTTGGGAATGCCGAAGGAAGCAGGGCAAATACGTTCAGGTGTAAATGAGCTCAAAGTGCTGCTTAAATTGGGTTCTAATGACTTGCTGGCTGATGAAAGTCGTGAGATTTCTGGAAATGAAGAAATGGCCCCAAATTGGCTTCCAAAGCCAAAACAGCTCGCTAAGAAGCTGAGAGTCTGGGGTCCGGAGACTGATACTATACTAGAACAAATTGGCCGGAGACTGAAACCTCCATACGTGATGAATGTTCTGAAGGAACTTCGAACAAATGCCGCATTAGCCTGGCGGTTTTTTCAGTGGGCTCAATCACAGGAGGGATACAAACACACACAGTATACGTACATGAAGGTTGTGGAAATTGTTGGGCGTGTATCGAAGGCCGGAAGCAGCAACGAATTAATGGAAAAGGTGTTGACAGAACTAGAGCAAGAGGGGACAAATGATCTCGACAAGTTCAACACCCTCATTAAGTATTACTCTGAAAACAATAACATCGCTGCAGCTGAACAGGTCATCCTCTATCCTATCATTTTACAACCCTCATGAACTAAGAGAAATTTTTGGATTTCAAGAACGTGATGCTGAAATGGTAGTAAGTTTTTCTACAGCGCACAAGCAGTGACGAAATTTCCTAAACCAGTTCGCACACCTCGTACAAATAAAAGTATCATGTGCTTATTATCTTGGGTTGCTAGTAACTCGTGCCTATTTTCTTGCTTGGGTCATAAGTCTCACATCATTCTTCGTGGCTCCAAGTACAGGTTTTCAACCGTATCAGTGCTGTAGAATGCAAGGCCAGTGAAACGACATATACGTTGCTGATTGATATGTATTCAAGGACAGGAGCGCACGCTAAAGCATTGGAAGTGTACGAGGAGATGCAGAAGGCAGAATGCAAACCCAGCATGCATACGTACACAGTCCTTATGTACAGCTTGGCAAGGTCTGGAAAGATGACGGAGGCAGAAACACTCTTTGAGAGTTTGCCCTCACTAGGCTTCAAACCAAGCGCAGTCACCTACACAGCACTAATGAAGTCGCACTTGAATATTGGAGAAGATGATAAAGCATTGGCGCTCTTCGAGCGCATGAAAGAGGCCAAAATTAGTCCTTCCAAGATCACCCTCAAAGTCCTAGCCAAGGGGTTGCGGAATGCTGGTCGACTTGAGGAGGCTCAGAAGATTGCAGATCCGCTACCATACATGCGCGGCATGTTTTTGGAGTCGCAAAGGATCAGCAGGGGCGCCAAAGAAGTCCAGGACTTAGTGTCATCCAACTTCTTCCAACCCATCGAATCTTCTGATGCTTCAAGAGAACTTGCAATGAATGCACCTCGTATCTAGGGCTACGGTTTCTGATAAACTAGAATACGACCTCATCGATTCTGAGCATGATAGGTAGATTTGGATAGGCATATTCCATTCAATTTTGATCTTAAATTTTTCTTAAATTTTATCCGGTGTGCACCTGTCTCATGATTCCTCTGCCTCGACGGGAAATATGTCCTGTTGAGAACTGTCTCGGTCAGTGCCTTAGAAGTCATGTGCTTGAGTTCTGTCTACTGTATCCATTGGAGATACACTGTATCCATGACTTGTAAGCCACATTCGACGTTAGTGCTAATTTTTGTTTTTCGTGAAGTTTCGCAACAAGGGAAATAGGCATTTAGCATCATGTCAGTCTCAGCACGAACCAGAATCCTACAGAGAAACATGCAAGCTAACGAGGAGCAGAGAAGTAATGCTCGGATCGTGAGCGATGGCGGAGGAAGGTGAATCGAGTAGGACATAGAAAAAGAGTAGTATGAGAGGGTAAAAGATGGAGAATAATTAAGTAGATGGAGTGTAGTTACAACACTTTGGCCAAGTATGAGCTTAACACAGATTAGAGTTTAAGATTTTCACTTGTGTTTGTGAAATGACATGTAGACAAAGCGTTTGTTGGAGTAGGCCAAGTGAAGGTACTCCATCAAGAAGAAGAGACAAGTGCTACAAGAAGAGGTGCAATTTCTAGAAGCTGTGGGAGTACTGAAGGAATAGGGTGGGCTTCATCCAATGTTTTATTTGGTGAGTTTCTTTTTGAGGGATTTTTGTGCAGTTATGTAGTGTTTTTGGTCAAAATTGTCCCAATAGAAATATTAGATAATGATGTCATTAAATTTGAAATGAAGTTCTTGGCTAATTTTGTGAAGAGTAAATCATTGTTAAAATAATCTTTTCAATTGGTCCTCCAACTAATCCTAAAAATGCAAGGGTTATTGGTTTGAGCTAAAAACATTAGATAAGACTATTTTTATTTAAAAAAGAATTTAAAAGAAGTAATGAAAAATGTATTAATGTTTTTTATGTTTTGCACTATAATAAGGCTTTGTACCTTTTAGAATTGGAATTTTAATTTCAATCCTTAAGAAATTTGGAATTCCAATAATCTCAAAAGGCATAGAAGCTATTAAATTTTTTATCTAAGTAATTTTGAAAGGTTTGTTAGATAAATATCTTAAAGTTGCACCATTGTGATTGTAAGCATTGGATATGTTTTGGGAGAAAGAAAGAACAATGGAAAGAAATTTGAATCTTATTTTTGTTTAACTTTAAGTTGCAATATATGTTGGAAGTACAAGTTGTTAATACCATAAGGAAGAAACTACAATAACCTATCTACAAGATGTTTTAATGTAGAAACAATCCATTATATAAAAGATTGCAAAGATTGCAAAAGATTGGATGATTTAAAATTCAAGTAAGGATGCAATTCAATCAAAAGGCTTAACAAAAGTGATTTAAAAGCTAAATCCAAATTGATGCAATTTAATTAAAAGACTACAAATTATGTGTTTAAGTACTAAATCTTAATTTAATACTTAAATTAATATATAAATCTTTTTTATATTAATTATTCAAAGTATAATTAGAAAAGGTTATTATAAAAGAATTGTAAAAGGCTTTGTAAAGATATCTCCTGTTTGAAAGCTTTACAAGCTTTCTTATGGGTGAATTTGACTTTGAACATAGGCTATAAACTAAGCCAATATACAAAACCAATAAATAATATTAATTTAAATGATAGTCAAAACCCTCTAGATTTAACTTTCTTTATTTTTAGTGAGTTAACTAGTTCTATTCAAGATACACAAATATACAATAAGATGACAAGTCATTGGAGTTTTGATTCTTCTATCAATAAATATAACTATACCAAGAATAAATTTGAAAAAGTAGAGATACTCAAGATGGAACAATCATCACCAATTCTTTTACAAATTATAATTTAAAATTTTAAGGAGACTCTCTTACTTCTTCTAATTAATCTCAACTCTTGTTTTTTGTATTCTTAATGATCACAAGATAGAAACTTTTAAAAAAAATATTATTTAGTGATGTATTTTTTAGTTGAGAGAATGTTAGAACTATAAAAACCAAGACATAAGTGGGAGACAAAGCACTTTCTAAGGCAACAAGAAGTGGATAAAACAACTTCTTTTCTATATAGATTTAAATTTGAATAAATCTAAAAATATTAATTTTTAATATTAGAATATTAAATGACCTCTAAAAAAATCTTTAAATTAAAAAATTATCTATTGAAAATTTTATATAAATGCAACATACATATATTACATGAAGATAATTCATATAAATATCATACTCAAGAACTAAGATTTTACATATTAGAAATTAAACTTGGCTATGTAAATAATTTTAATGGAGTATAAATAGGTGGGTTGAGTTTATTGAGTGGACCATGTCTCTATCATTTGATATAAAGTATAGACTCATTGATAAATAAATTAGTTTTTTGTATAATCTAAAATTTGTTTTAAGTAAATTTTTGGATGTCTTTATGATTTATGCTTCTAATAAATATCATAAATATAATCTATTATAGATTAATATTGTAGATATTATTTTAAATAGAATTTTTTAGTTATTTGGTAGAAATTGGAAGATGATAGGATCAAAAGCTAATTAATTGTCTTCTTAGGGGTAGAATTTGAACATGTAAAGAAGAAGACTTGTGGCTATTTTTTAAAAACAGGTTTAGAGATAGTTTTTTTAAGAATAATTATATAAATTTTTTTGGAACAACGTAAGAGAAGAGATAAGAATATTAGCCAAGCTAGATATTATTTATGTATGTTATCAAGTATTCAAATAAGATAATATTTATAATTACATGATAAGACAGAATGTGAAATTATAAAATTAATTTTTAGAAGAATGCTTTAAAACATATTTATTCTTGCAAAGACTATGTTTTTTATAATGCTTTAAATTTATATTATAAGATAAATTCTTATTATTTGTAAAAATTTAAAGTTCAAAATAAATTTTATAGTATTTAGGTTATTTCTTTTAAAGAATTTTTTTTTTTTATAATCATCAATTTTTTAATTAAGATTTACAAAAAATATTGCAAAGATTAAGTCTATCTAAGACACAAAAGAGAAATGGAAGCCATAAATATACCAACTTTAGCCTAAAAATACTTATAAAAGAATCTATAAAATTTAATAGATTAAAAGAGACTAAAATTAGCTAATAAATAGTTAATATAAGTAAAATATTGGAAGCAAAAAGATTAAAGGTTGATGTTTAGATTATAACTAAAAGTAAAAAAGAGACAAAAATATGAAGATGTTCTTTATTGCAATTAGAAAAAAAAAAAACCACAATTTATGCTTTGTGATTTGTAAGTCAAAAATGGTAAAATTATAAGAGATTAAAGACTAGAAAAAATGTATATCAGATTTTATTCTTCTTCATATTTTAAAACTTAGTTTACTAAGAAATATTTGGAAGCTGCCATATTATGTCCTAGACAATACTACCAACAAAGTTTCAAAAACAATAATTAAAAATTATATCAAATCTATTTTTATAGAATAATTTAATGATCTAATTAAAAATTTGGCTATTAAAAAGACCTTGGACCTATATGGAATAGAAATTGGATTTCTTTAAAAATTTAAAAGATATTATTGGTAGCAATGTACTTATTGAAGTTTTACAAAAGAATTATACTTTTAAATTTTTAATCAAAGGTAATATTTTTAGTATTTTTTTAAAAAAAAATTAAAAAAATTAGAAAATAAAAGTCTATAAAATCATTTAATATTTCATATTGAATCTTTGCTAAGAATATATAACAAAGAATTTAACCAATCTTTATATAATTAATTCATATTAACTATTTTTTTTTCTTTCTTAAATTTATATAAAACAACATTCTTGTCATGAAAAAATAATTAATCAAGAAATAATCAAGAAATTTAACCAAATCTTGATGAAGGTTATTTTTAGTCTTCTATTTAGTCCCTCCAATAGTTGAAGTTCTATATACCACTCTTCAAGGAACATTAGCAAGAAGAAGTACTAAAGGAATTAAGATTCTAATTAATTATGCATAAGAACTAATCTTCTATTATGTTGACAATTTAAATTTTATAATTTCAAGTGAAGAATAATTTATTTCAATCACATTTAATATTTTTTATGAATTCATCCTTGCTTTAAGAATATAAATAAATTAGGCTATAAAATTTTTTTGTTAGTAAATTATAGAATTTTAAATTCATATTAAGCAAATAAATTTAGTTAGAGTTAGGTTATAGAAAATAAATTCAATAACTTATTCAAAATTCTATTTAGATGAATATTAAAAATTAAAGATGTGTTCCAATAATTTTTTTTTTCTTTTCTATCAAATGTCTTTTTTTTTTCTTTACTAATTTTTTTACTTTTTAATCACATATGCGTGTATTTTCTTTTCAAAGTTTTTTCTAAATTCATATCTTTGATAATTTTATTTGATTAACTTATATAATATTAAATTTTGATATTTTTTTGTTAAAAATAGATTATTTCTTTTTCTTAAAAGTATCAAAGTTTTTAAGAAGTTGTAGATTATTTCTTTCTAAATTAGATTTTAATTTTTTTTAATATTTAATTTTTATAGTTTTTATAATTATAGAAAATTTAATAAAAATAAATAAATAAATAAATTTTAAAAATATATATATATATATATATATATATATAAAATTAAAAATTTGATGCTTACTATGTCTTAAATTTGATTATCATCTCAACCAACATCAAAAGTGATTAATCAAGAAGATACAAAGATGATAAGAATTTTAAAATAATTACAATATTTCAAGTAACTCATATAAATGTAATTGCATCAATTAAAAAATTAAAAGTTTTTATTTTAGGAACTTTGATGGTACTGAATCTATATTTTAGAAATTTATCAATCAAATATAACTTTTTATATAAATCCAATCTTTGAATTATCTAACTTCAACATCTCAAGTCAAATTTATACAAACTTTTTAAAGTAGATTTTTTTATTTTATTTTAGCTCTCATCATTTTTAAAACAGTAAGATCCTATATTGAACAATTTAGATGCATTTCTAGAATTTTTTTGATATATATATATATATAAAACATGATACAATTTGTACTTCAATAAGTAAAATCTAAATTTTATAGGAAAATTCTATTTTTATCAATATATTCATTATAATTTTAACAAATAGAAATTAGTGTTAAGTGGGAATATTTTATACTTATTAATTAATTTCTTTATAGATTACAATATAATGTAAAGAAATTATTTTTTAACTTGCTTGATTCTTAAATATTGATTTAAACAATTAATTTTTCTTTCAAATATAATAATTAATTTTTTATATTTTAATAAGAAAGTCATCTAATAACACTTCAATATTTTTATATTTTTATTGCAAATACTTCTACCAATCAAGATGTATAATCAAATGTTGAAGACATGCAAATTGATGCTATATACTTCAAATCCCTTACAACATAAGAAAAAACTCAATGCTAATAAGAAGGATCATGCTTATATTATAGAGGATCAAAATATATTATTTAATATTATTCTAAAAAGAAGTAGACCTACAAAATAAAGAATTTAATTCTTAAAAAAATACAATGTGTTAGAAAATAAGTTTTTCCACCAATATTAAGAATTATTATTGTATTACTTGAAGTATAGTTTAAAAATGCACTAAGCATTTGGTTGTAAATTTTTTTTTTTATAGAATAAAATTATTTTATAATGAATAATAAGATATTTAAAAATATTCTTTTTAACAATCTTAATCTTTTTAGAAATTCTAAATCTAAAAAATTCTAAATTCTATATTATAAATCCTATCAAGTCTAAATCTTATATTCTATAAATTCTAAAATCTATACCATATTGATTCTAAAACCAAAATGATTTCAAATTTTTAAATCCTAAATCCTAAAGAATTTCTAAAGAATCCTATAGAAATCCTACAATAATTTTAAATTTTTTAAAAAGAAATCCTAAAGAAACCTTAAGAAAATCCTAAAAAAATCCTAACAAAATCTTAACAAATCTTAATCAAATTTTAATTAAATCTTAAAGAAATTCTAAGTAATCCTAATAAAATCCTAAAAAAATCCTACTTTTTAAGCAATAAACTTCAATAGATAACAATTCTTAATTATATTTTTAAATTAATTTTAAAATCTGTATTTATTGGCTTTATAAATTATGCATAAACTCTTAAGTTTTAAAAAAGATCCAATTTACAAATTAAAAATCGTCCCAAAAAATCCTTTGTGGATAAAACTTGGCTTTTTATTTTGAATTTGATAAAGAATATTAATAGCTAAAGCTTATATTTTAGGTGCTAACTTTTGTTCTAATTTTGTATATAACTTAACTTTGCTCTAGAGATAATTTCATTTATTTTCTACCTACCTTACCTTATTTTATTTCATTTTTGGTCCTACAAAGTAGACAAAAGTTTTTTTTATATAAAAGATAGCAAAAATATTAAATTTGCAACTATTTTCAATATATTAGGAATAAATAATATAAATATCTATTATATTATTTTTTATTCTATATTTAATTTATATTCTATATAGGTGATTGATAGGTCTTTTTAGCAATTGATAATGTCCCATATTAGAATAAGAAAACCACCTAGTTATTTGACCATTATTAAAGCCTTCATAACTACTTTCAAATTATATATTTTACATGCTATCAAGTACAATATCTACCTTTAGTAGTATCATCAAGCATTGAAAGTTTCTTCCAAGATTGTGATATCATAAATATTATACCTTGCCATCTATTTAAAAAAACATGTCTCTTTTGAGAATCTTTATTTAAATTCCAATATTATAAAGATTAAGATAATTTAAGTTCTTTCTATAGCAATTATATAAATAACAACTTTTAAGATAAATTTGTTGATTGTTGGTTTTCTATGTTGTAAAGAATTTTTAAAAGTTGATCTTTTAACTTATTTTACTAATATCATATTTGTACCAATTTATAAGATATTTTAATTTATTTTGACATTGCCTTAATTTTAAGACTTTTTCACTTCAAACTATTAATTTAACTTGTGTATTAAATTAAGTCTATTTTAAGTAAATACCAATCTATTTACTTTATATTCTTCAATTAAGTGATTAACTATTTGACCATGAAGCTCAATAGAATCAATACCTTGCACTTCTCCAGCAACACATTTTGATTTCTGTGCCTCTTTGAATTGCCCTAGATGGTTGCTATATGTGAGCTATCAAAACTGCTCAATTCTTCTTTTTTATCCAAAATCAATTAAAAATCAATAGTTAGGATAAATTTAGACTAATTATTATTTATTGGTGGCTAAAATCCTTGTTAAATAGATTATTCTTGCCAAATAGATATTTTTACTATTCTAAAAAGTAAGCTTGATATATTAGTAGAAAATTTGGATAAGAATATGGTAATTTTTTAAAATTTAGTAATAAAATGATTATCTAGAGTTAAGATCAATTATACTAGCCTAACCTATCATTAAAAAGTAATAGAATCCCAAAAATTAGAATTCTATGAATTTCGATAATTTTTGAGAATTATAAGCTTCTAATTGTTGTGAGTCAAAATTATTTGGCAATTGATGATTTCAATCACCCTATTAAAATGTGTCTAATTGAAGAAAATACTATGAGTTTATTTAGATTATTATTATTCATCTAAGTTTAGATTAGAAGGTAGTAGTAAAAGTTTTTTAAAGTATTTTAGTAAAATTATAATAGTAAAAAATTATATTAAGTAAATTGATTAGAACTTATGTTTTTGAATTTAGATTTGAACATATGAGTAGTCAATCTTAGAATAAAATTGTGTTTAAAATATATTGATGGTGTTAGTTTTGCTAAAAAGATAGTCTATTTTTCTTTATAGGCAAATTCAATACTAAAATTGGGCTTAGGCGTAGGATCATTTTGGACCTTTGATTTTGATTAGGGATCCATCTTTTATCTTTTATCTTTTTACTTGTCATTTTTACTTCTATCTTTTATATTTTATTTTTTACTATTTATCTTTTAACTCTTATTTTTATCTCAATTCTTTTATCTTTCTCATCTATCTATAATACTAATGGTGCATTGTTTGGAAGATATTTAGATAATAGTACTACAAATGCTAACAACAAAAAAAATCATAAAAAATCTAAAAATACTAGATTTTTTTAATTCAATCAAATAAAAACATAAAAAGTCTTGAGGTGAGTTTTTTGGCTCACAAAAGCATTGAGCTTTTGGCTATCATTAATTATTCAATCAAGATTCAAGTATAACAAAATTCCTAAATTTATATAAAAATCTTATCTATAGGGCTATTACATCTAATACATAAGTCTTACTTTCAGAAAAGATTCAAAATATAACAAAATACTCTAAAATCCTCATTCACCCGTAGGGAGGGAATTTTTCTTAAACTTCAATAATCCATAAATTTTAATCCAACTGTCTAAATCCACTTAAAATTTTATATGAAGTACTAATATATTTTTAACAACCACAACAAGTTTTAACTGTTGATTCATTATTGATCTTTAGATATCACCAAAATCCTAATAGTAGCTTCAAATCTTTATTTATAAGCACCTGTATAGTAAATTCTTTATATCTCACAAACTAAAAGTCCAAATACTATGAAACTTTGATATATAATTTTTTAATATAATAATACACCTTCTTGAAAAGTTTTAGACAAAAATTCGTCTGGAAACTCAAGATATGGAAAAAATCCATCACTATCAACAAAATGCTCTACTTACTACCTTAGAATTTGATCTCTTGTCTTTGACTTCTAATATCTCCTTCTTTAGAACTCCAAATGTAGCAATTTTTTCATATTAGATATAGATCTTAAAACCACCTCTCTAGTCACTTCTTCCAATTTCTAAAAGCTCTCATACAACTCTTTGTGTCTTCAAAAGAGTGACAGTAGGTATGATTTGTATACTTTAATTTCAAGTGCCTACTCTCATAAAAATTTCAAATCTTTTGATTTTTATATTAAAATCGTAATACAAAATATAGGCTTTCTAACCTTGGTCTTTGATTTTTGAATGTTATCCTTCAAGTTATCAAAACCCTTATTTTATTTGTGGATAGCCTCTTCAAACCCTATTAGACATGACCATTGACCAATAGGAATGAACGGCTTCATCCCTTGCCTTCATTCATCCATATTTTGCTTTTATTCTTCCAAATAAGCTTCTTAATAGTTTAGTTCTTTATCTTTGGCTTCCAATCTTCTCTCAAGGATTCAAACTAAACATTTAGATTCTATATAATTTAAACACTATAATCAAATTAAATAAATAAAAACCAAAATAAAGTTTCTTACACTAATTCTTTTAAATATTTTACTAATCATTCTAATATATATTAGAACTTATGAACATATTATATATTTTAATTAATTTTTATATATTATAAGGAATTACAATATGACACCACTTACTTTCTTTAATCAAATAATTTCTTGTTGCAAATTATAAATCTTTTCCTTAGCTTCTTCAGATACTTATTTTATTTATGATTCTTTTTTTGGATTATAAAAGAATGTCATTTTTTCTTCTACAATATCCAAAAGAGCTTGAAGATCTATAAGAGTTGCTATTCTATTTTGTATTTGAAATGACTCAAAATTCAAAATTGAAATAAAAAAATAATTCATTTTTGGGCTTTATTTTATCTTCTTCGGCCTTTGGCGAAGGCTTTGCACCCCCCCGGTACGCTACCTCCATAGCCATAGCTCCTGGAAGGCACGGAACCTTTGCATAGCAAATGAAAAAAAGCCAAAGGTTTCACTGTGTGGATTCGAAATTAAGCTAGCTTTTTATCTCTTTGGCCCGAGAAAAAGAGCTTAAGGATATACCTCTCATAATCTGATTTACTTCTATATTGACAAACATAAAATCAATAAGCCATTAATATAGTATTTATTATATCAAAAAAGAATATTTCTAAATAATATTAATTTAGAAGAAGATAATCTGCAACCTCTAAAATGCAATAACATATCTTAGGAAAAAGGTACTCCATTCTTTTCAAAGAAGATTAAATTGCATCAAGTAAGGATATTAGTCTAAATGGGATAATCTATACTTCTCTAGAACATAATAGTATCTTCAAGAAGAAGGATAATCCATTCTCCATCAAGAGATCAAAGCTCTGATATGATTACTTAGGTAATCTTATAAAATTGTCAAGGATGCAAGATAGCAGGTTAGCAAAAAGACAAAGAAAAGATTACAAAATTAGAATGATTTCAAGAACAAAGAACTAGTGGATAAGAACAAAGAACTAGTGGATAAGAACAAAGAATTATATGATTGATAAGAACAAGGCACTAGATTGATATCAAAAAATAAGGCAACACTTTAGATTGCTCTAAGACTTATGTTGGCAAGACTAAGGTGTATTTCAATCTTGCCTCATATTTATACAATAAGGCCTATATCCTATTGAACTTTCTAAAAATATCATAGAAAATTTTAGAAGATTGAGGAAGATTTTAATAAACTGAGGCAAATTTGAGAAGACTAAAGAAGAATTTAGAAGAATCTAAAAGACTATAGAAGATTTTAGAAAATTGAAGAAGATTCTAAAAGATTCTAGAAGGCTATAAAAGATTCTAAAGATGATTTTAGAAGATTTTAAAAGATTCTAAAAAACTATAGAAGATTCTAAAAGACTACAAAATATTCTAAAAAACTACAAAAGATTTTAGAACGTTGTCATATTGCATTTACATGCAGTGTGTAAAAATATTATATATCTTGTATTTATTATTATCACATATGTGAGTGCTAGATGTTATTTTAGAAGATATTATAAGGAGAGGATTTATTATAGCTACTTAGTTAATAAATTAAGATGGCTATTTGTTTTGTTCCTACCTTACTTATATCCTAGAATGGACTCTTTTGTAACTAGAATAAAAGTAAAGGTTGTTTTACCTTTCTTGTTGACTTTTGAGGTAGAATGGACCTTGTGAGGGATAAGAAAGAAGAGCATGGGGTGAATAGGGCCTATCCAATAGGATTTGGCTGCCCATGTGGGCGTGTCATATTCTAATATGGAAAGAAAGGAGGATATACTCTTCTTGCTAGACCTAGGGTTTGCTAATTTTGAGTGGTGAACTTTGGAGAAAGATAGATCCAAAGAGATAAAAGCATTTGTAATGAAAATTGGTGAGTGTGTTCTACGAGTTGTAGAGATTCTAGAACCTACTCACTTTCTTGTATTGGAGTTGTGAGCAAAAAGTTATGCTTGTTTTACTAGAGTGAGGTTTGCTACTATCAAAAAGTGATGGCAGAAACTTCGATCTGCCATTGCAAGTTTGATTTTGAGTCTTTCTTAGTGAAACTTATTGAAAGTGTGGAAAATTGTGCTAGCTTTCTATCAAGACATCTCTTGTAGCATTTGGAGTTGGAAAGGAAAAGTTGTGAGCTTGAGAGTGGGAAAGGATTTGCTGCCACCTGATGAAGAGGGGCAGAGACTTTGTTCAACCACCCAAGTCGGAAAATATCTTCAATCTTTTTGATATTTTAGATTCTTATATTAGCTTGTGTAAGCTTTCCATGAAAACAAAAATCAATACATTTGGAGCTTTTATGAAATTCTTATTAGTCGTAAAGTGTCAAGAGGGAAAATTGTTGCTAGGGTTTGAAGAGTAGAATCAACTAGCTATAAAATCTGGAGTTTGAGAGGCATGCATGCGAAATTTTAGAAAAAGTTAGATGATGGAGTGAGCTTTCTAAAAAGCTATTGCATGCCTAATTTGGAGAAGGACAATAATCACAACAAAGGCTGAAGTGAAGAAGAGCTTTGCTGCCTTTGCATTTGCTGGGAAATTTTGGTGCCTATTTCTTTTAGCCATAACTTTTAAATGGTAAGTCATCTATTTGTGAAATTTTGATATGTTTTACAATGGATCATTGGCTTTCTATAGGCTATAAGCACACTTGATTTGATTTTTAGATGGATTTTTAGTGATTTATTTAGTTTCAGCTTATTGTATAATTTGTATTCCTCATATGCGGTTGTATTTTGAAGTATACTTGAATATATACACACTTATATCTTTTAAACAAGTATATATACTTGTATTTATATCAAGTATTTATATAAGTATTTTATAAGTATTATATATAATATTTATATAAGTAATTGTTTTAGTATTATATCAAGGATTATACATTATTTTATATAAGTGTTTATATAAGTGTTTATATAAGTGTTTATATAAGTATTTATATAAGTGTTATAGAAGTATTTATATAAGTATTATTCAAAGGTTTATACTTTATATTTATATAAGTCTTATACAAGTATAATACAAGTATAATTTGAAAGCTTGAACAAATATTCTGCAAGTATAGAAGATACTTGTACAGCTTCTTCTCTTATTCTCTGCTAGTTCTAGTAGCAGCTAGGAACCCGGCATTTTTCCAAGGCAAATTCTCTCTACCCGACAACGTTGTCATACTGTAATTCCTTACAGTGTGTAAAAACTAGTTAAAATATATAATATATTCAAAGGTTCTAATATGTGTTAGAATGGTTAGAAAAATAAATTAAAGAAAATTGGTATAAGAAACTTTATTTTATATTTTTACTTAGTTTGATTATAGTATTATACATTAATTAGACATCATAGAGGGTGTAGGTTGACCTCTTGTCAAAGACATACTTGTTAGAACCTTCTAGAACATTCTAAAAGTTTCCTAAAACTCTCTAGAATCTTCCAAAGCCTTCTAACATCTTCCTAGTTAGTAGAAGTTGCTTGAGAAGCTTCTTAATTAGTAGAAGTTGCTTGAGAAGTTCCTTAGTTGGTGGAAGTTGCTTGAGAAGCTCCCTAATTGGTGGAAGCTGCTTGAGAAGCTTCCTAGTTGGTGGAAGTTGCTTGAAAAGCTTCCTAGTTGGTGGAAGCTATTTGAGAAACTTCCTAGGTAAGAGTATATATTGGAGTCGAGGCTGAAGGGTTCTTTAGTCTCGACAACACATCTCTTGGAGCTCTAGCTCACCTCTCTGGTGTTGTTTTTGTACTCATTTGATTAATCCAGTTCCTGCCAGTTCTTCTTGAACTTCTTGTTTAGACTTCAAGTCTATATTTGTGTCCATGACAGTTTGTCGAGACTACTCTCACCTTGGATATCAGAGTTAGTTCTTTCTTGTTGGAGTGTGGATTACCCCTCTTCTTGAAGGTACACTAGTATTTTAGAGGTTGCGGATTACCCTCCTCTAAACTGATATCTTTTTGTCATAATATTGGAGTCTTATTCTTCTTGGAGAGAGTGGATTATCCCTCTTCTTGAAGGTCTTAAGGCATTTTAGAGGTTGCGGAGTACCCTCTTCTAAACCAATATTTCCTCCTTATAGAAACAATTACTTCCTTTCTCTTAGAATGGTTGGAGGTCAAGACATTAATATGAGTGAAAGTTTGGAGTCCAAGATGGATGCCATTATGAATGCTCTTGCTACGTTATCACAGAGAACTACGATGATGGAAGGAGTCTTTGCAAGACTTCATAATGATGGAGCATCCGGAATAGCACAATCTGGGCTTCATCAGCCTCGAGCTTCTGTACCAGAAGAAGTAGTGTTACCTGTGGTTCAACGAGAACCATTGCTTTCACAACGAAAAGAGCCTCAAATTAGCCTTCCAGACAAATTTGATGGCACACGCTCCAAGTTTCGAGGTTTCGTCAATCAAATCAAGTTAATAACAACTCTACAACTCAAACGTTATCTGATGGAAGAATCACGCATTGGGTTGGTTGGAACTTTGCTTACGGGACAAGCTCTATTGTGGTTTGCTCCTCTATTTGAAAAAAGATCACTGATTTTGAATAACTTTGAGACTTTTTTAGAGGCATTTGCGGAAGCATTTGGCGAGCATAAGAACGCTCGGTGGGCTACAACAAAAATTTGATCACTACGACAAGGGACTCGCTCTACATCAGTCTATGCATCGGATTTCAGACAATTAGCATGCGACATCAATTGGGATGAAGAAGCATTGATGAGTCAATTCTATTGGGGTCTTAGGAACAACGTAAAGGATTTGTTGTTATCTCTTCCTGATCCACAAACGCTCAACAAAGCCATTAGCCAAGCTGTGAAGTGCGATAACCGCCTATTTAAGCATTACCAAGACCAACGCTCCAGACAATATACAAGTTGTTATGACACAATTATATCAATAAGTAGCCTAAATTCACAATCGGAGATAAAATACTTACAGATTGATGCGGTTCATGTCAAATCCCTTACTCCAAAAAAAAAGAAGTAGTGTATGGAGAAAGGTTTGTATTTTTATTGCTATAGAAAAGGCCATAGAGCTGGAAGCTGTCCTAAGAAGCAAAATAGACGCAGCATCAAGAATAGAGGTGTGCTTGTTCAGGAAAACGAGGATGCCCAGCCACAATAGGAATCGTGCGGCTGGAAAAATCAAAACAAGGTTCCTCTCTTTCTACTAAACCTGCTCGTTGTTTTACAATTTCTTTATCTTTTGGTCCTAAAAAACTAAAAATCTTAGCCTTATTAGATTCAGGAGCATCTACTTATTTTTTAGACCAAGAATTTGCTAAGCATCATAAAATTCCCCTAATACAGAAATGCAAACCTGTTCATATAGAAGTAATAGATGGACGACCTTTATTATCTAGTAGTGTCACCCATGAATCAGAACCTATAGAAGTGACATTTAAAGACCATAGTAGTTATATTATCTTCAACATTATTAGCACTCCATCAAATCCTGTTATTCTTGGTCTTTCTTGGTTGGAAAAATATAATCCATCCATAGATTAGAGGTTGCAGAGGATAACATTTTCCATAGAACAACCTAAGGACAAGCCTCCAAGAAGACCCCAAATCAAAAAATCCTTGTTCATTGGAGCAAGAATATTTGTAAGATCATGCAAGGAAGGTATACCATTGATCATTTATATGACTCCAACTAGTAGAGAGTAGATTTCAACAGCAGGTATACCAGAACAATACAAGGATTTTCAAGACATGTTCTAAAAGAAGAATGCTGACATGCTACCAGAACATCGACCATATGATTGTGCCATAGAATTACAAGAAGGAGTACAACCATCTTTTGGTGCAATCTATAACCTATCGCGCATAGAGTTGGCCCAATTGCGGAAATACATTGACTAGAACCTAGCCAAGAACTTCATTTGTCATTCAAAGTTGCCAACTAGGACACCAATCTTATTTGTGAAGAAGAAGGATGGCTCACTACGGATGTGCATGGACTATCAAGGTCTCAACAAGATGACAAAGAAGAACCACTATCGATTACCTTTGATCTCTAGTCTTCTGGAGTAATTTGGACGTGCAAAGATCTTTACAAAGATTGATCTAAGGGGAGCTTACAACCTTGTGCAAATCAAAGAAGGAGATGAATGGAAGACAGCTTTTTGTACAAGGTATGGTCATTTTGAGTATAATGTCATGCCATTTGGTCTTATCAATGCTCCGGCAGTCTTTCAACACATGATAAATGATATTTTTTGAGAATATCTAGATAATTTTGTTGTCATCTATCTAGATGATATCTTGATATTTTCCGAGAACAAAGAAGAGCATAAGAAGCACGTTTGTTTGGTACTCAAAAAAACTACGTGAGCGAGGATTCTATGCCAAGTTGGAGAAGTGCTTATTTCACCAAATTGAGATGGAGTTTTTAGGATTTGTTGCGACCACGAAAGGCTTGAAGATAGATCTCAAGAAGGTAGAAGCAATTGTGTCTTGGGAAGTTCCAAAGACGGTTAAAGACGTACAATGTTTTCTTGGCTTTGCTAACTTCTATCAGATCTTCATCGAGAATTATTCCCAAGTTGCTGCTCCACTCACTCGATTAACATGTAAGGATAAGCTCGAATGGGGATCTCTAGCGGAAAAAGCATTTCAAAATCTTAAGATGGCATATACTACGGCTCTAATCTTAGTACACCCAAACTTTGTAAAGGCTTTTTATTTGAAAACGTATGCTTTGGATTTTGCTTTAGGAGCCGTACTTTCACAGATGGGCATCGACAATAAGCTTCATCCGGTTGCATTCTACTCACAAAAATTTTCTGCGGCTGAGATCAACTACGAGATCCATAATAAGGTACTCCTTATTATAGTAGATTCTTTCAATGAGTGGCATCATTTCTTCAAAAGAGCTGCGCATCCGGTGATCGTATATACGGATCACAAGAATCTGAAATACTTCATGACGGCTGGGGTTCTAAACCATCGTCAAGCTCGATGGAATATGTCGCTATCTAGGTTTGACTTCGTTATTACTTATCGGCCTGGAAAGCAGCAAGGACTATCCGATGCCTTATCAAGAAGATCATATCTTGCACCAAAGGTTGAAGAAGCAGTGCTTAATCAACAGTGTACAACATTGTTAAAGCCAGAGCAATTTAGGATTTGTGTTGTTGTTGCGCCAATTGATGCCGACTTCCTCAATCAGGTACGTACTGCGACTATTGAAGATTCAATAGCCCTTGATATCAAGCAGCGTATCAATGATGACAAGTTCAAGATTGAAGGAAATCTTTTACACTTTGAGGAGCGTTTGTATATTCCAAAAGGACTGGCACAACTTCAA
Source organism: Physcomitrellopsis africana (assembly GCA_036785485.1). Classification (NCBI taxonomy): domain Eukaryota; kingdom Viridiplantae; phylum Streptophyta; class Bryopsida; order Funariales; family Funariaceae; genus Physcomitrellopsis; species Physcomitrellopsis africana. Next base: position 194,037 of record JAWRVF010000526.1, read on the forward strand.
GTCCTTCAATCTCATTATGACTTTCCAACTGTGGGACATTTCAGATTCAACAAGACCTTGGAACTCATTTCCCGAGATTTTTGGTGGCTCCAAATGTAGAAGGATGTGAAAGATTTTGTCTTCTCTAGTGACATTTGTTCAAGATCCAAGAACCCTCGGCATCGCCCTTATAGACTTCTACAGCCATTGCCTATTCCGTGTCATCCATGGTCTTCAGCTTCTATGGACTTTATTATAGATCTGCCGCCATCGAATTCATTTGACAGCATCTTTGGTATGGTGGATCGACTTACCAAGATGGCACATTTTATCCCTTGCAAAAAGACATCGTCAAGCAAAGACACAACAAGGCTCTTCCTTGATAATGTGTATCGATATCATGGTCTACTAGATGATATTGTGTCGGATTGAGGAACCCAATTTGTATCAAAGTTTTAAAGATCTTTTTTTAAGATATTGAAGGTAGACATCAAGCTTTCTTCGGCATTCTATCCTCAAACTAACAGCCAAACGAAACGGGTGAACCAAATTTTGGAATAGTATTTACGATGCAGCATCAACTAACAGCAAGATGATTGGACTGCATATCTACTGCTAGCCGAGTTTGTATATAACAACACCCTTCATGGGTTGACTCAAAAAACACTATTCTTTTCCAACTATGGGTACCATCCAAAGCTTGATCTATTGAGTTTGTCAGCGAATAACAATCCAACAACTGAAGGATTGGTGCAACAGCTATTGGAACTTCAAACCACATTGAAGCTTCAATTGCAAATTGTCCAAGAGTCTTACAAAGCATCCGCGGATAAATTTTGGAATCTGGCACCTAATTTCAAAATCGGAGAAAAAATATGGCTGTTGAGACGGAATATCAAGACCAAGTGGCCATGTGATAAGTTGGACTACCGGAGATTGAAACCATTTGTTATCCAGAAGCAGATCAATCTTGTGGCATACCGCTTAGAATTACCAGCTGCTATGAAAGTACACCCTGTCTTTTATGTTTCTTTGTTAGAGCCTTATCAGGAATCGTCTTTTCTTGGAGGAGTGCAATGTCCGCCATCTAGTATAGAAATTGAAAACAACGAAGAATATGAGGTGGAAAAGATACTAGATTCACGGCAAAGATGGAATAAATTAGAGTACTTTGTGCATTGGAGCGGCTACGATATTAATGAACAAACATGGGAACCGGCCAAAAATCTTGCCAATGCGTCGCAAAAAGTACGGAAATTCCATCAACAATATCCTAATAAATCAAAAGCTGGCCATTAACGAAGCGTGAAGATGAAGCCTTGTCTAGAGAATTAAATAGAAAAGGGATCCGGGTCTTATCAAAATATAACTTGTTATATTTCGTAGTATCAAGATATCTAATATCAAGGTATATTTAGATATGGCTAGTGAGAATGTAGATACTGTACTAGTGGTACCATCTCAATCGAGTAGCTCATAGCGTCGACCTTGAGATGAAAAATTAGAAGAGCCAAGAAGACGTTGAAGAATACTAAACAGCAGGTTACTTGTAATTGTCTTTAAAGTTGAACAAGCACATGCAAGTAGTGGCGAAGTGATATTTTTAGGTCGTTTCTACAATGAAGATACAAAAGTTTAGGCATGGTCTCAAGTGGAAAGTGTTGGTCATTATCGAAGGCTACAAGGATTCATGAATCATCTGCCTCATGAACAACAGCTGGAATATATCGCAGAGATTATGCGACAAATTTTTGATTTCCAATGTTCGTAAGTATACATCTCAAATGGCTTCTTCGAGACCTTGAAGCTAGAAGAGGAGGTGATGTCAAAGACATACTTGTTAGAACCTTCTAGAACATTCTAAAAGTTTTTTAGAACTCTCTAGAACCTTCCAAAGCCTTCTAACATCTTTCTAGTTGGTAGAAGTTGCTTGAGAAGCTTCTTAGTTAGTAGAAGTTGCTTGAGAAGGTCCCTAGTTGGTGGAAGCTGCTTGAGAAGCTTCCTAGTTGGTGGAAGTTGCTTGAGAAGCTTCTTAGTTGGTGGAAGTTGCTTGAAAAGCTTCCTAGTTGGTGGAAGCTATTTGAGAAACTTCCTAGGTAAGAGTATATATTGGAGTCGAGGCTGAAGGGTTCTTTAGTCTCGACAACACATCTCTTGGAGCTCTAGCTCACCTCTCTGGTGTTATTTTTGTACTCATTTGATTAATCCAGTTCCTGCCAGTTCTTCTTGAACTTCTTGTTTAGACTTCAAGTCTATATTCTATGTCCGTGACATTAATCCAGTTCCTACCAATTCTTCTTGAACTTCTTGTTTAGACTTCTAGTCTATATTTTGTGTCCGTTGTCGGGGTAGAGAGAATCTGCCTCAAGAAAGCGCTGGGCTTCTGGCTGCCACTAATTACTCAAGCAAGATTCAAGTATAATAAAAACCCCCAATTTTATATAAAAGAGATCTCCATAGGGCTATTACACCCAATACACAAGCCTAATTTCCTCAAACCATTCAAAACATAACAAAATACTCTAAACCCTCATTCTCCCGTAGGAAGGGAATTTTTCCCGAACTTCAATAACCCATAACTTTTAATCCAACCGTCCAAAACTACTCCAAATTTACATGAAGTACTGATATATTCTTCACAACTACCACCACAAATTTCAACCGTTGATTCATCATCGATCTTTAGATATCGCCAAAACCCTTGCAGTAGCTTTAAACCCTTGTTTACAAACACCCGTGTACTAAATTCTTCATATCTCACAATCTAAAAGTTTAAACGCTATGAAACTTTGATGTATAGCTTCTTAGCACAATAATACACCTTCTTGGAAATTTTTAGACAAAAATTCGTCCAAAAACTTAAGATATAACAAACCCCATCACCATCAACAAAACTACTTACTGCCTTGATTGGATGCTTCTGTCTTCTTCTCTTCATATCTCCTTCGTCTAAACTCAAAACTTAAGAATTCCTTCGACGTAGATCTTGAAATCACCACCCGCACCGTCTAATCTCCAAAAGCCTCCGTATAACTCCGCGAAATCCCAAATGAGTGACAGTATATATGAAATCTACTCTTTAACTTTGAACAAGTATAACTTCTTCACCCTAATTCCAAATCGCCTAAAATTTCCTCTCAAACTATACCCAAAACCCTAAACTTTACAACCCTTCCTCTGAAATTGAAAATCCCCTTTATGAAGTCGCCGAAAACCCTTGTTAAGGTCGCGGGCAGCCTCCTCAAAGCCCATTGGGCATGGTATTCGACCAATAGGGATGAAGTTCCCTATTCCTTGCCTTTATCCGACCATGGCTTGATTTCATCCCTCCCAATTAGCCTCTTACTAGCTTGAATTTTCATCCTTAAGTCCCAACCTTCTCTCAAGGCTTCATACTAAACATTTAGATCTTATAATTTTTAAATACCATAACTAAAATAAGTAAAATAAAATAAAATAAAGTTTCTTCTATCAACCATTTTTAATTTAACTTACTAACCATTCTAAAACACATCTAGATTCATAAACATATAATATATTTTAACTAATTTTTACATATTGTAAGTAATTACAGTACGACACCGTGACACCTCTTAATGAAAAATGGTGCTAAAATTAATGATTGGTAGTTATAAATATTTAAAATAAAATAAAATAGCATGCAATTTATATCACTTGCATACAATAGCTAATAAAAAGGCTTCTAAATTAGTTATTACTTACAAGTTATTGACAATGGTAATTTTCAGTAAATAGCTTAAGAGCTTAGATATAAAAGATCCTCTCAAAATCTTATTTTTTGTCAATCTATCTATCAATCTCTCTATATTTCTATTTCTCTCTTTTTCTCTCTTACACACCTTTGGTTTGAATCCTTCGTAAAGACAACCTATTGAGGCACCAAAGAATTGTATTGTTTTGTTTGTAATAAATTTGTATTGTTAGTTGTTATTTTATATCTCAGCTGGTCATCTTAGAGCTCACTATTGATGGAATTATTTTCTTATTTATACATATTCATTGTGTAGAGAAAAAAAAAATTAGTAAGATTAAGTGAAAGAATCACAAAATTTGGAATTGAAATGAAAAAGTTATAAGGGTTTGAAGTTGTTATGGACATACTTCCAGTCACCACATTGTAGAACCTTCCGTAGTCTTCTAGAACCTTCCATAGTCTTCCAAAATCTTCCATAGTTTTCTAAAATCTTTCAAAATCTTCTCGAACCTTCTTTAGTCTTCTAAAATCTTCTATAGTCTTCTAGAATCTTTTAGAACTTTCTTTAGTTTTTTTGAACTTATCTTATTCTTTTAGAATCTTTTTCAATCTTCTAAAATCTTCTAAGATATTTTTAGAAGATTCAATAAGACATAAGCCTTGTAGTATAAATAGGAGGTAAGACCAAGGTACATACCAATTTTGTCAACACAAGTCTTGAAGCAATCCAAAATGTTGCCTTATTTTTTAATATCAATCTAATTCCTTGTTCTTATTAATTATTTAATTCTTTGTTCTTATCCATCCAATTCTTTGTTCTTGAAATCATTCTATTTTTATAATATTTTCTTTGTTTCTTTGTTAATCTGCTATCTTGTATCCTTGATAATTTTGCAAGACTATCTAAGTAATCATATTAAAGCTTTGATCTCTCGATAGAGAGTGGATTACCTCTCTTCTTGAAGATACTATTGTGTTCTAGAAGAATGCAAATTATCTCCCTTAAGACTGATATGCTTATTTGTTGTAGTTTGATTTTTTTTAGAAAGAGTGGATTATCTTTTTTCTAGGATATATCACTATATTTTAGAGGTTGTGGATTATTTTCTTCTAAATTAATATTATTTAGAAATATTCTTTTTTAAAATAGAAAATACTGCAGTAATAGCTTATTGATTTTTTCTTTGTTAATATAGAAGTAGATCAAATCATGGAAGGTACATCTTTACAAATAGAGAATAGAGTGGCAACTCTTGCAAATCTTTGAGCTCTTATGGATATTATATAAGAAAAAATGGCATTCTTTTGCAATCCAAAAAAGAAATTATAAATTTACTACTGCATTTGGAGATAGTAATCAGAAGAAGGTGCCAAAAAGAAAGATTTAAAACCTACAACAAGGATAATGTTCACCTACAATTTTTGCCGTAGAATTTTAACAACTTGTGATCTTAATTGGAACAATAAGACTTTTATGACTTAATTCTATTACAGTCTAAAAGATAATGTGAAGAATTTATTGATCACAATGCTAAGAATTGAATATTTAGAAGAATTCATATATCAAGCTATTACTTATGAAAATTGCTTGTTCAAATTATGATAAGAAAGGCAATCAATTTTCTGTAATACCTATCAAAGTATGTCTACTACATCTTCAAAAATATCAAAGAAACCATTAACATATCTTCAATCCATGCAAATTGATGCAACCTCCGTATATTTGGCTTCAATAAGACTTTGGAATTAATATTAGATAATTAGTGGTTGTAGAATAAATAGATAATTTTAGATGGTAGAATTAAAATTAAAAATTGATAAATTGGATGATTAATCTATTAGTTGGCCAGTATAGATGGTAACATAGGGAAGTTAGTTGGAAAAGCAGTTAAGGCAAGAGAGATGACGGTTGATACCTCAACTTTTATTATAAAGAGAATAGGGAAGAAGAAATTGAGGCCCGATTGTGAGAGCCAAAAGCTAGAATAAGCTTGGTGCTACCTCTTTCTTTTATTTTTTTTTATGTTAAACTATAATAGAGAGTCCGGAATACATTTTGATTGATCGTACCATGTAAATTGTGAAGTACAATAATAAAATAAGAAATTCAATATATATATGTGGATGAATAAGAAATTGTAGTTGTTTGATGATTGAGTTTGATATGACAAATTGGCAGCCGAAGATAGAATATATCAATGAAGCTTGATTGTGAATGAGAATATTGTGCAGTATTGGTTGTGAGAGTTGAGCGATGAAAGAAAATATTGGAGAGATGATTGGTTTCAAAATGGCTTCTTGGTAAAAAGTTATTTCAAGTGATTGGAATATAAAGCGATTGTATGTAGTGTGTTAAGACAATGGAATATTGGTTGATGTTGTTATGAGATTGGAAGAAGGTAAGAGATTACAATAGGAGAATTATGGGAGATAGTGTTATAAAAGGTATTCTTGACTATGAAGTAATAGGAAGATAAAAAGGATGAGGTTGTTTCAAAGTGTTTACATATTCATTAGACTCTGCTATTTGAAAGCAATTAATTGTATGATTCTAACAATATATCTCATACATTTAGTCTTTCTTCATGTTTGAAAATCCCCCTGTTTCTTTTATAGGTTTATTCTAAATAATATTAGAAAAATAAATAAAACGGCAAATCACATTTTTGGCACTACTATTGGAGAATGACAATAGTTTTGAGTATTAGGAATTAACTGTTGAACGAGTAGTTTTTGTATGATGTGCAAAGAAGTTTTAAAATTGGTGTCAATTCAAAAGTGAAGCCAAATATATAGTTAGATTGGAGATAGAAATCAATTCCAGAGAAACAATAGAAGATTATGATTAATAAGAATAAAAACATTGCATTAAAAAAAAATGCGCTTGTTGAAAAGAAGACAAGAAAAAGAGTTGTCATAGTAGAGAGAATTTGCCTGAAGAAAGTGTTGGACTTCTAGCTGCCACTAAATACTCAACCAAGATCTAAATAACAAAATCTTCAAATTTTTATAAAAAAACCTTTTTTTTAGGGCTATTACATTCAATACATAAGTCTTGTCTTACAAAAATAGTCAAACTATAACAAAATATTCTAAACCCTCATTCATCCATAAGAGGGTGGAATTTTTTTAAATTCAATAATCTATAAGTCTTAATCTAACTATTTAAATCTACTCAAAATTTACATAAAGTGCTAATGTACTCTTAACAACTAGTATAATAAATTTCAACTATTGATTCTTTATTAATCTTTAGATATTGTGAAAATCCTAATAAAAGCTTCAATCCTTTATTTATAAATATCTATGTACTAAATTCTTCATATCTCACAAATTAAATATCTAAATGCTATAAAACTTTGATGTATGTCTTTTTAATATAAAGATTCACCTTTTTGGAAATTTTTAGATAGAAATTCGTCTGAAAGCTCAAGATATGGAAAAACCCATCACTATCAACAAAACGGCCTACTTACTGCCTTGGAATTCAATCTATTGTCTTTAATTCCCAATAACTCCTTCTTTAGAATTTTAAATGTAATAATTCTTTTACATTAAGTATAGGGCCTAAAATCACCTCTCTAATTACACCTCCCGATCTCCAAAAGCTTTCATAAAACTCCTCGAATGCTCAAAAGAGTGACAGTAGGTACTATTTGTATGCCTTAACTTCAAGTGCCTACTTCTCCCTCATAAAAACTCCAAACCTCTCAATTCTTATACCAAAATTGTAGTCCAAAAAAAAAGCTTTCTAATCCTAGTCTTTGATTTTCAAATGCCCCTCTAAAGTTGCCAAAATCCTTATTCTCCTCATGGGCGGCCTCCTCAAAGCCTATTGGACATGACTATTGACCAATAGGAATGAAGAACTTCATCCCTTGTCTTCATTCATCCACAATTTGACTTTGCGCTTTCAAATAGGCCTCTTATTAGTTTAATTCTTCTTCTTTTGTTCCCAATCTCCTCTCAAGGTTTCATATTAGACATTTAGGTCCTATATATTTTAAATCCCATGACCAAATTAAATTAAAAAAATCAAATAATTTTTTTTATATCAACTCCTTTAAATACTTTACTAACTATTCTAACACATATTAAAACTTATGAACATATTATATATTTTAACTAGTTTTTACATATTACAAGGAATTATAACACGATAACATAAGCAAAAAATTTGTTGCGAGACGAACAAGAATGGAATCTAAAGAAGAAGTGTCGACAGAGTTGGATTGAACTATAGTTGCATGCTTGTCAACACATTCAAGCATATCCAAAACATGATAGATCTTTAATATTTCAGATAAATATACCATTAAAGAAATTGCCAAGAGTACTAGCGGGTAATTCGGTCAATAATCTTGCGTATCTCTTGAACATGTTAATGGAAAGAGAACATAGCACAAAAGAATTGGATATTCTATTGGGTACTTTTTCAATAGTAGATACAGTCAATTCTAATAAGATTGATGCTTTAAAATGTTATAAATTACTTACTATTAAAGGCTAATTTAGCGTATTTTAAAATCCATCATTTTTATTTTTATTTTAATTAATAAAATTATTTATAGATAATAATAGTAAATTATAGAGGCCTAGAAGTCCAAAAAAGATAATTAGAAAAGATAGTGTTTATTTTAATAAGAAACTTAGCGGAACATTGTCATTTTCAATGGCGGTGGGAAATCCAGCAATTCCAATTGCGGTCCAAATGGATACAATGGACAATTGCATAATTAGCATAGCTCTATTATCTACGTTTAGAGATTTGCCAAGAGCAGACCCAGGGTTATTTATCAAATGCCAACTTGGAATGAAATAGTGAACAATTACCTAAGAATGATTGATTACAGTGCAAATCTTAGTGTTAATCTACAAAAAATAGTTAATGCTGTCTCGTTGTAGGCAGTACCACCAACAACTGCAGTTTTATATTTTCCATACTCCCCATATCAAAATCCAATACCTATGAAAGAGATATCTAATGAGCTAGTATCGAAGGATCCAAATAAGGCTTTATTGTTAACTTTGACAAAGAAGATGGACGAATTAGTTATTAATCTAGCAAAAGATAAGGAAAAGAGGCATAAACCAACGAATATGTGATCCAATATTTGGTGCAATAATTATAAGAGACAAAGCCATTTGATAACAAAATATTCTTCACCATTCCAAATGAATGTGTAATATATATTTTGTGGGGGCAAGTATATCACCACCAATTGTTAGAATTTATGAAAGCAACAACAGTTCAGTAATTAGGGCATGATTCAAACGACTTTGTAGAATATTAATCAAGTTCAAACAGGAAATAGATTTGGTTGGAATAGGAATTGTTTAAATAAATAAAATAGGAATATTTCTAATTTTTAAAATTTAGTGTATAATTAAGAATATGGATCCAATCCTCAGGATATTATATAAAATCAGCAAGGATATTTCTAATACCCACTCATTCACAAATCAATTTTGAATTCTACAGTACCAACTAGTCACTTGGGATCATTTATCCATCCAATCTGGAACAGGCCCAGCCAATATATATCAATAGAAATACCTAATATCTATAATGGAGTCAAAAGAAGACCACTTCAATGTTGTCGTTGGAGGCAAAAAAGACATTATATCAGTGAATATCCCAATCCAAGAGCCAATGATGAATACGCTCCAATCTGTGGAAATTGTAAGCAATCGGGACATACATATCAGTAGTATAATGCTTCGTTTAATTTTATTAATCAAGATCAATATATCTAGCTGCATAATAAGATAGAGAATTATAATGAAGCCCTACAAGATTCTTCAATAAATTGGATAGAATGCGTCCATGCAATATTTACCTAGGTCCAACAAAAAGGAAAAGATCCCATTAAACAATTAAGTGTATCAACTGTGAGGGATCCATTCAATTCAATAGTGGAAATTCTAAATCCAATACTAATATAAAAGATATTACCAATGTTGGGACTTAGTCTATCTGTGCAATCCGATGATATCTCTAGTATCAATATATTAGTTCAACTTAAGCTGGTACCAATATCTATAAAGTTCTAAGAGCCATCTTATCCATTAAAAGATCCTATCATAGATAAGCATTCCAACAAAGTTCATTAAACATATCCATATTGCAAAGAATATCCATAGGCTTTATAGCAATTTGAATTTCAAATTCCATAAAGCAAGATAAATTACCTCAAGGGAGAAATCCATAAAAAAAAAGAGGGCCCTGGAAATCACTACCAATATGAAACCATATAATATTTTGAAAGATTTGGATGAAATTAAACCTTCAATTTTAATGAAACAATTGTTAGCAATTGTGCTAGAATGTTGTTTTATAATGAATTCCTTGTTAATATGACGTAGGGCTTGTAATAAAGAAATTCATAAAATTGGTTTGAATTCCAATCTGGATGCATCAACTATTGATATATCTATTGATGGTGTTCTTATTTTTGGAGTTCAAGTGGATGGAAGTTCTAGTGTGAATTTAATAAGTGCAGATAGAATAGAGAATTTGAATTTAACTTAGTTGTTACCTATGACCTTGGTATTGAGAATGGCTAACCACAGTCATATAAAGCCTATGGATATTCTTTATAATATTGATACTATTATTATTAGAATCATATATAAGATTGATTATATTATTTTCTAAATTATAGAATTCCATATTATCATATTTAATTTTATTGGGTTGGCTGTGCCTATATTAAGCCAAAGCTAGGAATAATTGGGATTGTGGAACATTGACTATTGGAAAGAGTAGAAATAAGATTGTCTTACAAATGTACCTAATTCAATATCATGGAGAATTTCAAATTTTGAATTTAGAGGCAACATCTGACGATGAGGGTCAATGTGATGTGGAATATGATAAAGTTATCAATTCAATACAAGTTAGTGATGACCAATTTCACATACAGAAGCAAGGCATGTTATACCAATATGGAAGATTTAAAGAATATTTAATATATCTAGATGATATAATATTTGATTGCTATTAATTACTCAAATATCAAACTTTGATCATACTATCACTGATTGGATGAATAATCCTATTGTTGTGGTAGAAAGAACTTGCTTCAAGAAAGCGTTGGACTTTTGATTGCTATTAATTATTCAATCAAGATCCAAAATAATAAATCTCCCAATTTTATATAAAAGACTTCTTTATAGGGCTATTACACCTAATACGTAAGTCTTATTTCATCAAAATACTCAAAATATAACAAAATATTCTAAATCCTCATTCATCCATAGGAAGAAATTTTTTTAAAATTTTAATAATCTATAACTATTAATCCAACAGTCCAAATCCATTCAAAATTTATATGAAGTATTGATATATTCTTTGCAACTACCACCATAAATTTCAATTGTTGATTCATTATCAATCTTTAGATATTGCAAAACCTTAACAGTAGCTTCAAATCCTTGTTTACAAACACCTGTGTACTAAATTCTCTATATCTCACAAATTAAAAGTCTAAATGCTATGAAAATATAATATATAGCTTTTTAGCATAATAATACACCTTCTTGGAAATTTTTAGACAAAAGTTCATCTAGAAGTTCAAGATATGGCAAAATCCATTACTATCAATAAAATGACCTACTTACTACCTTGGAATTCAATCTGCTATCTTTGACTTCTAATATTTTCTTCTTTAATATACCAAATATAAGAATTCTTCTATATTAGATATAGATTTTAAAATCATCTCTCTAATTACACCTTCCAATCTCCAAAAGCTTTTGTACAATTCCTCAAATTCTCAAAAGAGTGACAGTAGGTACTATTTGTAGACCTTAACTTCAAGCACCTACATCTCCCTCATAAAAACTCCAATTCTTTTGATTTTTATATCAAAATTATAATACAAAAATAAAACTTTCTAATCTTTGTCTTTGATTTTAGAATGGCCTCTTTAAAGTCACCGAAACCCTTCATCTCTTTATAGGTAGTTTCCTCAAAGCCTATTGGGTATGACCATTGACCAATAGGAATGAAGAACTTCACCCCTTGTCTTCATTCATCCTCACTTTCTCTTCATCTTTCCAAATAGGCCTCTTGGTAGTTTAATTCGTCTACTTTGGATTCCAATTTCCTTTCAAGGCTTTATACTAAACATTAAGGTCCTATATTATTTAAACACCATAACTAAACTAAGTAAAAATCTAAAATGAAGTTTCTTATATCAACTCTCTTTTATTTACTTTTCTAACCATTTTAATATATATTAGAATCTATGAACATATTATATATTTTGATTGGATTTTACATATTGTAAGAAATTATAATACAACAATGATAACTAATTTTGCATCAAGAAGTGCATCATTGATAGATTCATTTTTTAATATATTGGTCAAACGAGATAAATAGTCCACATTGGCATGTTTCTTTCCTAGTGAAAGATTAATAGTAAAATTAAATTCTTAAAAGAATAACATCCATCGAGCAATGCGTCCATTCAATTGAGGTTTATTGACCATATACTTAAGAGCATTGTGATCGACATAAAACACAAATGGATAACCAAGCAAATAATGCCAAATTTTTATACAGAGTTGATCATGCCTAAGGCTTCCGGTTCAATTGCAATGTAATTTTGTTGTGTAGCAATAAATTATCCACTAGCATTATATATTGGATGATCCAAATATTTTTTAAATTTTATAAGACCTAAATATTTAGCATGAAGCCTTGAGAGGAAATTGGAGTCCAAAAAAGAAAAATTAAACTATAAAGAGGCCTATTTGGAAAGATGAAGAGAAAGTGAGGATGAATGAAGACAAGGGGTGAAGTTCTTCATTCCTATTGGTCAATGGTCATACCCAATAGGCTTTGAGGAAACTACCTATAAAGAGATGAAGGGTTTCGGTGACTTTAAAGAGGCCATTCTAAAATCAAAGACAAAGATTAGAAAGTTTTATTTTTGTATTATAATTTTGATATAAAAATCAAGAGAATTGGAGTTTTTATGAGGGAGATGTAGGTGCTTGAAGTTAAGGTCTACAAATAGTACCTACTGTCACTCTTTTGAGAATTTGAGGAATTGTACAAAAGCTTTTGGAGATTGGAAGGTGTAATTAGAGAGATGATTTTAAAATCTATATCTAATATAGAAGAATTCTTATATTTGGTATATTAAAGAAGAAAATATTAGAAGTCAAAGATAGCAGATTGAATTCCAAGGTAGTAAGTAGGTCATTTTATTGATAGTAATGGATTTTGCCATATCTTGAACTTCTAGATGAACTTTTGTCTAAAAATTTCCAAGAAGGTGTATTATTATGCTAAAAAGCTATATATTATATTTTCATAGCATTTAGACTTTTAATTTGTGAGATATAGAGAATTTAGTACACAGGTGTTTGTAAACAAGGATTTGAAGCTACTGTTAAGGTTTTGCAATATCTAAAGATTGATAATGAATCAACAATTGAAATTTATGGTGGTAGTTGCAAAGAATATATCAATACTTCATATAAATTTTGAATGGATTTGGACTGTTGGATTAATAGTTATAGATTATTAAAATTTAAAAAAAATTTCTTCCTATGGATGAATGAGGATTTAGAATATTTTGTTATATTTTGAGTATTTTGATGAAATAAGACTTATGTATTAGGTGTAATAGCCCTATAAAGAAGTCTTTTATATAAAATTGGGAGATTTATTATTTTGGATCTTAGTTGAATAATTAGTGGCAACTAGAAGTCCAGCGCTTTCTTGAGGCAAATTCTCTCTACCACGACACTGTGGATGTAGTGTCATCGTAATTTAGTAAATTGATTCAATATTTGATATTTCAAACATTTCCACTTATTTATAGCAAAAAATTTAAGCGGCCTCTGATTTTGAAAAGTGTTCCACATATCATGATAGGTGACGCTTTGTATAAGCAAGGGAAGGATGGAATATTATGCCGTTGTATATTTCAAAGTGAAGTACGTATCATATTGAATAGGTGTCACCTAAATAGTTGCAATGGGCACTTTGTCAGTGATAGTACTGCTCGTAAAGCTTTAATGGCTGGATATTGGTGGCCAACAATATTTTTAGATGCACACCAATATGTCCGACGTTGTCGTATTACATGCAATTTTGCTCGAGAATGCTCCGGGCATTTGATTGTAGAAGATAAAAAAAAAAATACATAACAACAAGATCCTAACAACTCTAATAGAATCCTAAACAATTTCTATTAAATCTTAACAATATTAATCAAACTTTGATCTAATCTTAAAGAAATTACAAAAGAAGAGTAAATAAATTATACATTAATCATAAAAGAAAATAATATATAAAATAATAAATTTTAGAAAATACTAAAAATAGAAATTTTAAAATCCTAAATCAAATCTTATTCAAATCCTAGTCAAATCTTAGTCAAATCCTAAGTCAAACCTTGTTCAAATCCTAAGTCAAATCCTAAGTCAAATCCTATTCAAATCCTAAATCAAAACCTAAGTCAAATCCTAAGTCAAATCCTATTCAAACCCTAAATCAAACCTTGATCAAATCCTAATCAAATCCTATATAAATTCTAAGTCAAATCCTAAATCAAATCCTAAATCAAACCCTAGGTCAAATCCTATTTCTAATCAAATCTTAAATTAAATCCTAATTCTAAATCAAATCCTAAACCCTAAATCAAACCCTAAATCCTAAATCAAATCCTAAATCCTAAATAAACCCTAAATCCTAAATCAAACCCTAATCAAACTCTAAATCCTAAATTAAAACCTAAATAAATTCTAAATCCTAAATCAAATCCTAAACAAACCCTAAATCCTAAATCAAATCCTGACCAAATCTTAAACCAAATTCTAACTAATTCAAATCAATCCTAGGAAAAATTAGAACTTCAATAACTATTGATTAGACAATTGATCTTATTTAAAACTTTGTATATCTTTCAACCTCTTAGTCAACAAGAAGCACAACAAACTTGAAGGAAATCGAACATATCAAATGGAAGAAAAATTCTAAAAACTTCTCAGATGTTGGCCTGCCTCCTTCTCCAACCTTGATGCTGATCTTCTAGTGTTGATTTTTCCCTTCTTCACTATTCAATCAGTTTCAAATTACTTATATGTATAGCAAAACAAGTCTACTATCTATACATATAAAGTTTATTCCAATCCAACTGGCAGATTGCTCAAGATCTTAAAAACCCTAATTGACTTTCAAAACTTAATTTCTAAGACCTTGACCCACTTAAATCTCAATTATGTATAATTAAATTATTAGATTCAACTCAAATTTATAGCACACATTAACAACAACAATATCCAAAAATCCACAAATTTTCATCTATGGATCTATTGCAAAACTTTTGAAATTGTCTAAAATATCAATCCTATTTTATTTCACAAAATTCTGAGTTGCCCAAAACAATTCTAACTTTTCAAAGCTATTACAAAGTCATTTCTTATCCAAATCACTCAAAATCAACTTGTATATAAAATCTCTCAAGTCCACTCCCTAATTCTAATCTCCGATTTGCAAAAGTCCTCCAAATCCGCCGTAGGCACGCAGTTTTGTGCCTCAGGATCTGATTTCGACCCCAGCTCATAACTGGTCCTTTTCGGGTATCTATTTTGAGCTTTTTGTGGTAAATTTTTCTGAAATCTTTTCTTAATTCTCTCCTATATATGCCTACATTATTTTATTTTCCAATCTACTTTGTTTTGCCTTACTTATGGCCCTACAAAATAAATAGAAGCTCATTTGTAAAAAAGATAGTATTAACATTCATTAGTTTTATTCCTTTTTTACTATTATCTATTTTTCTAAGATAATTTGCTACTATATTTTGAACTAAGATCTTCTATAATATACTATTTTTATACCCTTTTATCTAATAGTTGCATTACATTATGACAATATTGTGATCCTTGTTAGCGTCTTAATAGACCTACTGGTACTTCTGCCATGCCGTTAGTACCAATTTTGGCATAAGAACCATTTGAAAAATGGAATATTGATTTTGTAGGACTAATCATCCCAGCCTCACAAAGTGGACAAAAAAGATATATTTTAGTAGTGACTGATTATATAACAAAATGAGTTGAGGTAGTGGCAATGAAAACTGATAATGCTAATACAGTAGCGACATTTTTATATGAGAATATTATCACTCGCTTTGGATGTTCCAAAGAATTAATTAGTAATCAAGGAACCCACTTTATTAATGCTACGATTGTAGCCTTGACAGATAAATATGAGATCAAACATCAAAAAATAATCCTATATCATCCATAGGCCAATGGACAGATTGAAAAGATGAATGGTATTTTGTGTAAAGTTTTAACTAAGATTGTGTATGGTGCGGGAACTGATTGGGATACAAAATTATTTGCAGCTTTGTAGGTATATCGTATTATGTATAAAATGACTACCAATTCTATCCCATTTTAATTGGTATACAGGCAAGAGACAATATTATCAATTGAATTGGAAATTTAGAATTTAAGGATTGTGTTGGATAAATGGCTTGGTGACAAGGAATTCCTTCAATATTGGTTAGTACAATTGAAAAAATTGGATGAAGTTTGGATTATGGCTCTTTTGACTATGGAAGCTATACAACATTGCCAAAAGAATTATTATGATAGTAAATTACGTCTCAAATCTTTTCTGCCCAATAATTTAGTGTTTCTTTATGATACCCAGTTTTACAATTTTTTGAAATTTTTTTAAGTCCATTGGTATGAATCGTATCATATAATAGAAGCCTATCTTGATGGTTTAGTTTAATTGGAAGATTTTATGGATACTCAATTTACCACACGAATCAATAAAAATCAATTACAATTTTATTATATATAAACTTGGGACGAGTTTCAAAAATGGAAGGGAAGAAGGCATACTTGTTAATGATAGATCACCTATATTTTAGGTGCATGATGGTTAGAGAAGACGGTTGATGGTTAGTTTTGGAACTATTGCTGCCTAATTAGGAAAATCAGATGTAAGGTTATGGTATACTGGATTAGAGATTGTTGATTTAGACCCTAAATAAAAGGTTAGGAGTGGGCCACTTATCAAAAGTTTTTTAATATTGTTGTGTGAAGCATTTGCATTGGAATGTAGAATTTACATCAATAAGAAAAAATAGTGTTAATATGAGCAAGGAGTGAGAAGCAAATCATAGTCCATAATATCAATGGAAAGGTCGAAGAGAGCTTTGGACAGAGAGAAAAATGTTTAAAATATGAAAAATAAGAATAATTTGTAGTCGTCGACTGTAGTGGTCATCACCAACATGGAGCCAATGAAGTTAGAAATATGTTGGTGTGCACAAAAGTAGAGAGATTTTAGAAACATATAGCTATATGCGCTTTTGCGAGGATCATATAATTTGCCGCTAATTGATGTAGAATTGCCCGTGGTGTATATAGCAAATTATAACCCAGAGGATGGTTTGAGTGTAATAAAAGACAACATAATTGGGATAGATGAGAGTATCTTATAGATGATATTGCATCTACCAATTGGTGAGCTTGTAATGGATGTCAAAGTGTCTAGTGATTTTTAACCAAAAAGCTATTTTAAAAATAGTACATCATCATTGGAGAAGAATTAGGGCTAGAAGGTGGCGCAGGCGCTTACATTAGAGCTTATAGAGTAGATGTGATTCATTCAAAAGCGACTAGGCTTAAATCGACATATCACATACATATCCAAATGATTATAATTTGCTGGAATAAGAACGTTGGAAGGAATGGTATTTAAGTAGGCACTGTTTGGAATAACCAAAATCCATGTGGAAATGGTAGCCAAGCAAAAGATGAAAAAGTTTGCATCCCTACTCTGCTCCAATTTTATGCATTCCATGATTGTATATACGTTGAGTCAAACATTGCTGATAATGGAGAAAAATATATCCTCTCCACTGCTTCAATGATGTATTCGGAATTTGACAATATCGATAGCTAGCCAAGGGTAGTAGTGCATGAAGCCGAAGAATCAACTCGATCATTTGAATGGAAGGCTATCCTAGTGACTACAGCAAGGTGGGTTCCAATTTGCTCAATAATTAAAGTAGCAACTGAGGTTCCAATTTTGAATACTGGAATACCGAAAGGAAGGAACCTCACGGTGTCATATTATGTTTTGTCTTGTTCAGGAATGCATTGGGCACCTGGCTATAGAAGATAAAGTTGTGTTTGTAAATAATCAAGAAACCCTAATAGGTTTCATCCGTATATAAAGAATATGATTCAAAGTTCAATTCCAAAGTGCTTAAAAATACTCCTCTTAGTAACATCAACTATACATACACCCCAATTTCCTTGTTTCTTTTATAATTAAGCAATTTTTTATTTTCATTTGTAATCATAATCAGTGAGTTTTGACAAGCTATAACTTTTAATCCGACTATCCACTCAGTGTGAAATTTTGCACACAAATGCTAGTATAAGCTTTTTATATACTCAAATAAATTTAGCTCAACTCAATTTATAAATTGCAAGAAAATGCCCAAAAAGCGCACTGATGATACTTGGCCACCAACTTGAAGATTGATGCAGAAACGCTAGTGGTGATTTCTCCTTCTTGCGCTATTAACTTCAAGTCAAACTTGGTATGTAACTAAACCTATAAGTCTTCTATGACCATACCAAAATTTACGTTGATTAAATTGGTGGATCTTTAGTTATTATAGAAATCCTATCCAACCCTAAACTGCCAACTTCCGACAACCCTTTGTTTCAAAGCTCAAATATCTCTTGATTGCATTGCTAGATTAATACAAATTTTTGTATACACTTAGCACATCCAACAATCTAGACAGTATCAAATTTTGAATTATAGATGCTACACAAATTGTACAAATTGCTCAACAATGCAAGCCATCATTATCTTATGTAAAATCCAAAACACCAATATAAATCTTGACTTTGAATATTGATTGTTAAGTTTTCCAAAATCCTATGGTAATTAACTAAATTCCTTGGATCCTCCTTCAAGCTGGCTATCCAATGTTAATCGTTGATCTTTAAATGTCCTGAATACTTGCCTTTGGTGGTCGTTTATGTGGCTGAAGGTCTGGTTTCGACCCTGTCTCATATCCAGTCACCCCCCGGGTATTGATCCAACTTATTTTAAGGATTTTTAAACTTAATTCTATCTTCAATTCAACCTTGGTATCTACCATATTAACTTTCTACTTCTCTTATCCTATTTTTATTAACTTATGGCTTTTTTAAAAGTCGTGAACTAGTTTCTACAGCTTAGAAGAAAATTTTAATAACTAATTTTTATCTTTTAGCTATTAGAGCAAGAATTAATCTAAGAGGCTTCTATAAATCTTTTCTTAAGTAGCTTAAGTTTCTAATAATCTAAGATAATTAAGTATTAAATAGAATTTATCCTTATTCATACTTTTTATTATATAAACATGTTACAACACGACATCCACCGCCTCTGAAGCTGCGCATCCTGCAATATGCACCAATAAAGCATATGTTATAATTTGCATCATATCATTCATTCATTTCTCACACCAAGTTCTTCTTCATCATGTTCATCATCCATTTCCATATAATTATCTTCTTCAAAGTCATTGATGTCTTCAATCTGATCCTCCACATTTATTTCTCCATCTTGTCTTTTGAAAACCTTAACTCACTTCTCAATAATAGGTATCTTCAACCTTGTACCATCTAATTCTTTCAATGAATATGTGGCATTATCATGAACTATTACTACTACATATGGCCCAAATCAATATTTTGAAAACTTTTTAAAGGTACTATGCTGGTTATCTAAACTGTTGTCATAAACAAATATTCAATCACCTTCTTCAATTGCTTTAGGCCTCAACGAATGTTGTTTATCAAATCAAGCCTTGTTCTTTAGCATTGCCCTTTGTAATCTTTTCAATGCCAATTCCACATCTTTCGGTCTTTGTTCAAGTTGCCAAATTCTAAAAGCCAACAACTCTTCTCTTGTTAATCCCTCTTCCCAAGGTAGCATACTCCAAATTGGCACATGTTGTTCAATTGGCATAATAGGTTTTTGACCTGTCATCAGTTCCACTAGCATATATCCTATTACCGAACTATATGTTGTTCGATCAACCCATAATGCATAAGATAGAAGTCAAGGCCATTCTCTCACTCTTCCATTATAGGCTTTAACCAAGGCTTTTACAATTGGTAGGTATTCACGTTTATTCTTTGCATTCCTCTCTGGATTATAAGCCGTAGTCAATGATAATTTGACTGCACATCTTTTAAAGAATTCACAAGCTTTATGTGCATTTAGTTCTCCACGATCTGCAGTGATCTTTCTCATACATTCATAGTGACAAATAACATCCTCAAGCAAAAATCTGCAAATCCCTTTTGTAGACTTTGTCCTTAAAGCCTTGCCTTCTACTTAATTTGATAAATCTTCATGAGCCAAAAATAAATACCTCATTTTCCATAATCCCATTGGTATAATAATCAAATCTACAACCCATTTAAAATGAATGGCCAAAAGATATGTTGGATGTAAACCATCTCGATATCATATATTTGAATATATTTGACAAGTTATACAAGATTCTACAAATGAAATTACATCTTGATATATATTCTTCCACCAATACCATTCTTTCAATTTAACAAAAGTAGTCCAGATTCTTCTATGCCTTGCCCATAAACTATCATAAAATTCCTTGAGTAGTTTTTATTGACCTTCTTTAATACCTACGACTTGTCGTGGTATTCCAATGTTTGTTTTTGGCCTCTTTCGTAGAAATCCTCCTTGTAATATGAACTTGTATATATTTTTTCTAATTTGTCTAAATTTTTCAACCAACCAATTAGCATGCTTGGTTAATGTGCTGAAATAATGTCCAATATCTAATAAATCCTACTAAATCCTAATCAATCCTAACAAACCCTAAAACAAATTCTAACTAACTTTAGTCGAATCCTAACCAAACCCTAAGAAAATCCTAAGGCAATTTTAGAACCTCAACAACTACCAAATAAACAGTTGATTTTGATTGAAATTTTGCACATATCTTATTCATTAAGTTAAAAAAAAGCACATTAAGTTTGAAGAAGATCTAACTTCACAAAAAGAAGAAAAATCCATAAATTTGCATGGGTGATGGTGTCGTGTTGTAAATCAAAACATAGTGTAAAAAACATAAAATAATGCATTAAAATAAAAAGATTAAGATTAGAAGAAAGGTTGATAGAAAATTAGTAGTAAGAAGATACAATGGAAATTTACCTTGAAAAGTAAAATTTCTTCAAGTTAGTAAAAGAAAAAGGTTGAGGAAGTAGAAAAGACATGGGCTAAGAGGTCTTTTTGACCAAGAGGATAAAGAAGACCAGGAGGGAGATGACAAGGAAGGGTCGTGAAGAAGAAGGAGAGTTTTTTTTGGAGAGATAGGGTTTCTTTTTGATAGGCAGTAGACGTTTTTGTGTGTAGCAGAAGCTTAGAGAGAATTTTAGATGCGAATTTTGGTGAGGTTGTAGTAAACAAGATAAGGAACTCCTAGAAATAATTCTCATGTCTTTTCATTAAGTATCAAGGGAGATATGAGTCGTGAAAGTTGTAGGTGTTTAAGACTAGGGCAGTGAGGGTTACAAAAATTTGGGCCTTGGTTCTTGGAAACCACTTGGACTTTAGCAACAAAATTTGTTGGGTTTTTGTTCCTTATAGAGTTAAATACTTTGTGTCAAAATCTCAAGTCAATATGACCTCTAAGCAAAGAGTTATGAGTGAAATTGTAACCGGTTTGAATGAAAAGAGAAATAGAGTGAAGGCAAGGTTGAGGGTTTGTATGGGTAGTGCATGTGTGTGGGTTTTTTTGGGTATAAAGAGATTAAAGAGACGAATTTGAGTGTGAAATTTGATAGACATGATCTATGTAAGTTAAGGAAGAGATGAGTGTAAGTTTGATACTCATTAGTCTTATAAATAAAATGTTATGCTCTTTCAAAGTGACAGGGGTCTATCTCCAAATCAGTGAAGTTTGAGGGAGCATATCTTTGTGATCAGAGTAGTATTTTGAGTAAAATTTGTTGGGGTTTGTAGATATATGAGTCTATTAAGTTGTGTAAAAAACTGATTGCTATTGGAGTTATATTCGAGGAGTTATGAGGAAAATTGTGGTTGGATCCAGAGTTGTTAGAAGGCAAAATTAAAGAAGAAGGATGGAACCTATAACTCAAGTTTGGAGAAGGCTCTTGGAGCAATATTTGGAGGGTGTTTACAACATGAGATAAGCTATAAGCCTACCAAATTTCAGCACTTAGGTCTTCTTTAATGAAGAGCAATGAAGGTGTGAAGCAAAGGGGGTCTAGAATCAAAGGCAGCATGGAGGAATTACTTTGACAACATGGTTCTCTCTAACCACATGAGCTATAATCAAAAGGTTTATGGGGTTTGCTTCTTTACTCTCTTAAGTACCTTGTATCCAAATTTTGCTTCAATTGATGTGATATCCTAGGATTTATGAGCAAAATTGAAGGCAGGTTTCTAAAGGCAGAATATGTTAGGGTTAATAAAGTATGTTTTTATATAAATTCTTCAATTTTATGAACTTTATGAATCTCATCTTGCACTTAAGAAACTAGAGGCAAAAAACACCTAGTGTTTCTTAGGGCTAAGACTCTCACCACGACAACGGCCAGCCTCCTTCTCCAGTCTTGATGCCAATATTCTAGTACCTAAATCTCCCGCTTGCACTATTCAATTGCTCTCAAATTTTGTATGTGCATAGGAAAACAAGTCCACTATCTATATACAAAAATTTCACTCCAATCCAA
This sequence comes from Physcomitrellopsis africana, assembly GCA_036785485.1. Taxonomy (NCBI): domain Eukaryota; kingdom Viridiplantae; phylum Streptophyta; class Bryopsida; order Funariales; family Funariaceae; genus Physcomitrellopsis; species Physcomitrellopsis africana. Next base: position 216,523 of record JAWRVF010000526.1, read on the forward strand.
CTAGCAAATTGCTCAAGATCTCAAATACCCTAATTGACCCTCAAAACTTAATTTCCAAGACCTTGACCCACTTAAACCTCAATTACGTATAATAAAATTATTAAATTCAGCTCAAATTCATAACACACATTAAGAACAACAATATCCAAAAACTCACAAATTTTCAGCCATGGATCTCGTACAAAACTTTTGAAATTGCCTAAAACATCAACCCTATTTTATTTCACAAAATTCCAAGTTGCCAAAAATAATCTTGACTTTGCAAAGCTATTACAAAGTCATTTTTTATCCAAATCACTTCCAAATCAACTCCTATGCAAAATCTTTTAAGTCTTCTCTCTAATCCCATCTTTTGATTTGCCAAAAGACTCTTGATTTGCCCTAGGCAGCCGTTTTAGTAGTCAAAGGTCTGATTTCGACTCTGTCCTACAAACGGCCAACCCTTGGTTATCAATCTAGCCTATCCTAGGGATTTTATAGGCCAATCCTACCCTCAATTTAATCCTAATATCAATCATGCTAGTGATTTATCCTTTTTATTATATTTTAACTATTTTATGGCCTTTCTAAGGTAGTAAAAGAATTATTACAACCTAGAAGGTAAAATTACTAACTAATTCTTATCTACTAGCTATTAAGTGAAGAAAATAAATTAAGAGGCTTTCATAAAAACCTTGTTAAAATATATTGAATTCTTGTTGAACTAAGATAATAGAGTATTAATTGAAAAATCATTTTTAGTCATAGTTTCACCATATAATCGTGTCACAACACGACAACGGAATTGTCTTTTCCCACAACATGCTTAAATTCTGGATTTAATGACTTCATATAAGCAATCCACCTCAACATTACAATATTTGGGATTGTACAATTAGTGTTCATTCCAAGCAAAGGCAAACAATCTATTTCAACCACCACTGTTGCACCAATTAAATAGTCCTTTTCAGCTTTCATAGCTGAAACAACTCCCCATAATTCTCTTTTCACCTGAGAATACGCATATTGGCATGTACTCAAAATCTTAGCTCCAAATTGAACTGCAAATCTATACTCATTTGAATCATCTTGACCCACAGCCCATCCAATGGCAATTGGACTAGTATCCATTATAAGAATCACTGGTCTATTGCACTTATAGTCAATTTTTCTCAATACTGGAGGTGATATTAATAATTTCTTCAATATTTGTATTGCTTTGATATACTTTTCTTCTCCTTTAAAATGATAACCTTTGCATAATAACTCATACAATGGATTTGTTATATGAGCATAGTGAGGAATCCAAATGCGATAGAATACTCATGCATCCAAAAACCTATGCACCTTTGTTAAAGAGCTGCAATCTTCTTTTATTCTTTCAATTGCATCAACCTTGGCTGGATCTGGTTTTCTTCTATAAAATCCACATAAATGTCCAACAATTACAAATTTTTGTACTCCAAATGTAGATTTTATATTCGATAATGTAAGATGAACTCCCTCAAGCCGAGTCAATATCCTTTCACAATCTTGTATATGATCAATAACATACTTGCAACACCCCCTCTTATCTAAAGTTTCATCCTTGTCATCTTCTTTACATCCTTTTATAGAAACATCATCTAGAAAAGGCATAGTCTTCTCAGGAATAAAATCCCTCAACACCTTATTCATTCCATTCATCATACATGCAACTGAGTTAGTAGCACTTTGAAGAAGAGTACACATTCTAACCAATCCAAGTGGCGTTCTCATCATTTTCATGTCTCTATTTTCTTTTACAAGTTGAAATTGGTCATAGCCTGAATACAAGTCACCTATTGAATAGATTGCCCTTCTTATGAATGCTTCACCAAATTCATCTACTATTGGTCCAATTCCTACATTCTTGATAGTCATTACATTTACTGACTCCATATCTTAAATAAATCATAATGATCCATTTTTCTTAGGCACTGTAAACCATCAACTAGAATATAGTGCAAAAGAAGGCTCCAAAATCTTCATCTTCATCTTTTCTTTCAATAATTCCACCAAACTTCGCAAATGCGCCCTTCGCATTGAAATTGGCCTCAAATTCCAAGGTATATGTGGTATAGTGAAAATAACCATTGGAATTATAATATTTGGATCCACACATCCAATTTCATGAGATTCAAAGGCAAATGATTTACCTCGTTTTGTTAGCATTTCTTTGAAGTATGCAATTTCTTCTAGCAACAAAGAACCATCAGAATTAATCTTCAATTCTTCAAAAGTCTCTTTAGTAAACTTATGCCCAATATTTCTTAGATCCCTTGAGCTCTTTTTTCTTGATGCTTCTTCTGTCTCTTCTTTATAGTCTTTTGGCAAAGGTCCAGCAACGGGTTTCACCTTCTTATCTGCTGTCTTATATTTTGTTTCAACCATAACCTCTAATATTTGAAAAGATTCAATCATATCATAAACTTCCTTTGAATGAATCTGTATAATTTTATCATCATCACCTGATTCAATAGATGCAATCAATTCTAAAAGATCTTCTAATCCATTTTCTTCATAGATACCAATAATATTTTCATCATCTTTTAGTATTTTTAATCCATATAATTCCTTTTCAATAGCACATAATCTTTTTCTTTCATTTCTTTTTAAATCCTTAATCTTTTTATACATAACACTTTCATTCTCAAGAATATCAATAAATCTTGTATCAAAGGTACATATATCTTGCAAGAGTACCTTCCCTGCTGTACCTCCATGATCTCACTTTATAGTGGTACTCTTCAAAAATCCGTAAATTCTTCAATAATTCTTGGCAATGGTTTCTCTCTCAATCTGTCTCGATTGTGTTCATAATTTGAAGGAACAGTCAAAAATTGTATTGCCCTTCTTCCATCTTCACTACAAATCCGTGCATAAGCCAATCCATCATCAAATACTTTTGTTTCCATTCGAGTTGCAATAATATACGATTGTTCCAATATAAGATGATAAGTTGTTGCATCTTGAACAAAGAAATTTTGTTCTATTGCCACATCACCAATTCAAATCTTCACATTCGGGCAAGCACCATACAACTCACCTTGTATATTATTAACTGTCCGTATTATCCATCTATCTTCCATATGAATTGGCCTTTTTTGTTTCATATAAAGATCCTTAGATATAAGATTTATTTTAGAACCGTGGTCAATCAAGGCAACAACTAGCTCATCCATATCTCCAATCTTTACTAATACTTTTGTGGTTGCTCTAGTCCAATGCTTTTAAGTATAATGACTCAACATTTCTTTCTCCTTATCATTTGAATCATCAAAGCATATTTTTTGATTGTAACTCCTTTTTCTACTTGTTGATTGTTTGCAACAATTACCAATTTCATCTTCTTCATCCTCACATATATGTGCATCAATAGCATGATTTGATCCAGCTTCACCTATTAATTATCTTTTTTACTTAATATTGTCAATAATGACATCATGGAATTCTTTCTTTGTAATACCTAATATTTCTTTCAAGATAAATTTAACTTTAGCATTGAAGACATGTTCTTCAAGCACCCCCTTTAAATCTGTTGCTGCTTCAATATCAGAGAGAAGTTTGTAAGCTATTGACTTATCTTTTTCTCTTAAGTCCTTTGATTTTTCTTTTGAAGATATTGAAGCATCCTTTGTTGGTAATTCTTGTGATGCCATCTCACAAGCCTTATCTCCCCAAGTCTCCTTTTTTGAAGAATTCCCTTCTCTTGTGTCATTAGAATCTTGTCTTCTCTTTTCTTCTATCAAGGCTTCATATTGATTTTTAGCAATATAGGCATGTACTGATAAAGCTTCTACAGGATCCTCCCAATCCATAGTTCTACAAATTATTACAGTAGTCCTCAATAAAGCTTCTTGTGGCATCTTTTTCTTATGTATTGTGGAAATGACAAAAGACCAAATCCCACTTGATTCAATATTTCCAGAAAATTCTTGCTTGGCATTGTCATCCACCTTAGTACCATAACTTATAATTTCCATTAGTGCAATTCCATTTGTTGCCAAATAATCCTTAATCAATGCTTTCATACCTCCCTTACCAAAGTTAGTTTAGAGAATATCACCTGTATCTTTTAACGCCACCTTTCCATCTTTCCAAAAAACAATGCCTTATTGGACCATTTCATTGAACTCACCACAATCCTTTTGAGAATGGGAATCACCAGATGCATCTTTGGACATATCCTTGCTTAAAAGTGGATTTTAGATTCATTGCAAAAGTCTTCTCTTCAAGCCTTGCGAGTTTAATTTGAAGATCCCGCATCCCGTGTATAAGTTTTTTAATCCCCATATCTTCTTTCTTTGATGTAATTATTGAAGGTTGAACAATAGATACTATTAACTGTGAAGTAGACACTTAAATTTTAGGTACCTGCATTATTTTTTGGGTACCAGCCCTATCTTTCTTCCTTTCCATTTTTTGCTAGCAATCCTACTGCATCCACAACTTTCTTCCAGTATGTTGTCAATCCTTCATCCTCTTCTTTATTTTCAAGAAAAATCTCCAACCTTTCTTACAATTCTCCATTTGTTGATTAAAGAAATAATTCAATCTTATTTGGTTCCAAGGTTATCTTTTCTACTTTTGATAATCAAGAATACTATCTCTCTAACTTCCTTAATAATTCAATAGCTTATAATTTCTTGTTAGGATGCTCAATCCATTCCAAAAATGATTTCTTAGTGACTCAATCAGAGTCTTCTACTAAATATTCATCTCTCAACGCATGAGAGAATTCCTCCCAAGAGCTTCCAAATCGCTCTGTAATTGATTTCACATATTTTCTTATTTCTAGAATCGTAGCAAGTTCAAATAATAAAATCATGTCCCTTTCAGAGACTTGATTCAATTCCATTTTTTGCTTATAACACCTTAAATACTTAGATATGTCCTTTCTATCAAACTGATCAACTTTATTAATCATTGCTTGCAGTGCATTGATTGCCAAAGCCTCCTTGCAATCCTTGCCTTGTTGTTGTTGCATAATTAATGTAAAGGCTTGAAACTTATTTACAATGTTTGGATCTAGATACATACCTTATCCACCAGAAGAAGCTCCACTAGAAGATCCACTTGAAGCTCCATCCAAAGCTCCATCAATAACTCTAAAATCCACCTTCTTGCTTTCTTGTGCCATTGATTTCAAATAACCACAAACAAAAGCTAATACCTTCTACCCCAAACTTTCACGTTGGATTCACCACTTATGTCGTATTACGTGTTGTCTTGTTCGGGAATGGACCGGGCACCTGGCTGTAGAAGGTAAAGTTGTGTTTGTAAATAATTAAGAAACCCTAATAGGTTTCATCCATGTATGAAAAATACAATTCAAAGTTCAATTCCAAAGTGTTTAAAAACACTCCTCTTAGTAATATCAACTATACATACATCCCAATTTCTTTGTTTCTTTTATAATTAAGCAATTTTTTATTTTCGTTTGTAAGTTCTAATTATAATCAGTGAGCTTTGACAAGCTATAACTTTTAATCTGACCATCCACTTAGTGTGAAATTTTTCACACAAATCCTAGTATAAGCCTTTTATATGCTCAAATAAATTTAGCTCAACTCAATTTATAAATTGCAAGAAAATGCCCAAAAAGCGCACTGATGACACTTGGCCGCCAACTTGAAGATTGATGCAGAAACTCCAATGGTGATTTCTCCTTCTTCCGCTATTAACTTCAACTCAAACTTGGTATGTAACTAAACCTATAAGTCTTCTATGACCATACCAAAATTTACGTTGATCCAATTGGTGGATCTTTAGTTATTATAGAAATCCTATCCAACCCTAAACTGCCAACTTCCGACAACCCTTTGTATCAAAGCTCAAATATCTCTTGATTGCATTGCTAGATTAATGCAAATTTTTGTATATACTTAGTACATTCAACAATCTAGAAAATATCAAATTTTGAATTATAAATGCTGTACAAATTGTACAAATCACTCAACAATGCAAGCCATCATTATCTTATGTAAAATCCAAAACACCATTACAAATCTTGACTTTGAATATTAATTGCTAGGTCTTCCAAAATCCTATGATAATAAGCTAAATTCCTTGGATCCTCCTTCAAGCTAGCTATCCAAGCTTAGTCGCTGATCTTCGAATGTCTCAAATACTTGCCTTTGGTGGTCGTTTACGTGGCTGAAGGTTTAATTTCGATCCTATCTCATATCCGGTCACCCTGTGGGTATTGATCCAACTTATTTTAAGGATTTTCAAACTTAATCCTATCTTCAATTCAACCTTGGTATCTACTATACTAACTTTTTACTTCTCTTATCCTATTTTTATTAACTTATGGCTTTTTTAAAAGCCGTAAATTAGTTTCTACAATCTAGAAGAAAATTTTAATGACTAACTTTTATCTTTTAGCTATTAGAGCAAGAATTAATCTAAGAGGCTTCTATAAATCTTTTCTTAAGTAGCTTAAAATTCTAATAATCCAAGATAATTAAATATTAAATAAAATTTATCCTTATTCATACTTTTCACTATATAAACGTATTACAACACGACAACAAAAATAATATTGGATCAAATTTTTTAATTGCATTTTACAGTGAGTAAATTGGAAGAAAATTTAAAGTAACAATTGGAGGCGAGTAGAAAAGTTATAATAGAAAAAAATCGTAGAATTATAAAACAAGGTCGCATTATTAGAGAAAAGGCGGAATCCAAGTTGCTATTGGAGCGGAAATTAGCGGAGGAACAAGAAGCTTGATCAAAAGACAAAGAACGCACTCAACAAATCTTGAACGATAAAAAACAAGAGTTATTACAGAATTGCCAGATATGGAATTTGGAACGAGAGGAGATGAAGTGGCAAGTGAAGGCAAAATATGAGAAGGCAGCAATATTGGCATATGAAAAGACAAAATTAGATGACCAATATAGAATTAAAATAAGCAAGTTGAAAATAGAAATTGATACCTTGAAGGCTAAAGTGGCAAAGTTGGAGGACAATTTAGCCAATATTGGTCAGTCACAAATATTTGCTTCACTAATTTTAAGTATTGGTGAAATGGAAGAAAAGATGAAGCAATAAGAGCGCCAATTGGAAGTGAAAGATGTCAAGATTTTACAATTTGAGACTCAAATTTGGAAATTGGGAGCATATAACAAGGATTTATAAGCCCAATTAAAGAGTAATCTAATAGATTTATTAGAGGAAGACAAAGACTTAATGTTAAAATTGGACTCAATAGAACCATATATGGAGAATCTTTAGATTGAACAATCCAAAGAGCTAGCTTCGTAAATTAAAGATTTTTTGATTTTGGTAAAGAAGTGTTCTTTTACTAATTTTGTATTTATAAAGACACTACACAATTCAAAGTGGGACTATATAGAATAGATAGATAATTTTAGATGGTAGAATAAAGATTAAAAATTGATAAATTGGATGATTAATCCATTGACTGGCCAATATAGTCATTAATATAAAGAAGTTAGTTGGAAAAGCAATTAAGGCAGGAGAGATGACGATTGGTATCTCGGTTTTTTATTTTAAAGAGAATATGGAAGAAAAAATTGGGACTCGATTGTAAGAGTCAAGAGCCAGAATAAACTTGGTGCTACCTCTTTCTTTTATTTTTTTTGTGTTAGACTATAGTGGAGAGTCCAGAACATATTCTAATTGATCGTACTATATAAATTGTGAAGTACAATAATAAAATAGAAAATTCAATATATATATATATATATGGATGAATAAGAAATTATAGTTATTTGATGATTGAGTTTGGTATAGCAAATTAATAGCCAAAGATGGAATATATCAATAAAGCTTCATTATGAATGAGAATGTTGTGCAGTAATGGTTGTGAAAGTTGAATGGTGAAAGAAAATATTGGAAAGATGATCAATTTTGGAATGGCTTCTTGGTAAGAAGTTATTTCTAGTGTTTGGAATATAAAGCGATTGTATACAATCTGTTAAGACAATGCAATATTATTTGATGCTGTTATGAAATTGGAAGAAGACATGAGATTATAATAAAAGAATTATAGAAGATAGTGTTACAAAGTGTATTCTTGACTACAAAGTAATAGAAAGATAAAAAAGATGGGATTGTTTCAAAGTATTTATGTGTTTATTAGACTTTATCATTTGAAAGTAGTTAATTGTATGATTCTAACAGTGTATCTCATGCATTTAGTCTTTTTTTGTGTTCAAATCTCCTTTTTATAAATTTATTCTAAGTAGTATTGAAAGAATAAGTAAAACGACAAATCAAAATGGCCTTGAATGTGGAAATTGGTAAAGAAATTCATCCAATCATGCAATATTTATGCTCAAGCAAAGATTCCAAGACACCAATCATATAGACTTCTCCAACTACTTCCAATTCTTAAGAGCCCATGGCAATTGTTATTCATGGATTTTATTATAGACCTCCTGATTTTTAATTGAAAAGACTCAATTTTTTATAGTAGTAGATGATCTTATTAAAATAGTATATTTTATTCCATATAATAAGACTATTTTTAGAAAAGAAACAACCAAGTTTTTTTATTGATAATATTTATCAAATACATAGCCTTCCAAATGACATTATTTTAGATTGAGGACTACAATTTATATCAAATTTTTGGAGAAGACTATTTTAACTTTTGAAAGTCAAGATTAACCTTTTATCAATTTATCATCCTCAAACTAATGGTCAAATAGAATAAATAAATCAGATCTTAAAATAATATCTTTGTTGTAATATAAATTATCAACAAGATGATTGAATGGACCTTCTACCATTAGTCGAATTTGCATATAATAACATGGAACATTCTTTGATGAAGCAAATTCCATTCTTTTCAAACTATGGATACCATCCAAAAGCAAATCTATTTTAAATTGAAGATGTCGAAAGTCCTGTTGCAAAAAATCAAGCTATCTATTTAAAGACCATTCATGAAGAATTAAAATTCCAATTACAAATGACTCAAGACTTATATGAAGACTATGTAGATAGTCATTACAAAAACCAACCAAAGTTCAAGGTAGAAGATCGCATCTGACTACTCCAACAAAACATACAAATAAATCAACCATCACGGAAATTAGACTATCAAAGACTTAGACCATTTATAATTCTACACCAAGTTTTTATCTTGAACTACCAAGTAGCATACGCTTTTAAATAGTCTTTTATATTTCATTTTTAAAAACCTATTATAAATCAATTATTAACAAAAGAACTTTTCTACCATCAACTCTAGTTGAAGTCAATCAAGAGTTCAAATATGAAGTGGATGAAATATTAGATTCATATATAAGATATGGAAAATTAGAATATTTTATCCATTGGAAGGGCTATGGAATTATCAAAAATAATATGGGAACCTTTAGAAAACCTTAGGAATGCACCTGAAAAAATTTACAAATTTCATCAACAATATTCTAAAAAATCTGGATTCAATTGCTATTAAAGATTTTGAAGACACCAACATCTCTTGGCTTCTAAATGATGCTTTCCTACCAATAGCAAAAGTCTAATAGAAAAGAGGAAAAGCCACATCAAGACCTTTACTTGTATATAGTTATTTTTTCCAAGATAAAATAGATCCTACTAGAAGTTTATTAGTTATTATATCAAATCTTTGAATTTCAAGGGATTTGTAAGAACAAAATTCAAAAGACTCTTCTGCCATATAAGCAATTGGTAAACCATTGTAACTTTTACAACTTGCTGGATTTGAAGAACATAAGCAAGGCAAAGAAAGAATATTCTAATGCTAAATAAGGCCATATTTAGAGTCTTTGGAAATATAGCCTTAGCACAAAAATCTTATTTCAAATGCCTAAGTTTTAGTAATACTCCTTAAAGTTGGAAAGGTGACTCCAAGTAGTCTAAAAATTATGTTTGGAGGATATTTTAAAGGTTGCAACAAAGAGCAAATCCTTGGATGGGACTTTGATGCAATAAAAGTTATATCTAAAAGTCATCAACACTACTTCAAGGGTCTTTTTGAACCAATAATCAACAAATAAAAGATGGAATATATTGCTTCTCTATTCCAACAAATTCTAGATTTTTTGTATATGTGATTTGATCATCAAATTACTTTAGCTCATTGTAAAACTTGTCACTAGAAAGAGAGATGATGTCATGGATATATTTCAAGTCATCATATTTTAAAACCTTCTATAGTCTTCTAAAACCTTCTATAATCTTCTAAAACCTCCCGTAGTCTTTAAAAATCTTTCATAGTTTTTTAAAATCTTTTAGAATATTTTTTAATCTTCTCAAATTTGTCTTAATCTTTTAGAATCTTCTTCAATCTTTTAGAATCTTCTAAGATATTTTTAGAAGGTTCAATAGGACATAGGCCTTCTAATATAAATAGGAGGTAAGATCAAAGTACACCTCAGTCTTGCCAACACAAGTCTTGGAACAATCCAAAGTATTGCGTTGGTTCTTGATATCAATCTAGTCCGTTGTTCTTATCAATCATTTAATTCTTTGTTCTTGTCCATCCAGTTCTTTATTCTTGAAATCATTCTAGTTTTGTAATCTTTTCCTTGTCTATTTGCTAATCTGCTATCTTGCATCCATGATAAAAGTTGGAAGGTTTTTTGTTGCTGCTATTGCTTTGTCCTATGCTATTTTCATCCAATTATATTATTTCTATCCAATTATGCCTATTTTCATCCAATTATATTATTTTCATCTAATAACATTATTTTCATCTAATAATATTATTTTTATCTAATAATATTATTTTCATCTTATTATATTATTTTTATTTAATAATATTATTTTTATCTAATTATATCTATTTTTATTCAATTATATCTATTTTATCTAATTATATCTATTTTTATTTAATTATATCTATTTTTATCTAATAATATTATTTTAATAATATTTTTATCTAATAATATTATTTTCATCTAATTATATTTATTTTTATCCAATAGTATTATTTTCATTCAATAGCATTATTTTTATCTAATTATGCTTGTTTTCATTTAACTACGCTTATTTTCATCTAATAGCATTATTTTCATTCAATGGCATTATTTTCATCTAATTATACTTATTTTCATCTAATAATATTATTTTTATCTAATTATACTTATTTTTATTAAATAATACTATTTTCATCTAATTACACTTATTTTCATCTAACTGCACTTATTTTCATCTAACAAAATTATTTTTATCCAACAACGTTGTTTTCATCTAGTTGCTTATTCTATCCCTTCTTTTTCATTTGGCTACTTCTATTTGTTAGTTCTATCTAATCCTTTTCTTTTCTTATTTTATTTTTTATTACTTGTTCTAAGTTTAAATAAATGGTAACCATTGCTTGGAAGATATTATCTAGAGAGTTGGAACTATAAGCACTTAATCAACTAATCAATCATAAAAGTAATCACATAATTAGTCTCTACTACCTTTTAAACTTGTTGTATAGTTATTTTTTCTTTTAAAGTAGATAAGGAGGAATTTTAGTTCACATAAAGCATATTAAATATAAAATTCATGTTCTTTTATATTCTTAGAATAGATCAAAATATCATCTAAAATAACAAATAATAAAATCATCAAAAAATTCATAAAAAATATCACTTATAAGATATTGAAAAGAAACTGGTGCATTCATAAGTCTAAAAGATATGACATTATATTCAAAATATTTATATTTTGTTTAAAATGCAATCTTCCATTCATCACCTGCTTTAATACAGACCAAGTTATATCCTTCTTCCAGATCTATTTTTGTATAGATCTTTGTTTGACTAAGTTGATCAAGAAGTCTTGAAATCAAAGATAAAAGATATCTATTCTTAATGGTAATCTTATTAAGTCGTAAATAATCTATTCACATCCGCAATGATCTATTTTTTTTTTATAAGATAGAAGCTCTTGCTTGAAATTTTGAATGGCGTATAAAGTTTTTAGCCAAGTTCTTATTAATATATTCCTTCAATGTAGCCAACTCATTTTACAACAAACTATAGATTGGTCCAAATGGTGGTTGAATTATTTCTTGAAGATTAATTGAATAATTATAAGATTGATGCTTTGAAAGAATATTTGTATTTTTTTTTCAAAAACATCTTGAAAATCTTAATACTAGCTAAGAATATCACTTGTATTCTTTTTAACATCAAAAGTAGATATGGCCTATATAGCAAAAGATGATAATTTTTTTGTCACATGTATAAAAGCTTTTATACCTATCAATAAACGTTTGAATATATTAGACTTATATATTTTCACTTCATTAATAAATTTTTGCATTAAACTATGAAATCTTTCTTATAAGAAATCTAATCTATTTAAAGATTATATTTTTTTAACCATGATAATTCTAAAATAACTAGGTTGGAAAGAGATCTAATTATATTAAATATTATTATGCTATTATATCCCTTAGTTGCTACATTTAAAAGAATAATTCTATAAATAATATCTTTAAAAGAGAACAAATGACTATTTATAACTTTTATAAATATAAATTTAATTTTTTTAAACTAAAAGTATTTGTCAAGGACATAAGATTTATCCCAATAATTATCTAATTAGTATGGAAGGATAGAAGTAGGTGGAAGTAGATTAATTTGATAATATCTTAGAGAGTAACTTCCTAGAAGCTTCATAGAAGTGATTTCACCTTTATAAATACTTATAGATAATTAATAGATTAGAAACTTGGCCAAAAATAGAAATTATTTTGATTTTATTTGATAATAGAAAAGATTTTTTATTCTTATTTTTATAGAATAAGATCAAAATTTCAAGGATTTTTGCAACAAGTCAAGCTATACCTAAGATTGCATCTTTTCTAATTTCCTAATGGATTTACTCAAGTTGGATTCATAGGTGCACTTCTATCTAAAAGTGTTTTTTTTTTTATTTGCACCTTTGATGGAAAAAGATTCACAACTTTTTTATGATTTGAATTCATTCCTCAAAGTGTTTATGACCACATTTGGAGAAAGTGATTGAGAGAGGGTAGTAGAAACCAAGCTCTTATCTTTGCAACAAGGATCATGGTCAGTGATAACATATGCTGCAAAATTTTAAAACCTTGCTTATAATATAGAGTAGAATGACAAAGCCCTTATCAATCAATTTTATTATGGATTGAAGGATAACATCAAAGACTTGTTATTAATAATATCAAAAGTAGACTCTTTGGAACAATTTATTATTCAAGCCATTGTATGCGACAATTATTTATTTGAAAGGCGTCAAGAATAAAGATTAGGCTAAGGAAGAATAAGTCAATTAATGGCAACAACTCCTAAGTTTTCAAAAATTTATTTGACTAAGCCAATGCAAATTGATATAGTATGTTTTAAATATCTCACCAAACAAGAAAAGATTTGACATTGTCAAGAGGATATGTGTTTATATTGTGAAAAAGCAAAGCACACTACTCAACATTGTCTAAAAAAGTAATGCAATATTAGGGATGTAAGATAGCAAGTTAATAAAGAAACAAAAAAAAGATTACAAAACTAAAATAATTTCAAGAACAAAGAACTAGATAGACAAGAACAAAGAACTAGATCATTGACAAGAACAAGAGACTAGATTGATATTAAGAATAAGGTAATATTTTAGATTGCTCTAAGACTTGTGTTGGCAAGATTGAGATGCACCTCGATCTTATTTCTTATTTGTACTATAAGGCCTATATCCTATTAAACCTTCTAAGAGTATCTTAGAAGATTGAAGAAGATTAAAGAAGATTTTAGAAGATTAAGGCAAGTTCAAGAAGACTAAAAAAGATTCTAGAAGATTTTAAAAGGCTATAAGAGATTTTAGAAGATTGAAGAAGGTTCTAGAAGACTATAGAAGATTCTAAAAGATTAAAGAAGGTTCTAAAAGACTACAAAAAGTTCTAGAATGTGGTGACTTAAGTATGTCCATAACATCACCTCTCCTTTTAGCAATGAGTTCCATGAGGACTTAAAGTGATTTGATGATTAAATTACATATGCAAAAAATCTAAAATTTGTTGGAGTAGATAAGCAACATGTTTCGTTTTTTGTTTGTTGGTTACTAGTTTAATAAGATCTTTGAGGTAGCATCAATGACTTCCAAATATAACTTTTGTTATACCAACATCTCATTCAAAAATCTATTCTTTGTTGCGACCTTCAAAACATCTTCCAAATATAATTTCTAATCCACTTAGAATCACCCTTCCAACTTCAAGGAGTATTATTAAAACTGAGGCATTTGAATCAAGATTTTTGTAATGAAATTGTACCTCCAAAGACTCCAAATGTGGCCTTTCTTGATATTAGAATATTCCTTCTTTACTTTATTCATGTTCTCCAAATCTAGCAAAGTGTGAAAGGTGCAACAATTCTCCAACCGCTTGTGTAGCAGAAGAGTCTTTTGACTCTTGTTCCTACAATTCCTTTGAAATGCAAAGATTTGACATGATAATTAATAAGCTTCTAATAATATTTATTCTATCTTTATATAAAATGATTATATATAAGTGAAGGTCATAGCATGGCTCTCTCTCTTTTATATTGGTCTTTTGCCGTTAGTAGAAAAGCAATATTTAAAAGCCAAGAGATCTTGGTGTCCACAAAATCTTCAATGGTGACTGAATCTAGATTTTTTAGGATATTATTATTAGGTAGTAACATAGCTATAAGGTGAAAGAAGAAAAGAATGATTAAAATATATAGAAGCTCAAATAAAAATATTTTAACAAATTATCTTAGAATTATAGATAATAGATAAGATAATAGAAAAAAATTAAAATGACTAATATTGCCTTTTCATAAAAGAGTCTTCTATTTACTTTATATGGCCATAAATAAGACAAAACAAAGTAGATTAGAAAAAAAAATAATATAGGCATCTTTAAAAATAAATTAAAAATAGATTTTAATAAATTTTATATTAAAATTTTAAGAGTTGATATCCAAAGAGTACCAATTGTGATTCTGGATCAAAATTAGACCTTAAGGTATAGAACCACATGCCTACGACAGATCAAGGTTTTTTTGAAAGATTAAAGAAATGAATTAGTGAGTAGACTTAAGCGGATTTGTTTGAGTGTTGACTTTGACTAATTTGAATAGGAATTGACTTTGTAAGAGCTTTACAAA
Source organism: Physcomitrellopsis africana (assembly GCA_036785485.1). Taxonomy (NCBI): domain Eukaryota; kingdom Viridiplantae; phylum Streptophyta; class Bryopsida; order Funariales; family Funariaceae; genus Physcomitrellopsis; species Physcomitrellopsis africana. Next base: position 231,625 of record JAWRVF010000526.1, read on the forward strand.
ATCAAGGTTGTATTTGATGACTCTGGATTTTGTGAAGTAAAGAAGGGTTTATAAATTTAAGTATTTCATGAGTTTGATTATAGATCTATAAGTGAAAATTTAAAGATTTGTGATTGTAATTATAATTAATACATATTGTAAGTTTGAGCTTGATCAAACATTTTAATTGGAAATTATCATAGTTCAAGTAGGTTGAGATCTCAGAAGTTGGAATTTGAGGGCCAACAAGGATTTCTCAGATATATAGCAATCTACTAGTTGGATTGAAGTGATAATTTTTTAAATGAATAATAGACTTAATCTTCTATTTGTATACAAATTTTGAGAGCAATTGAATACAACAAAGTGAAGATATTTGTACTGGATATTTGACATTAGGATTGGAAAAGGAGGATGGCTTATATTCAAGTAGAAACTCAAGCTTAACTTCTATTTGGTAACTTAAATCTCCTTCAATTTTTTTGTATATGTTTTCAACTTAATTATTAAAAAATGTGCAAAATTTGGACTAAGATCAATTATTAGATTATAAGACATTGTGATTTTAATTTGCTATAGAGTTTGTTAGGATTTATTACGATTTGATTAGGATTTATTAGGATTATTAGGATTTGTTAGGATTTAATTAAGATTTATTAGAATTTGATTAAGATTTATTAGGATTTGTTAGGATTTTTATAGGATTTGATTAGGATTTGATTAGGATTTGATTAGGATTTAACTGAAATTTAATTAGGATTTGATTAGGATTTGAATAGGATTTGACTAGGATTTGATTAGGATTTGATTAAGATTTTATTAAGATTTGACTACAATTTGACTAAGATTTGACTAGGAATTGATTAGGATTTGATTATGATTTGACTAAGATTTGATTAAAATTTGATTATAATTTCTATTTTTAATATTTTAAAATATTTTATTATAATATTTCTTTTGAATTTATATTAATATTTTTTAAAGATTTTTTTATTATTTTGTTATAACTTCATTAGAAGTTCTTTAGGATTTTTTTTTTCATATATTCTTCTATAACTAATTAAAAATCTAATTAAATTTGTAATTATTGGATATATTTATTAATCTTTAATTATAAATTTTATATAATTCTATTAGAAGTATTAGGAGTTGTTGTTGTTATTTCCCTTTTATCCTCCATAGCTAGGTGCCTAATGCATTTTAATGCAAGATTTTACAATATATGACATATTTGGTGAATCCGAGGTGAAAAGCTTAAGGTGGAAGGTAATTGGATTTTTTTTGATTTATTTGAATTATGGAGAAGAAAGACAAGAGAATGGAAGGAGGAACTATGGGTGGTATTTCAAGTGGAACTACAAGCGGAGGTATTAGTGGAGGACAATGTATGTATTTTTAATCTAATTTAGCAAGCATATTTGAAGCATTTGCTTTATTCATGCAATAGCAACAAATTAAAAATTGCAAAGAAGATATGGCAAATAAAGCATTACAGGCAATTGTAGACAAATTTGATTAATTTGAAAGGAAGGATATCATAAAATATTTAAAATATTATGTGAAAAAAATGGAAAATTTTTCAATAAAATTATCTATTAACCATCCTACATCTATGATTCAACCTTTAATGTCTACATCAAATAAGAAGAAATGAATATAGATAAAATCATACATGAGATGAGAGATTTGCAAATAAAATTTGCAAAACTTGAAGAGAAGAGTCAATAATCAAGCATATCATCAAAACAAAATTCAAGACCAATAGAAGGTGTATTACATAGATGCATGTGGTGTGATAGCATGGAACATTTAAGAAGAAAGTATGAAGATTTTATAGAGGCATTGTCATGTAATAATATGACCATTAGGTGAAAGAAAAAAGGAAGGATTTTATTATAGAAAGGCTCAAATGAAAGTATTTGAGAAAATTATCTTAAGAAAATAAATAATAGAAAAGGAGGTAGAAAAAAATCAAAAGATGTTAATGCTGTCTTTTATAGAAGTGACTTCTAATTGCTTTGTATGGCCATAAATAAAGCAAAATAAAGTAGATTAAAAAAATAAATAATATATGCATCTTTAAAAAAGAGTTGAAAATAGGTTTTAGAAAAATTTACCACAAAAATCTCAAAATAGATACTTGGAGAGGACCAATTATGAGCCGGGATTGGAATCTGATTCTAAGGCACAAAATTGCATCCCTATGGCGGATCAAGAGATTTTTGATAGATTGGAGAGTGGAATTAGAAGGCAAACTTGAAAGATTTTGCATAGGATTTTATTTGAAGTGATTTAGATCAAAATTGACTTTGTAAGAGTTTTGCAAAGTCAGGGTTGTTTTAAACTACTTTGGATTTTGTGAAATAAAATAGGGCTTATGCTTTGAACAATTACAAAAGTCTTATAGCAAATCTATCATTAAATTTTTGTAGGTTGGTTAGTATTATTGTTGATAATTAGTGCTACAATTTTGAGCTCAATCTAACAATTTAATTGTAAGTAATTGAGGTCTAAGTGGATTAAGGTCTTCGGAATTGGGTTTTGAGGATTAGTTAGGATTTTGCAGATTTTGAACAATTTATTAGTTGGATTTGAATGAAATTTGTGTTTACAAATAGAAGAACTCGTTTTCTAAGTATATACAAAATTTAAAAGCAATTGAATGGTGAAAACAAGATATTTAGGCATTGGATTATTGGTATTAAGATTGGAGAAGGAGGCTGGCCAACACCTAAGTAGACTTATAGATTTTTCTTCTTTTTGGTAAGTTTGATCTTCTTGAAACTTGATGTATTTATTATCTATTTAGTTATTAAAGCATGTATAAATTTTCAATCAAGATCAATAATTTATTTGATAGTTATTGAGGTTCAAAACTGCCTTAGGAACTGCTTAAGAATTGGTTAGGATTTGGTTAGGATTTAGGATTTGGATTTATGGTTTAATATTTGATTAGGATTTATTAGGGTTTAGTATTTAATTAGAATTTATTAGGATTTGACCAAGATTGACTAGGATTTAGTTAGGATTCATTTTAGGATTTGTTAGGATTTGACCAAGATTGACTAGGATTTAATTAAGATTTGATTAGGATTTATTAAGATTTGACCAAGGTTAATTAGGATTTAGTTAGGATTTATTTTAGGATTTGTTAGGATTTGACCAGGATTGATTAGGGTTTAGTTAGGATTTGTTTTAGGATTTGTTAAAATTTGATCAAAATTGATTAGGATTTAATTAGGGTTTATTTTAGGATTTGTTAAGGTTTGATCAGGATTGACTATGATTTAATTAGGATTCATTTTAGGATTTGTTAGGATTTGACCAGGATTGATTAGGATTTAGTTAGGATTTATTTTAGGATTTGTTAAGATTTGACCAAGATTGACTAAGATTTAGTTAGGATTTGATTAGAATTTGTTAAGATTTGATCAGGATTGACTAGGATTTAATTAGGATTTAATTAAGATTTGATTAGGATTTATTAGGATTTGACCACGGTTGATTAGGATTTAATTAGAATTTGTTTTAGGATTTATTATGGTTTAACTTAAGATTTAATCAAGATTTTAAGATTTCTATTTTTAATATTCTTTAAAATTATTATTTTATATGTTATTTTTTATGATTAATGTATGATTCATTTTTTTTTTTTTTTGTAATTTCTTTAAGATTGGATCAAAGCTTGATTAATATTGTTGAGATTTAATGAAAGTTATTTAGGTTTCTATTAGAGTTGTTAGGATCTTGTTGTTGCGTATTTCTTTTTTTATCTTCCATAGCTAAGTGTCCAGAGCATTCTCGAGCAAGACTTTACATATTATGACAACGCTACACAAAAAAGTTTTTTTTAAAGATAGTATGATACACTTAAAAGAAAGTAGAAAAAAATTGGAGATAAATTTTGATAAAAGAAGAATGAAAGTATTTACAAGAGATACTTTTAAACTGCATACAATCTCAAATAAGAAAGCATCAACATATTGGACGGAAGCAAATTAAGATAAATATTAAAATATAAATCTTGAACTTTTAAGGGAATCTTGCTCTTTGTGGACAAGTGCAATGAATTATTCCAAAAAGAAAAAATATATTGCAAATGATTTAAAATATGTTGGTAATAACATTTGGCAAATTATTCGATAGAATGATCTAGTAGATGGATTATTAATGCATGTATATATTATAAGGAGTCAATATGAAGCATTAATAGAAGAAAAATGAAAAAGAGATGAAAATAATGAATAGCCATCAAAAAGGACTACAAGAGGAGATAATGCAAGATAACAAAAAAATCCTGTATATGAGGAAGAAGTAGAGAATGTTTCTACAAAGAAAAAGAAAATTCTAAAAGAAAAAAGAAAAGACTTTTGCTTACAAGTTACAATCAGATATTGAGGTTGTTACATATTTGAAGAAGATATTAGAAGAACGGATTTTAGGAGAAAAGGTCAAATTTATAATTGATGAAATTTTGGGAATTGCAAAGCGTGAATTTCATAAAGTTATTAATAATACAATAAAAAAAAATGACAATCTATAGGAGAGATTATAATACCAAATATACAAGGAACAAAAGCAATGAGAAACAATATAGATAAAGAGGATGAAATGCAAGTTTTAGAAGATGTTTCACGAGTTGAACTTTGTCAAGGTAAATTTTCACCCTTCAACCCAAGTTACAAGATGGCCTCATTTAAGAGTTACTTATAATTGGTGGTGTGGAGTGAAGGAGAAAATAATAAGTACAACAAGGATAACAACCACAAAACAAGAGAAGTATAGGACATCAAGCACGTACACAATTCAAAACTATATCATAATTTATTCACTATACTTTCATTTAGTAAAAAAAATAAGTAAAAAATAAAAATTATATTTTTATTAAGATAATATTTTTATCTTTTTAATGGTATGAAAAATATATAAATTTGAATTATTATGAATAAATTATAATAATCCAAAGATAGAAGATAAATAATTAAAAAATTAAGTGGAAATTTTTACCTCAAGGATAATTTGCTTAAGAAATCATGAATTTGAACTTCACCAAGATTCACAAGTAGTGTATAAGGGTGTCCTAGAGGGGCTACAAGGCCTTAGTCTTATCTTCCTACCTACATCTAAGGTGCCACAATCCATATAGGATATTATTATAAAAACTTTAGTAAAATTAAGAGATTTTGAAAAAATAATTGTAGCATTAATTGATCATGATTCTGAGATCAATTTGATATAAAAAGAGTTATATATATAAAAAAAAAAATGGCCTATTGATACTATCAAGGACATAGTTTAAGTTACTACAAGAACTTTTTGTAGTCTTCTAGAACCTTCTATAGCTTTCTAAAATCTTCTAAAATCTTCTAGAATCTTCTTTAGTCTTTAAAAATCTTCTAAAATCCTCCTTAATCTTCCAAGACCTCTCGTAGACTTTTTAGACTCTTCCAAAATCTTCCTCAAACTTCTAAAATATTCTAAGATATTCTTAGGACCCTCTAGAATCTTCTTCAATCTTCCAAGACCTCCCGTAGACTTTTTAGATTCTTCTACAATCTTCCTCAGGCTTCTAAAATATTCTAAGATATTCTTAGAAGGTCCAATAGGACATAAGGCCTCATAGTATAAATAAGAGGCAAGACTTAGGAGCACCTCAGCCTTGCCAATACAAATCTTGGAATAATCCAAAGTATTGCTATATTCTTGATATTAATCTAGTTTCTTATTCTTGATCTAGTTTTTATTCCTATCCATCCAATTCTTTGTTTTTGAAATTATTCTGGTTCTAAACTCTTCTCTTTGGTTCTTCGCTAACCTACTATCTTGCATCCCTGATAATTTGGTAAGACTGACTTACATAATCATATCAGAGCTTAGATCTCTTGATAGAGAGTGGATTACCCCTCTTCAAGATACTATTGCGTTCTAGAGGAGTACGGACTACCCCCCTCTAGACTGATATGCTTACTTATTGTAGTTGATTTTTCTTTCGAAAGAGTGGATTATCCCTTTTTTAAGTTATATCACTATAATTTAGAGGTTGCAGATTATCCTCCTCTAAACAAATTATCTAAAAATATTCCTTTTAGTATAGAAAATACTAACAGCTTATCGATTTTTTTTTTTTTTAAGATAAAAATAGATCAGGTTAATGGAGGTGCATCCTCACAAATAGAGAAGAGAGTGGCAACACTTACAGATCTTCAAGCCCTATTAGATACGATACAAGAAGAAATGACATTTTTCCGCAACCCAAAAAAAAAATCGAAAATAGAGCAAGTATTTGAAGAAACTAAGCGAGAGATTCATAACTTGCAACAAGAGATTATTGAATTAAGAGAAGCAAGCGGTAGACAAGCTATGCACACAACTTTTCTAGAAGTTCCAAGGGTTGTCATAAAAGAGCCAAAAGCTAATATGCCTGATAAGTGTGATGGAATAAGATCCAACTTTTGAGGGTTTGTACAACAAGTGCAACTTTACTTACAACTATATCCAGATGAATTTATTCAAGTTGCTTTTGTGGACACTCTTTTATCAGGAAGTGCTCGATCATGATTTGTGCGACTATTGAAAAAGAATTCTCCAATCTTATATAATTTAGAAGCTTTTATGGAAAGATTTATTATTACATTTGGAGACAGTGATCAAGAGAGGGTGATAGAGAGGAAGATCCAAAATCTACAACAAAGACAATGTTCAACTACAATTTATGCCGCAGAATTTTAACAACTTATTTGTAATTTTGATTGGAATGATAAGGCTTTTATGACTTGATTTTGTTATGGCCTTAAGGATGATGTAAAAAATTTATTGATCATGATGCCAAGAGTTGAAAGCTTAGAGGAACTCATAGCTCAAGCTATTACTTGTGATAATCACCTATTTGAACTACGACAAGAAAGGCGATCAATTTTCAGCAATACCTATGAAGGTACAATTGCTACATCTTCAAGAGTATTGGAAAAGCCATATTCTGAATCTATGCAAATTGATGCGATTCAATTCAAGCCATTAATACCAACAGAAAAGACTAGACGTCGATAAAAGAATTTATGCCTATATTATGGAAGACCCAATCACAAGGCAAAAAATTGTCCAAATAAGTCTAGAGAATTCAAGGCTCAAGGTATAATATCCGAATTAGAAGGTCAAAAAACAAAGACGTCTAGCCACAATAGGGACCTTGCGATTGAACATCTTCAAATCTAAAGCACTAGAAAAAAATCTCTTTTTACCTCTAGGTCCAACATCTTGTTTTATACTTCCTGTACATATAAGAACCTTAAAATAATTTTTTTTTGTTAAAATCCTTTTAAATATTGGAGCCTCAACATGCTTTATGGATAAGGATTTTGCAACCAGACACAATCTATTATTTGTAAAGAAGAGCCATCCTGCACCCATTGAAGTCATTGATGGACAAAACCTTGCATCATGAAATGTTCTTGAAGAAATCCAACCGTTAGAAGTGATCATAAGAGATTAAGTATCACAAATTATTTTCAACATCATTAGATGTCCGAAAAATCCTATTGTCATTGGACTTCCTTGATTTAAGCTACATAATCCTGATATTGATTGAAATACACAGAAGATTTCTTCAAGATCCACACATCAAAAGAAAAAATGATGTACTGCTCTATTCCTTAAAGCTAAAGCATTTATGCAAGCAGCAAAAAAAAAAGATGTATTTGCATTATATGCTATCCTAATGAAAGACCCAACAGAGCAACTAAAGTAGGAAATTCCTAGTCAATATCATGACCTAGAAGACGTATTTGAAAAGAAAAAAGTAGACATATTATCCAAACATTGTCCTTATGATTGTACAATCAAATTATAAGATGGAATTCAACCTCCATTTGGTCTAATTTACAATCTGTCACAAACGGAGCTTACAGCCTTGTGAGAATATATTGATGAAAATCTAGCCAAGAATTTTATTTGACATTCAAAATCACCTACTAGAGCTCTTATATTATTTGTGAAAAAGAAGGATGGTTCCTTACGTATGTATATTCACTATCGAGGTTTGAACAAGGTAACTATAAAAAATTGCTATCCATTACTATTAATTTCAAGATTATTAGAACAATTAGGATAAGCAAAGATTTTTAGAAAGATTGATTTGAGAGGCGCCTACAATTTAGTCATGATTAAAGAAAGAGATTAATGGAAGACAACATTCTGCTCAAGGTATGGACATTTTGAATACAATGTTATGCCTTTTGGACTTACAAATGCACATGCAGTCTTCCAATATATGATGAATGATATCTTACGAGAATACTTAGATGACTTTGTAGTCATCTATTTGGACAATATCTTGATCTTTTCTAAGAATGAAGAAGAGCATGAATATCATGTACGGAAGGTATTAGAGAAACTATGAGAAAGTGGATTATATGCCAAATTGAAAAAATGTTCTTTCTATCAACCATCAGTTAAATTTTTGGGATATATTGCTTCAAAAAATGGGATTTCCATGGATCCAAAGAAGATACAAACTGTTATGGAGTGGAAACAACCATCATCAATTAGAGATGTACAATGTTTCTTGAGATTTGTAAATTTCTACAAAATCTTCATGAAAGATTATTCCAAGATTGCGGCTCTATTAATGCGACTCACAAGCAAGGACAAATTTATTTGGGATGATAAGACTGAAGAAGCATTCAAGAAGCTAAAAGAATCTTTTACTTCTACTCTTATACTTATCTATGTAGATCCAACAAAACCATTCATTTTAGAAATGGATGCCTCAAATTTTGCATTGGGATCTATACTCTCTCAAACTGGTGATGATAATCAACTACATTTAATAACATTCTGTTCTCAAAAAATTTCAACTACAAATATTAATTATAAGATCCATGACAAAGAATTATTGGCAATTGTTGATGCTTTTGAAGAATGGCACTATTTGTTGGAAGGAGCATGTCATTATCTTGATTTGATTTTGTAATTATATATCGTTCAGAAAAACTTCAAAGAAAATCAGATGCCTTTTCTTGATGATCATATCTTGTACCAAGAATAGGAGACATTGTATTGGATCAACAAAAATCAATCATGTTGAAGCCGTCCAATTTATAATTTAAAAATATTGACGATATTTACCTATACAGATATAACTCTCAAGATGGAAATCTAGAAAGCAATGAAGACAGATCTATTTATAAAGAACATCCAACAACATTTAAAAAATACATATGTGGAAGAAAATAATAATTTCAAATTGAAAGATAGATTGTTATACTTCAAGAATCTCCTATATGTTCTTCCATGACCTACAAGATTTCAAATTCTTCAAGCTTGATATGACCTCCCAGTAGTTGGATACTTTGGCTTCAATAAGACCTTGGAATTGATATCAAGAGACTATTGGTGGTTTCAAATGTGAAAATTGGTGAAAGAGTTCATCCAATCATGTGAAATTTGTGCGTAAATAAAGATTCCAAGATACCAACCGTATAGACTTTTGCAACCCCTTCCATTTCCTAAAGACCCATGGCAATCATTATATATGGACTTCATTACAGACCTCCCAATTTTGAATGGAAAAGATTCAATTTTTGTGGTGGTAGATCGTCTTATCAAGATGGCACACTTTATTCCATGCAACAAGACTATTTCTGGGGAGGAAATAGCCAAGCTTTTTATTGATAATATTTACTGAATACATGGCCTTCTAATTGATATTATTTTAGATCAAAGACCGCAATTTGTATCAAACTTTTAGAAAGGACTATTTCGGCTTTTAAAGGTCAAGATCAACCTCTTATCCGCTTATCATCCTCAAATTGATGGTCAAATAGAACAAGTGAATCAAATCTCAAAATAATATCTTTGTTGTAGTCTAAATTATGAATAAGATGATTGGACAGACTTTCTACCATTGGCTGAGATTGCATACAATAACTCTGAATATTCTTCAACAAAATAAACTCCATTCTTCTCAAATTATGGATACCACCTTAGAGCAGATCTATTCCAAATTGAAGATGTGAAAAGCCCTATTGCAAAAAGTTAAGCTACTTATTTAAAAACCATCCATAGAGAATTGAAATTCTAATTACAAATAGTCTAAGATCAATATAAAGACTATGCAAACATTCATTACAAGAACCAACCAAATTTCAAAGTAGGAGATCGTATCTGGTTACTTTGATGAAATATACAAATAAATCGGCCATCACAAAAATTAGACTATCAAAGATTTGGACCTTTTACAATTCTACACCAAGTAAATCCAATAAATCTTCATCTCGAACTATCAAGTAGCATGCACATTAATCCAATCTTTTATGTCTCATTTTTATAAAGCTATTATAAATCAAATATTATTGGAAGAACTATTCTACCACCAGATCCAGTTGAAATCAATCAAGAGATTGAATACAAGATAGATGAAATATTATATTCACGTATAAGATATGGATGATTAGAATATTTCATTCATCGGAAGGGCTATGGAGTTAGCGAAAGAATATGGGAACCCTCAAATAACCTTAAGAATGCACTTAAGAAGGTTTGCCAATTCCATCAATAATATCCTAAAAAACCTAGATTCAATGGTCATTGAAGATTTCATAGACAGTAACATCTCTTGGCTTCTAAATGATGCTTCCTATCAACAACAAAAGACCAATATAAAAAGAGGAGAGCCACGCCAATACCTGCACTTATATTTCCTTAGGATAGAATAGATCTTACTAGAAGCTTATTAATTATCATATCAAATCTTTACATTTATAGGAAATTGCAAGAAAAATAGTCAGAAGACTCTTCTACCATACAAGCGGTTGGAAAATTATTGCAACTTTCACAATCTGCTAAGTTTGAAGAACATGGATAAGATGAAGAAAGAGTATCCCAATGTCAAGTAAGGCCACACTTGGAGTCTTTGGAAATATGGCCTCATCACAAAAATCTTGATTCAAATGCCCGAGCTTTGGTAATACTCCTCGAAGTTGGAAGGGTGACTCCAGGTGGACCAGAAATTATGTTCAGAGGATGTTTTGAAGGTCGCAACAAAGAGCAAATTCTTAGATGGGATGTTGACTTAACAGAGGTTATATCTAGAAGTCATCGATGCCATCTCAAGGATCCTATTGAATCGATAACCAACAAATTAAAGACGGAATATGTTGCTTCTCTACTCCGACGAATTTTAGAATTTTTACGCATGTGATTTGATCATCAAATTGCTTCAATTCCTTGTAAAACTCATCGCTAGAAGGAAAGGTGATGTTACATACATATTTTAAGCTACCACTAGAACTTTTTGTGGTCTTTTAGAACCTTCTATAGCTTTCTAGAATCTTCTAGAATCTTCTTTAGTCTTTAAAAATCTTCTAAAATCCTCCTCAACCTTCTAAGACCTCCCATAGACTTTTTAGAGTCTTCTAAAATCTTCCTCAAACTTCTAGAATATTTTAAGATACTCTTAAGATTCTTTAATATCAAAAGCATATTTATCCAAATTAATAAATTTATTCAAAAAAAAGATTAAAATGGGGATTTTAGAACCATCTATAGCACCTTATTTTAATCAATGGTTTACAATATCAAAGAAAAATGGAACAATGAGGTTTATATAAGACATGCAATTTGTGAATAAAGTGACTATTAAAAATATGGATTCAATTCCAATTGTGGATGAATTTGTAGAAGCATTTGTTGGAAGAGCAATCTATTCAATGGATGATCTTAACTCAGGATATGATTAATTTCAATTGGCATTATAAAGTAGAGATTTAATTACTATGAAGACTCCATTGGATTTAGTAAGAATGTGTATATTGCTTCAAGGGACTACTAATTTAGTAGCTCATATGATGAATACAATAAATAAAGTATTGAGAGATTTTATACTAGAAAAGACTATACTATTTTTAGATGATATTCTAATTAAAGGATGTGTAGAAGATGAAAAAGATGAAATATTGGATCAAGGGAATTATAGAAGATTTGTTACAAATCATATTATGGATTGTGAAAAGATTTTATCATGGTTAAAAGAAGTACATTTGATCTTATCAGATACTAAATTTATATTTGGAAGAAATGAAATACTTATTGTTGGATACATGTGTAGATTATATGTACGTAAGTCAAGTATTGAAAAAGTTGATGTTATTAAAAAGATAAAAGAATGTACAAATACAACGGAAGTCAAAAGATTTTTAGATACATGTATTTTCTATCATATATAGATATCTCATTTTATATATATAACAAATCTATTATATGAGTTGCTAAAAAAGAATCAAAAATTTCAATAGAAATAAGAACAAAGAAGAGCTATGGAAAAATTAGAAGAACTTCTTTTTTTTGCCTCCAACTTTGAAAAAAATAAATATTGAATGTTGAAGACCAATGATATTGATAGTTGATGCAAGTCCAATTGGTATAGGTTGAATAGTTAGACAAATTGATGAATAAGGGAATAGATATATAATAAGATTTAGAACAAAGGTTTTGAATATTAGATAAAAGACATATACACAAATGAAAAGAGTATTATGGGGTGTAATAATAGCTATAAAAAATAAAAAAGAATATTTGATTGAGGCTCCAATAGTAATGAAAACAAATTGTCTAATTTAATTAATAATCTTTTATTGAGCTTCTAAAGTATATATCACCTATTGTGGTATTTCTCCTCTTTTCTATGGATGCTTTTATAAATATCTATTAAATTAATTACAACCCACTTGATGAATTTGCTTACAACAATATTGTTCAAACTTCTATTCAACAAAGGCCTTTCTATACCAACTATAGATATCATCCAAAATTGGATATGTTATTGTCTCATAAATTTGATAATCCAATGATTAAAGAATTTGTTATAAGATTAGCAAAGCTACATTCAACTATAAAACTTCTATTATAAAAAATTTAAGAATAATATAAAACAATAATAGATAGGTTTTGAAAAGAACAACCTTCTTTTGGTGTTGGTGACAAATTATGGCTCCTTTGGTATAATATAAGGATCAATTGATTATGCAAAATATTGGACTATTGAAGGTTATGACCATTTCTTATTCAAAAGAAAATCAATCTTATTACTTATCATTTGAAATTACTTACATCTATAAAAATACATCTTATTTTTTATATTTCTTTTTTAGAGATTTATAAAAAATCAAGCATATTAAGAAGAATATAAGTGCCATTGTCTTATATTAAAATAGATAATTATGAAGAATTTGAGGTGGAAAAAAATACTTGATTCAAGAATGATGAAAAAACAAATAGAATACTTTGTATATTGGCACAGTTATACTATTAGTGAACAAATATGGAAGTTAATCTAAAATTTAGTTAATATGCCTCAAAAGATACATGAATTTTATCAATGATATCCCTCCAAATCAAAAACAACAATATAAGTAATCATTATAAGGTAATATTTGTTATAATATTTAATCTAAAAAAATAAATATAATACTTCTAAAAAAAATTAATTTCTTTATTAAAAAAACAAAAATGACTTATAAAAGCTTCAAAATTATAATATAAATAAAAAATCCAAATCCATTTTATTTTACCTTAAGTTTAGTAATTTGTCTTTGTTTTAGCTTAGTAGTTTTATAATAAATAGGAAAGAGGATGACACCTTACAAGTTAGACCATCTCAACCAAGTAATTCATGTCATTAATCTTAAGAAGGAGAATTGCTTGAATTACAAAGATGTTGAAGAATATTTAATAGCCAATTGGTAATAATCATCATTGAAGTAGAACCTACTCATGAAGATTATCTAGAAGCAATGTTTAAAGGATGTTTTTATATTGAAGATATAAATGTATAAGTTCAATTTCAAATAAAGGATGTTGGTCATTATTATTGGTTATAAGAATCAATGAGACTTTTGACACATAAAAGGCAACTTGAGTATGTTGTATAGATTATAAAGCTCATCTTTGATTTTTTATGCCTTTGAGCAATTTTGGCTTTACCACTCTTCAAAAAACTCAGAATTAAAAGAAGAGGTGATGTTATAGATATCCATCTAGAGAAGGTTTTAAAAGGTTTTAAAAGATTTTAAAAGGTCTTGGAACTTTTCAGGTCCTAGAAGAATTTAAGAAGATCCTAGAGGATTATAGAAAATTCCAAGAAGTTGTTAGAAGAGATTCTTCAAATTGCTAGATTTTTGAGCAACTTAAAAAGTCACAAGAGAAGATTCTTAAGATTTTGTCATATTGAAGTAACAAGAAAGCCACTCAAGAAGCATCCGAGGATGACTTATGAGCAAAGTTTTTTACAAAAAGTTATTTAGAAGTTTTTTAATTTCAAATATAAATCTGGATGTTGAGGTTGAAGAGCTCTTCAATCTTCACAATGCATGTCTTTTGGCCTAGTTTGGATCTTTTAGTCTTATTCTTGTTCTTATATTGCATTGCTTTATAATAAGACTCACATATCTTATTATTTTGTTATAATTTTGCATAAATTCATTAGTTTAATCTATAATAATAATATAATTATTTTTAATATTAAGACTATAAATAATTCTATTTTAATTGATAATTTTTAATTTACAATCTATTCTTGTTGTCAAGGATATAAATCATAACAAAACTCTAAACAGACAATACACTCTTATGTCATTCAAAAAAAAAGTAAACAAATCAAAGATAAATATAAGATAGAAATTAGAATGGCTATCACCAAATACAAAGATATTAGAGAATCTTGAACTAAGACTAAAACATTAGAAAAGTGTTGATAAGAGTGAAGATGGCCTCATCCTTGTCTCTATATATATTAGCTACTAAAAAAAAGGCCATGTGGTTGTTAAAATAATTAGTCAACATATAGCTAATATATTTTATTATCTATTCTTATTTTACTTCTATTTACTTAAAAAATATATGTAGTTGTTAAACTTATATATGAGATCTAAATAATTTAGAAAGTAATAAAAAAAACTAATAAATTTATTTAATATTCTTATTTTTATATGATATTTTTTAAATTTTGAAATAACTTATCAAACAATTTTAGATACAATATTTCAATAATGAGTAAATTTAGAATAAATTCAAAAATTTTGATTTTTTTTTCTTTCTCACAAATTTCTTATAAAAAATATTAGAAAAGAATAGAAATATTTATACAATATCTTTATCATCATCCAAAAATAAAGGTGAAGTAAGCAGCAAATCTAAAGGATCTATGACTACTAACAACACACTTAAAAAAAAAGTATAATTTTAAAGTGGATATGAAGGAAATTGAATGTGGCTTATATTCTAAAATTAATTATATATTAAATTTAATAACAGCTTAATAATTTTTATGCACATAATATTGATATACATTATAATTATATATATATATAGTAAATTAAATTCCTACTTATGGATTCCAATAGATACAAAGTATTTTTAATTGCTAATATCTATTAGTGGCTTTTAAATTAATCGGTGGCTTAGATACCACTCAAGGCATTGTTAGGCTTCACCATGATACCACTTTGTTTTAATTTTTTCTCTACATAAATAAAAAAAAAGATAGTTTAGTAGGTGCTCATACTTTCTTATATAATTAGAGTGAGTATTTGTACATCCATCTATTTTGGATTGCAATCACCACTAAGATAGTGGTTGGAGTTTAAAGTTACTAAAGAACTTATGATACTTGCAATTAGGATTATTTGCTTATATTATTTACTTATATACTTATATATTATAATTCCATAAAAATAATTTAAGTACAAAATTTATACCATCTAATGAGTATAATGACTTATAAATATTATATTTTAACCAATAATAACTTAGTATTATTTAATAATTATATCTCATAAAATGCAAGTTGGCTATCAATTAAAAATTTCAGCCAATTGTAATATTTTAATGTAAGTACAAGTGCTACCTATAATTAATATAAACTTCTTTATACTTGATTATTTTATTGAGGAACTCTAATGAAGTATATGCTAATTTAAATTTAAATTTTATTCTTACTTGTCAATTTATACATGATTTTTACTTAAATCTTTTAAACATTAATATTTTAAAAGACTATTATATAAATTCTACAACAATTTTGTATACATAAACTTATTTCTTTGTTTTAAAACAAAAGGTGAATATTGTAATATTCTTAAAATTTCTAAAAAAGTAAATACCATAATATTTTATTTAGTATAAGTAAAAATATAGAAATAATAATCATAAATATAAGTATATTTATATAAAAATTATTTCAATAAATAATATTTATTCAACTAAATAACTTTACATATTATAATAAAATGATTCAGAAATCAATTTTATATGTTAAATACGATATAATTTATGCTTCATCTAATATTATTTTTATAATTAATTTATATACATACTTACAATATTATATATATTATATTCTTTAAAAATCTTTGATTTATTAGAATATAACTAATTTAGTTTATGCATTTAAAAATCTAATATATATTATCTTTATAATTAGATTTTTTATTTTTTATTTTTTATTTTTTATCAATAGTTAATATTAAAAATTTATACTTTTTATATTTTCTTATCATAATATATTTAATTAGAAGTCAATAAATCATATGTTGAAGTTTTTATTTTTATTTATATGGATTGAATATCTTTTTATATTTTAATATTTAAAATATATATATATTTATACTTATATAATTATTCTCAAATTTATATAAAAATCTAAAAATATATTATTCATTTTGTAATTAATAAATATAATTAGAGTTTTTTAGAAATATTTATATTTAGGTGCACATATTTTTAAAATAAAATAAAATTAGTTTTATTAAAGAAGTTATAAAATTTACTCATAATTATTTTAAATTTACTATAAATATTTTTTTAATTTAGAATTTACTATAAATAT
>JAWRVF010000527.1:0-248391 GCA_036785485.1 Physcomitrellopsis africana
TGATTTATACTTAGTTTCAACATATACCTCTTGGCGACTTAAATTTTTCATAAAGTTTTGAATTTCATCATAAAATTCTTTAGAACATACAATAATAATTTTATTACTTTCTTGTAATCCATATTGTAATAAATAATTTAATTCTCCCATAGTATCCGCAAATCCAACTTCTTCAAATGATCCTGATATAAATTCATCCTCAACCAATTCTCCATTTTCTTTCAAAGTTTTTTCCATTTTTTTAACATAATGTTTATCTATTCTTTTCATCCCTTCAATAGTTTTAAAAGATAATACACCATCTTGGTTCAATCCAACAAGTCTAGTAGGTAATGCCATCTTTGTTAAATTCAGCGGGAACATGTCTTCCTTTAACCCATTGCAATCCCGCTTTACAATGGTGTGCGGTAAAAACCCTCAAGCTCTTCAAAGTTCTCATTTGATAATGGCTTTTCTCTCAACTTATCACGATTTCTTTCATGATCAGCACAAACGGTTAAAAATTGAACTGCTTTCATTCCATCTTGGCTTCTTATTCTTGCATAGGCTGAACCATCATCCATAACCTTTGTTTCCATTCTTGTGGTAGTAATAAATGGTTGTCCCAATATAATTGGATATGTAGACATATCTTGTACAAAAAAATGTTGTTCATGAATGACATCTCCTATCATCACCTTTATGTTTGGACAAGCTCCATACAATTCTCCCTTTGAATTATTTGCTGATCTTATCATCCATCCATGTTTAGTATCAATTGGCCATTTTCCCTTTCTATATAACTCCTTTGATATCAAGTTGATCTCAGAACCATGATCAATTAGTGCTACAATCGGCTCTTCTAATTCTCCTAATTTTACTAAAGTTTCTGTTGTAGCTCTTGCCCAAAGACTTCGAGAATAATGACTAGAAGCTTGAGTACTATCTTCTTTATCTGTGAACTTGACTCGTGAAACATCTCCAATCAATTGCATTTCAATTTCTTCCTCTTCATCGCTTCCCATTGCTTTTGTACCTTGTATATTTGATGTTATAGTATCACCAATAGACTGTCTTTTTCTTTTTATTGTATCAATAATAACTTCATGAAATTCTCTTTTTGCAATTCCTAAAATCTCACCAATTGTAAACTCAACCTTTCCATTTAAAATCCGCTCCTCCAAAACCCTTTTCAAATCGGTAGCAGCTTCAATATCTGATTGTAATTTATAAGTAGGGGCCTTTCCCTTCTCTTTTACAAAATCTCTTTCCTTTGTAGGAACATTCTCTATTGTCTCATCACGTATAGGATTTTTGTGTTGTCGTGCTTTTTCTCCTCTTGTAATCATTTTTGATGGCCCTTCATTATTTTCATCTCTTCTTCTTTTTTCTTCTATTAATGCATCATGTTGATTCCTTGCAATATGAGCATGTACCGATAATCCATCTACAGGATCATTCCATCCAGTAATTTGTCGAATGTCATTTCCAACACGTTTTAAATCATTTTTGGTAAAATTTCCTCTTTCAGCATAACTCATTGCACTTGTCCACAAAGAACTAGATTCTCCTGGAAGTTCAAGATTTATACTTAAGCACTTGCCTCGATTTGCTTCTACCCAATATGTTGATGCTTCATTGCTTGAGATTTTGAATGATTCTCTTGCAAGTGCCTTCATTCCTCCTTTACCAAAGTTTGTCTCCAATTTTTCTCCACTTTCCTTTAAATGTATCATACCATCTTTGAAAAAAACAACTCCTTTGCGTAGTGCCTCTGTAAAATCTTCACACTCCCTTCTTGAATGATCCACGCTATCACACCACATGCACCTATGTATTATACCATCCATTTGTCCAAATTTTTGTCTTGTTGACACCTTTGATGATTGGCCCTTTTCTTCAAGTTTTGCAAATTTTATTTGCAAATCTCTCATCCCTCGTATGATTTCATCAATGTCTATTTCTTCTTTCTTTGATGTTGCCATTGAAGGTTGAAGCATAGGTATAGGATGGTTTGTAGGTAATTTTACCTTAGAAGCTTGCAATGGTCTTTGAATACCCACCCTATCTTTTCTCCTTTCTCTTTTTGCAAGTACTCCGATTGCTTCTTCCACTTCCTTCCAATTTGATGTCAGTCCTTCTTCTTCTTCTTTATCTTCAAGTAATATTTCCAACTTCTCTTGTAGCTCTCTATCAGCCGCTTGTAGAAAAAGCTCTACTTTGCTTGGATCTAGTAATAGCTTCTCTTTCTTTGATAGATGGGAATATTGCCTTTCAAACTCCCTTAATAATTCTGTCGCTTGAAGATCCTTCTTAGGCCTTTCAATCCATTCAAAAAATGTCCTTTTTGTAACCCGATCACTGTCTTCAAAAAAATATTCATCCTTTAATGCTTGAGAAAACCTTTCCCATGAATCTCCAGATTGTCCTATAATGGACTTAACATGACTTCTTATCTCCGGTATAGTAGCCAGTTCAAATAATTGAACCATCTCCTTCTCAGAAACACGCTTCAATTCCATTTCTTTAACATAACATCTTAAATATTTTGTAATATTCTTCCCTTCAAATTGGTCAATCTTGTCCACAACTGCCTGTAATGCCTTATTTGCCATTCCTTCCTTGCGATCTTTCACCTGTTGTTGTTGCATGAATAGAGCAAATGCTTCAAACATGCTTGCAGAGTTAGGATCAAAATACATACCTTGCCCTCCTTTGCTACCTCCACTTGCAACTCCACTAGAAGCTCCAATTGATGCACCATCCATAATTCCTCCTTCAACTCTCTTGCCTTCCTTCTCCATAAGTCAAATAAATCCAAAATTTTCCAAAAATCTTCCACCTCAAGCTTTTCACGTCGGGTTCACCAAATTATGTCGTAATACGTGAAGTCTTGCTTGAGAATGCTCCGGGCACCTGGCTGTGGAAGATAAAAAGAAAATACGCCACAACAAAATCCTAACAATTCTAATAGAATCTTAATTAACTTCTATTAAACCTTAACAATATTTTTCAGCTTGATTCAATTTTAAAGAAATTATAAAAGAAGAATAAATGAGTCATTCAATAATCATAATAGAAAATAATATATAAAATGCTAAATTTAGAAAATACTAAAATAGAATCTTAAAACCCTAAATCATATCTTATTCAAACCCTAGTCAATCCCTAAGTCAAACCTTGATCAAACCTTAGTCATACCCTAAGTCAAACCTTGGTCAAACCTTAGTCAAATCCTAAGTCAAACCCTAGTCAAACCCTAAGTCAAACCCTGATCAAACCCTAGTCAAACCCTAATCAAACCCTAAGTCAAACCCTAATCAAACCCTAACCCTAATGAAACCCTAACTCAAATCTTGGTCAAATCTTAGTCAAATCCTAATCAAACCCTAAGTCAAACCATAATCAAACCCTAACCCTAATGAAACCCTAACTCAAATCTTAGTCAAATCTTAGTCAAACCCTAATCAAACCCTAAGTCAAACCCTAGTCAAACCCTAATCAAACCCTAGTCAAACCCTAATCAAACCCTAAGTCAAACCCTAATGAAATCCTAACCCTAATGAAACCCTAAGTCAAACCCTAGTCAAACCCTAATCAAACCCTAAGTCAAACCCTAAGCAATTTCTAAGGCAGTTTTAGAACCACAATAACTACCAAACAAACCGTTGATCTTGATTGAAATATTTCATACACCTTAACAATTAAGTTAAAAACACACACACCAAGTTTGAAAAAGATCCAACTTACCAAGAAGAAGAAAAACTTACAAATTTGCTCGGGTATCAGCCGGCCTCCTTCTCCAATCTTCACGCTAATATTCCAGTGCCTAAACCTCCTATTTGCACCGTTCAACTGCTTCCAAATTTCACAAGCATGTAGGAAATTAAGTCTTCTACACACACACATAAATTTCACCCCAATCCAACTGATAGATTGATCAAAATCTGCGAAACCCTAACTGACCTTTAAAACCCAATTCCAGAGACCCCAACTCACATAAATTTCAATAACCTTTGATCGAACCGTTAGATCAATCTCAAATTCACAGCACACATTGACAACAACAATACCCAAAAACCCACAAATTTCCAGCCGTAGATCTGCTGCAAAGCTTCTGGAATTGCCTAAACCATCAACCCTAATTTATTTCACAAAATCTCAAGTAGCCAAAATAAACCCTGACTTTGCAAAGCTATTACAAAGTCGTTTTCTATCCAAATCACTCAAAATCAACTCCTATACAAAACCCTTCAAGTTCACTCCCTAACCTCAATCTCCGATCTGCAAAAAGACTCTCCATTCGCCGTCGGCACGCGGTTTTGTGCCCTAGGGTCTGGTTTCGACCCAGGTTCTTAACCGGCCCTCTCCGGATATCAACTCTTGTAGTTTTGAGGTAAATTTCTCTAAAACCTACTCTTAACTTCTTATTAAACATACCTATACCAATTATTTTTCTAATCTACTTTGTTTTACCATTTTTATGGCTTTACAAAGTAAGTAGAAATCCCTTTTATAAAAGGCAGCATTAGCACTTTTTAATTTTTACTACCTCCTTGTCTATTATCTATTTTTCTAAGATAATTTTCTCAAATATTTTCATTTGAGCTCTTCTATAATATAATCATTCCTCCCCTCTTTCACCTAGTAGTCGTATTACTACACGACAGCGTATAATGACATTAATCAATTGCCTTGTCATAGGATACAAATCTTATTGGTTGCAATACGGATTGCATCATATTCTCCATACATAGATTGAAGTTTCGCTAAAAATATCTCCAAATTATCTAATATTGGATTATATCATTTTAAAAAAAGATAAAAACCATAATAAAATAGATCCTGAAAGTAACATTCTAATAAATCTAACTTAAGATCCTTGCGTAGGATAACTTTGAGATTTAAGTTCAATCACTAATTGTACCTAATTGACGAATCCTTGAAATTTAGATCTTGTGCCATCAAACTTTTCAAGCAAACTAATTTTTGGTTCTTTAATATTTGAACAGTGGTCTATCATAGGTGAAGTAGTATAATTTGGTGTAGATATTGATGCAACTCCAACCATCTCTATATCTTCACTTCTTGTTAATCTTGTTATTCTTTGTGGTGGTAAAATGAGTTGATGCATTGCAAGCATTAGCTCTTTTATTTGTTCTTGCAGTTGTGCCATTGCATTCTTCATTTCCATAAGCTCTGCCATGATAATACAATAGGAAGGAAGGTTTCTACTCTCACTTCAAGAAATATAGAATAATACACTCAAAAGAAAAAAATTCTAGAAACAATATCAGTTTAAAAGTGGGTACTCTATAACTTCTAATATGTTTATGTCTTATTAAGAAAAAGGGATAATCCACTCTTAATCAAGAAAAGACAAAGCTCTAATATTATATGTATATTCTTATCAATCTATTAAGGACAAGAACTTGATGAAAGCAAATAAACATATGAAACTTTTATTAAAAAGAATAACAAAATAAAAATAAGAAAGTATGTATATTAAAAGAAATTAGAATGGCTATTACCACAACACAAGAAAAACTATAGATTCTTGAATCTGGACTAGAAGCAAGAAAGGAGTTGACAAGAGTGAAGAAAGCTTCACTCTTGCCTCTATAAATACTATCTAATTAAGAGCTACGTGGCAGTATTCTATAGGGCCTCCTACATGTGTCTAATTTGCAAAACACGTGTCAAGCTTGCACGACAAGTTTTCCACATGTGCATCACGTACTTGCCTTGTTCCACAAGTTACTAATATGTGTGACACATGGCTAGCTTGTTCCACAAGCTACCAACATGTGCGCCATGTAATTAGGTTGTTGACTAAGTTTTTAACCTACCAATCACCTATAGACATGTATAAAGGTGATTCCGTATTTATGAAGCTTCTAGGAAGCTTTTCTATCAAATATTATCAAATCAACTTAATTTATCTACTTCTATTGGTTTATATTAATTAGATAATTATTAGAATAAATCTTATATCCGTGATAGTTTCCTATATGTGTACCATGTACTTAACTTATTCTACAAGCTATCAACATGTGCAGTATGTGGCTAACTTGTTGATCAAGTTTCTAACCTATCAATCACCTATAAACATGTATAAAGATGAAACTGCATCTACGAAGCTTTTAAGAAGCTTTTTTATAAGATATTATCAAATTAATCTACTTTTATTTATTTCTACCTATTTATATTGATTAAATAGTTATAGGAGTAATTTCATATATCCATAACATTATTTCCCCTTTTAAAGATGAGTTCCACAAGGAGTGGTGATTATATGTTGAAGAAGTCCAAAATGCACCGAATTATGTTTGCCACATACTGTCATGGACATATACATAGTTACCTATATGATCAGATAGAATTAGATAAAAGAAGATAAAAGTAGGTTAATTCCATAATATCTTTAGAGAAACTTCCTAGAAACTTCATAGACGCTGCTTTGACTTTATAAGTGTCCATAGTAGACTTTTGGATTAGAAACTTGGTCAATAAGTTAGCCACATGTCGCACATGTTGGTAGCTTGAAGACCAAGCTAAATACGTGGCGAACATATAGGAAACTTGCCTTGCAAGTTCGACACGTGTCTTGCAACTTGGACACGTGTCTTATAAATTGGACACGTGTTGGAGGTCCTATAGAACGTTGCCACTTAGCTCTTAGGTAGATAGTATAAATAGAGATAAGAGTGAAGCCTTCTTCACTCTTGTCAACTCCTTTCTTGTTTCCAGTCTAGTTCAAGGGTCTCTAGTTTTCTTGTCTTTTGGCATTAGCCATTCTAGTTTTTTTTAATATATATATTTCTTTATATTCATTTCTTTGAGAGAGGTCTCACTTGTTATTTGACTTCATCCAGTTATTGTCCTTGACAGATTGACAAGAATACACATACAGTATCAGAGCTTTGTCTTTTCTTGATTAAGAGTGGATTACCCCTTTCTCTTGATAAGACATAAGCATATTAGAAGTTGTGGAGTACCCACTTCTAAACTGATATTGTTTCTAGATTTTTTTTCTTTTGAATGTATGTTTCGTATTTCTTGAAGTAAGAGTAGACATCTTCCTTTCTATTATATTATCATGGCAGAGCTTGCGGAAATGAAGAGTGCAATGGCACAAATGCAAGAGCAAATGAGAAAACTAATGCTTGCAATGCATCAACTCAGTTTACCACCACAAGGAGCATCAAGATTAGCAGGAAGTGAAGATGTAGAGATGGTTGGAGCTACGTCAATATCTACACCAAACCATGCTACCTCATCGATGATGGAGCACCGTTCAAACGTTAGAGAACCAAAAATCAGTTTGCTTGAGAAGTTTGATGGCACAAGATCTAAGTTTTGAGGATTCATCAATCAAGTACAACTGGTGATCGAACTTCAACCTCAGAGTTATCCTACACAAGGATCTCAAGTTAGGTTTATTGGAACGTTACTTTCGGATCCTGCCTTATTGTGATTTTCATCTTTTCTTGAACGACGTGATCCAATATTGGATAATTTGGAAGCATTTTTTGCAGAATTATGATCGATGTATGGAGAACATGATGCAATTCGTATTGCAACCAATAAGATTCGCATCCTACGACAAGGCAATCGATCAGTGTCATTATACGCTTCACAATTTTGACAACTAGTGACCGACATCAAGTGGGACGATGCTGCACTCATCAGTCAATTTCTCTACGGATTACAATATGAGGTAATAAAGTTAATGCTCAATTTACCCGATCCTCAGACATTGAGTCAAGCAATTGATTTTGCTGTGAAGTGTGACAATCGACTTTTTGAGTTTTGATCTGAGAGTCGTACAAGGGAGCCTCAACGTTATTATTCAATGGCAACATCAACATCCTCACAAAACGTACATTCGGAAGTAGAAGACATGCAAATTGATGCGGTACGTTTTAAACCTCTTACTGAACAAGAAAAGATTCGTCGTCGTCAAGAAGGATTATGTTTATATTATAGAGAACCTAAGCACACTGCTCAACATTGTCCAAAGAAACGTCGCAACTACAAAATGAGGAGTACGTCTGTCAAAGAAGACAACATGTCAAAAAACGAATTTGTCCAATTACAATAGGGACCATGCAGTTGGAACCCTGTACATATCCCAGTAAAGGTCCTATTTTCTCCTCAGAACCCTCTCCTTGTTTTATGATAGATGCATATTTAGGACCAAAAAATTACAGAGCCTCTGTCTTATTAGATTCAGGAGCCTCAACATGTTTTCTAGATGAAAAATTAGTTAAGAATCGTAAAATATCTTTAGTACAGAAACCTAAACCCATACATGTAGAAGTCATAGATGGTCACCCATTGTCCTCAGGAGATGTCACTCATGAAATCCGTCCTATAAAAGTAACAATAGATGGTCATAATAGCTATGTAACCTTTAACATAATTAAATCTCCGTCTAATCCAGTTATTCTAGGTTTGTCATGGCTAGAAAAATATAACCCTCAAATAGATTGGAATTCTCGTAGACTTGATTTTTTCTAGGATATTATTAAACATCCTACCGATCTAGTAAAAAGCTACAAGCCTGGTACAGTAAAACCTGTACTAATAGGTGCAAAAGCTTTTATACACGCAACAAAAGAAGGACCAACTTTTGCTATTTACGCAACACCCATTTCTGATAGTGGAAAGGCTTCAAGTGGCATTCCAAGCCAATATCGAGACTATCAAGATATTTTTGAGAAGAAGAATGCTTCGATTGATCTCAAAGAGAGATCTCACCCTCCTTTTGGACCAATCTACAATTTATCACAAAATGAGTTGGCTGAACTCAAAGAGTATATTGAAGAAAATCTGGCCAAGAACTTTATACACCATTCCAAATCTCTTGCAAGAGCTCCAATTCTATTTGTGAAGAAAAAAGATGGATCATTACGAATGTGTGTGGATTATCGGGGACTTAACAAGATCACTATCAAGAATAGGTATCCACTATCTTTAATCTCTGGACTTCTTGATCAACTAAATCAAGCTAAGATCTATATAAAAATAGATCTACGAGGAGCATACAACTTGGTTCGTATTAAAGAAGGAGATGAATGGAAAATTGCATTTCGAACAAGGTATGGACATTTCAAATATAATGTTATGCCTTTTGGACTCACAAATGCACTAGCTGCTTTCCAACATCTCATGAACGATGTTTTTCATGAATTCTTAGATGATTTTGTTGTCTGCTACCTAGACAACATTTTAATCTATTCTAAGAACGTAGAAGAGCACGAAACACATGTTTGTCATGTCTTACAAAAACTCAGAGAAACAGGATTGTATGCCAAGATGGAAAAGTGTGTATTTCACACTACTCAAGTTGACTTCTTAGGATATATCATCTCGAATGATGGCCTCATGATGGATCCTAAGAAAGTCCAAACAATCATGGATTGGAAGATTCCAAAAATAGTAAAGGATGTACAATATTTTTTAGGATTTGCCAATTACTATCAAATCTTCATCAAGAACTTCTCTCAAGTTGCAGCCCCACTTACACGTTTGATTTGTAAGGACAAGCTCGAGTGGAGTAAAGAAATAGAAGCATCATTTGAAGCTTTGAAGATAACTTTTATTTTTGCACCAATCTTGTATCGCATTGATTTTTCCAAGGCATTCTTTATGGAAACAGACGCATCTGACTTTGCTTTGGGCGCAGTATTGTCACAAATGGGAATAGATGACAAATTCCATCCAGTAGCTTTCTATTC
The DNA here is from genome assembly GCA_036785485.1 of Physcomitrellopsis africana. Classification (NCBI taxonomy): domain Eukaryota; kingdom Viridiplantae; phylum Streptophyta; class Bryopsida; order Funariales; family Funariaceae; genus Physcomitrellopsis; species Physcomitrellopsis africana. The sequence continues at coordinate 9,723 of JAWRVF010000527.1, forward strand.
CAGGAAATTTTTGATAGCAGAGATCAACTACGAAATCCACGATAAAGAACTTCTCGCAATTGTGGATTCTTTTTAAGAATGGCGTCATTATCTAGAAGGCGCTTCTAGTCCAATCACCGTGTATACGGATCACAAGAACCTCGAGTATTTCATGTCAGCACGCGTTGTTGTGTTGTAAATCAAAACATAGTGTGAAAAACATAAAAGAATGCATTAAAATAAAAAGATTAAGATTAGAAGAAAGGTTGATAGAAAATTAGTAGTAAGAAGATACAATGGAAATTTACCTTGAAAAGTGAAATTTCTTCAAGTTAGTAAAAAGGAAAAGGTTGAGGAAGTGGAAAAGACATGGGCTAAGAGGTCTTTTTGACCAAGAGGATAAAGAAGACCAGGAGGGAGATGACAAGGAAGGGTCGTGAAGAAGAAGGAGGAAAGTTTTTTTGGAGAGATAGGGTTTCTTTTTGATAGGTAGTATACATTTTTGTGTGTAGCAGAAGCTTAGAGAGGATTTTAGGTGCGAGTTTTTGTGGGTTTGTAGTAAACAAGATAAGAAACTCATAGAGACAATTCTCATGTCTTTTCATTAAGTATCAAGGGAGATATGAGTCGTGAAAGTTGCAGGTGTTTAAGACTAGGGCAGAGAGGGTTACAAACTTTCGGGCCTTGGTTCTTGGAAACCACTTAGACTTTAGTGGCGAAATTTGTTGGGTTTTTGTTCCTTATATAGTTAACTACTTTGTGTCAAAATCTCAAGTCAATATGACCTCTAAGCAAAGAGTTATGAGTGAAATTGTAACCGGTTTGAATGAAAAGAGAAATAGAGTGAAGGCAAGGTTGAGGGTTTGTATGGGCAGTGCATGTGTGTGGGTTTTTTTGGGTATAAAGGGAGTTAGGAGATGAATTTGAGTGTGAAATTTGATAGACATGATCTATGTAAGTTAAGGAAGAGATGAGTGTAAGTTTGATACTCATTAGTCTTATAAATAAAATGTTATGCTCTTTCAAAGTGACAGGGGTCTATCTCCAAATCAGTGAAGTTTGAGGGAGCATATCTTTGTGATCAAAGTAGTATTTTGAGTAAAATTTGTTGGGGTTTGTAGATATATGAGTCTATTAAGTTGTGTAAAAAACTGATTGCTATTGGAGTTATATTCGAGGAGTTATGAGGAAAATTGTGGTCGGATCCAGAGTTGTTAGAAGGCAAAATTAAAGAAGAAGGATGGAACCTATAACTCAAGTTTGGAGAAGGCTCTTGGAGCAATATTTGGAGGGTGTTTACAACATGAGATAAGCTATAAGCCTACCAAATTTCAGCACTTAGGTCTTCTTTAATGAAGAGCAATGAAGGTGTGAAGCAAAGGGGGTCTAGAATCAAAGGCAGCATGGAGGATTACTTTGACAACATGGTTCTCTCTAACCACATGAGCTATAATCAAAAGGTTTATGGGGTTTGCTTCTTTACTCTTTTAAGTACCTTGTATCTAAATTTTGCTTCAATTGATATGATATCCTAGGATTTATGGGCAAAATTGAGGGCGGTTTTCTAAAGGCAGAATATGTTAGGGTTAATAAAGTATGTTTTTATATAAATTCTTCAATTTTATGAACTTTATGAATCTCATCTTGCACTTGAGAAACTAGAGGCAAAAAAGACCCAGTGTTTCTTAGGGCTAAGACTCTCACCACGACATTTGGTGCTTCCACTGAGAGAGCTCTAAGGCTTCAAGATTTTTAAGGCAAGATGGGGGATAATAGAACCAGTGGTAGTCAAGCTCAAGGAGGTAGTCAAAACTTTGCAGAGGAGTTCTTTAGGGCCATGCAAATGTTTATGGGACAACAAGTTGCCAATGCAGCTGGACAAGGAGCTACAAAAGCTTTGAAAGCTGTTATTTCTAAGAATGAAAGATTCAATGGAAAGAACATTTCAAAGTTTTTAAGGAATTATACTTGTGAGATGGAAATCTATCAAATTTCAGAGGAGAAGATGATAGAGACATTTGACTTGGCAGTTGTACCAGAGATCAGAGATAAGGTGAAACATCTTCATCAAAATAATTTTGAGATTACTTGGGCCAAATTTGAAGAGAGGCTTCGAGATGAGTTTTTTGATGAAGATGAAGAAAGGATGTCCAAAAGGAATTTCCTTGATTGGGTGGAACAACAACCAGGTAACAACATGGGACCAAGTGAGTTATTAAGAGAATTTGAAAAGAAATTTGGACAACTCTCACTAACAGAGAAGAAGATTCTTGAAGTGAGAAAATCAGAGTTATTTCTACAAGCTGCAAATGAAGCTTTGGAGGATAGACTATTACTTCTTCTTCAAGATGGAGCAGCTGAAGGAGGTTTTAGTACCAATTGGAGACAATTGGAGGATTCAATAAGTCTTATTGCAAAGCAACATCGGGTAAAGGCTAAGGGGTATGGAGTAAAAATGGAAGCTTCAGCACCACCAGCTACAAGGACTTCTTTAATGTTACCATCAAGCTCTTCAAAGGATAAGGCTCTAGATGAAGGTACTCTAGAAGAATTGGTGAAGGGATTGAAGGAATTGAAAGTGGAGATGAGTGCTTTGAAAAGGAATATGAAGCCAAGTATTTCTCAAACTTCTGGAGGACAAAGGAGATATGTTATGAGGTGCATTTGGTGTGATGATTCCAATCACAAACATAGTGATTGTAAATCATTTGCTGATGCCATGAAGAAAGGCATCATTACCTTCAAAGAAGGAAGGATTAGAGATGCATCTACAAATTTTCCTTTGGACACTAACTTTACTAAAGGAGGAATGAAAAAATTAATAGAAGATCGAATGATGAAGCCTAAGCCAAGAGATTCAGGTAATGCAGATTCTTATCAAATTGTGGCTTGGCAAAATAATGTTGAAGCTCCATGTCTTGAAAATCATGAGACTATGATTAGAGGAGCTCAGGCCATTAGAGAGAAGACAAGATGGGATAATCTAGTTGATGCAATTAGCATCAAAGCTTCCTTAAACAAGGAAAGGAGGAATGAAGACTTTCAAGATGTCTATGTGGAAGTAAAGAGAGGAAGGAATGTAGAAGATGAAGATGAAGAACCAATGAATAAGAAGCAAATACAAAAGGGTGATGGTATAGGAGAAAGGACAAAAGAAGGATCAATAATAAATCAACCACCACAAAATATTCTTTCATCTTCACAACCAAAGAAGGCATCAATTCTAAAGCAAAGAATAGAAGAAAACATAGAAAGGGGTACGGAAAAGAAGAAGAAGGACATTGAGAAAGTGGAGACAGTGATGACAAGTGCCATTGACACTTGTTTGACTAAAGAGGAGGAAGAAAAGATTGGTCAAGTATTTTTTATTGAATGTAAATCAAGCTTAGAAGGAGTTATGGTTGTGGAGGATGATAAAGTGAGTCATGAGGTTGAAGAAGAAGATGTGAATAATGATATACTTGCTGATTTGGAAGAAGAAGTTTTAAACATGTTTTCTCTTCAACTTCAAAGGAAGAAGGAGGATACCACCGACAACATGGAAGAAAAAGAAGCAAAGGCATATACTTATACCACTTTTAATGATGGTTACCAAAAAGAGCAAAAAATTGGCTTTAATGAGGCTCAAGAAGAGAAAATTGAACAAATAGAAGAATTTTTTAATGGAGAAATGGAAAATGAGGTTTTACAAATGTTTGTTGGAATGAATATGAGTAATACAAGGGTTATTATGGATACAACATGTATCCAAAATCAAGGTGAATTTGAATATGGAGGAGCGCAAGGCTTAATAAAAAAAGCCCAGACCATCCAAATTCAAGAATGCATAGTTGAAGAAATCACAAATGAAAAGATGGTTCACAAAGACACAAAGATACTTATTTATGCTGACAACTATAACTTTGAATGTGATAAAGAAAGGAAGGAGGATTATTATCATTTATTTTGGAAAAAAGTGAAGCTTGGAGAACTTCAAGATATGATTTTAGCTTTGATTATTCATGGCTTTCAGAGAAAAATCATATCTAGGAGATTTTTTGATAGGGGAAAATGGTCCATTGAAATAAGCTAAATCAATACTAAGAGTTTCAAATAATGTAGAAGATGGAGAAGAAATGACAACAATAAAACAAATGGAGATGGTTAAGTTGGCACATGCCGGAGGATGTGCAGGTTTGGAGGGGGTGGATGTCGTGTTGTAAATCAAAACATAGTGTGAAAAACATAAAAGAATGCATTAAAATAAAAAGATTAAGATTAGAAGAAAGGTTGATAGAAAATTAGTAGTAAGAAGATACAATGGAAATTTACCTTGAAAAGTGAAATTTCTTCAAGTTAGTAAAAAGGAAAAGGTTGAGGAAGTGGAAAAGACATGGGCTAAGAGGTCTTTTTGACCAAGAGGATAAAGAAGACCAGGAGGGAGATGACAAGGAAGGGTCGTGAAGAAGAAGGAGGAAAGTTTTTTTGGAGAGATAGGGTTTCTTTTTGATAGGCAGTATACGTTTTTGTGTGTAGCAGAAGCTTAGAGAGGATTTTAGGTGCGAGTTTTTGTGGGTTTGTAGTAAACAAGATAAGAAACTCATAGAGACAATTCTCATGTCTTTTCATTAAGTATCAAGGGAGATATGAGTCGTGAAAGTTGCAGGTGTTTAAGACTAGGGCAGAGAGGGTTACAAACTTTCGGGCCTTGGTTCTTGGAAACCACTTAGACTTTAGTGGCGAAATTTGTTGGGTTTTTGTTCCTTATAGAGTTAACTACTTTGTGTCAAAATCTCAAGTCAATATGACCTCTAAGCAAAGAGTTATGAGTGAAATTGTAACCGGTTTGAATGAAAAGAGAAATAGAGTGAAGGCAAGGTTGAGGGTTTGTATGGGCAGTGCATGTGTGTGGGTTTTTTTTGGGTATAAAGAGATTTAGGAGACGAATTTGAGTGTGAAATTTGATAGACATGATCTATGTAAGTTAAGGAAGAGATGAGTGTAAGTTTGATACTCATTAGTCTTATAAATAAAATGTTATGCTCTTTCAAAGTGACAGGGGTCTATCTCCAAATCAGTGAAGTTTGAGGGAGCATATCTTTGTGATCAGAGTAGTATTTTGAGTAAAATTTGTTGGGGTTTGTAGATATATGAGTCTATTAAGTTGTGTAAAAAACTGATTGCTATTGGAGTTATATTCGAGGAGTTATGAGGAAAATTGTGGTCGGATCCAGAGTTGTTAGAAGGCAAAATTAAAGAAGAAGGATGGAACCTATAACTCAAGTTTGGAGAAGGCTCTTGGAGCAATATTTGGAGGGTGTTTACAACATGAGATAAGCTATAAGCCTACCAAATTTCAGCACTTAGGTCTTCTTTAATGAAGAGCAATGAAGGTGTGAAGCAAAGGGGGTCTAGAATCAAAGGCAGCATGGAGGGATTACTTTGACAACATGGTTCTCTCTAACCACATGAGCTATAATCAAAAGGTTTATGGGGTTTGCTTCTTTACTCTCTTAAGTACCTTGTGTCCAAATTTTGCTTCAATTGATATGATATCCTAGGATTTATGGGCAAAATTGAGGGCGGTTTTCTAAAGGCAGAATATGTTAGGGTTAATAAAGTATGTTTTTATATAAATTCTTCAATTTTATGAACTTTATGAATCTCATCTTGCACTTGAGAAACTAGAGGCAAAAAAGACCCAGTGTTTCTTAGGACAAAGACTCTCACCACGACAGCGTGTTGAATCGTCGTCAGGCTCGTTGGAGCATGTCTCTATCAAGATTCGAGTTCATTATTACATATCGGCCAGGAAAACAACAAGGTCTGTCCGATGCACTTTCTAGACGTTCTTATCTTGCACCAAAAGAAGGAGATGCAGCTTTTGATCAACAAAGAATGACTCTCTTGAAGCCGGAGCAATTTCATCTTCGGGCAACGAAATCAACATTAACTGTTGATTCAACTTTTCTCAAGCAAGTCCAGTTAAGTATGTCCTCAGATCCTCTTATTCATGAAATTAAGAATAATTCTTCTAAGTCTCATGATATTTCAAAGTTTGAGTTCAAGAAAAATCTACTCTATTTCGAAGGGCGCTTATATGTTCCAGAAGGTGAAGCACGATTACGTGTTCTTCAAGCTCGTCATGACTTCCCGGCAGCAGGACATTTTGGGTACAATAAGACTCTAGAGTTGATATCTAGAGATTTTTGGTGGCCTCAAATGTGGAAGGGAGTCAAAGATTTTGTAAAAACATGTGATGTTTGTTCAAGATTAAAAACTCCTCGCCACCGACCCTACGGACTTCTTCAGCCATTACCCATTCCAGAACAACCATGGTCTTCTATGTCTATGGATTTTATCACGGATCTTCCAAACTCAGGTTCTTATGACTCTATATTCGTGATAGTAGATCGTTTCACTAAGATGGCACATTTTATACCATGTAAAAAATCTATCACAGGCAAAGAAATAGCTAAGCTTTTCCTTGACAATATCTACCGCTATCATGGATTACCTAAGGATATTATATCGGATAGGGGAACTCAGTTTGTATCGAGATTTTGGAGAACACTTTTCAAGATTCTAAAGGTGGATATAAAGCTATCTTCAGCTTTCCATCCTCAAACTGATGGACAAACGGAGCGCGTAAATCAAGTCTTGGAACAGTATTTGAGATGTACCATCAACTACCAACAAGATGATTGGACAACTCTTTTACCATTGGCAGAGTTTGCTTATAATAATACGATACATTCTTCTACACAACAAACACCTTTCTTTGCCAATTATGGTTATCATCCACAATTTGATACTTTTGATTATTCGAAAGTTGACAATCCTACGACGGAAGACTTGGTAAATCATTTGTCAGAACTACATACAACAATGAAGGCACAATTAAAGGAAGCTCAAGAACGACAAAAGATAAACGCTGATGCATATCAAAAGGAACAACCACAACTCAACGTAGGCGACAAGGTATGGCTACTTTGTCACAATATCAAGACTACGACCTTGTGATGTTGGACTATCGTAAGCTTGGACCTTTTCGTATTTCTGAACAAATTAATCCAGTTGCATATCGATTACACCTACCAGAGTCTATGAAGATCCACCCTGTATTCCACGTGTCTCTTCTTGAATCATATAAGACAGTGAACATACCAAGAAGAAGACAAGTGCCACCTCCTTCTATAGAAGTGAACAATAATGTCGAATTTGAAGTGGAAGAAGTCTTAGATTCAAGGCGGCGCCAAAGTAGGTTGGAATATCTTGTTCACTGGCACGGATACGATATTAGTGAGTGCACATGGGAACCAGCAAAATATCTGGCGAATGCAGCGAGGAAGGTGGAGACTTTTCATCAACAACATCCATCGAAACCAAGATGAAGACTTTCCCTATAAAAGAAATAAGATGTAGGCAAGATAACATTCAACTTTCTATCCTTGTTTGTAGCTTCTTTGTATTTTGTGACGCTAAGGAGATGGAGAATCAACAGCCAGCGGATTTGACTCAAGAGCCTTCATTTGCTGACCTACCGGACGAGACATTGCGACTGTCACAACCCTCAAGACGACGCAACCGAGATGAAGATCTTCAAGAACGACATGTTCTTCCTTGAATAGATGGCGAGATACAACGTGTTTGGTATCACGACCTTGGAAGAGATTCTTGATGTTTGGTGATTTTATTGGAGATGGGAACAACTCCTGACGATGTTTAAGATGTGACATTTGAAGGAAGTTATGAAGGTCACAACAATGATCAAATAACAAGGTGGTCTTCTCGACTTGGAATGGGACAGTATCAATGGCTGAGAGGACCCATCAATTACTTTCGAAGAAAACAAAGATCAGAATATGTGGCAAATACTATTCGCTGCATCTTAGACTTTCTATATATGTAATCACCGCTCCTCGTGGAACTCGTCCTTTAAAGGGGAGGTAATATCATGGACATATACATAGTTACCTATATGATCAGATAGAACTAGATAAAAGAAGGTAAAAGCAGATTAATTCCATAATATCTTTAGAGAAACTTCCTAGAAACTTCATAGACACTGCTTTGACTTTATAAGTGTCCATAGTAGACTTTTGGATTAGAAACTTGGTCAATAAATTAGCCACATGTCGCACATCTTGGTAGCTTGAAGACCAAGCTAAATACGTGGTGAACATATAGGAAACTTGCCCTGCAAGTTCGACACGAGTCTTGCAACTTGGACACGTGTCTTGTAAATTGGACACATGTTGGAGGTCCTATAGAACGTTGCCACTTAGCTCTTAGGTAGATAATATAAATAGAGACAAGAGTGAAGCCTTCTTCACTCTTATCAACTCCTTTCTTGTTTCCAGTCTAGTTCAAGGGTCTCTAGTTTTGCTTGTCTTTTTGGCATTAGCCATTCCAATTTCTTTTTAATATATATACTTCTTTATATTTATTTCTTTGAGAGAGGTCTCACTTATTTATTTGATTTCATCCAGTTATTGTCCTTGACACATACTCTAACCTCTATTTCCTTGATACATACTCTAACCTCTATTGAGCCTAATCTTTAGAGTTTAATAATTCTTGATTCAATCATTTAGTTTCTATAAAATTTTCTTTTGAATGTAGAAAATCTTCTTAAATTTCACTAGAAGAAAGAATCAACTATAAATTCGTTTTTAATTGTCTGATATCTCAAAATCCCTAGCAAGTGCTTAAAACCATAGCTCAAAGACTCTTGAGTATTATTTTCCTTATATCTCATAAATTCAAAATTCTAATGCCATAAAATTTTTGTACATAGTCTTGTAATATAAACATATATACTCTTGAAAATTTTGAGCCAAAAATCTATTAAAATATCTAAGATACAGTTCAAAATATAACCACTAATTAAGCAGGGTTACTTATTGCCCTTAATTTACAAGCATTAACTTCAACTTCTAATATCTTCTTCACTTCAACTTGAATTTTATTGAGTTGTATATGAAAAGTGTAGCCAAAAAAGTGTTCTTTTCAATTCTAATAGCTGATTGTCTATTAATCTCTGTACGTTGTCATATGTCATGAAGTCTTGCTTGAGAATGCTCCGGGCACGTGGCTGTGGAAGATAAAAGAGAAATATGCAACAATAACTAGTCCTAACTTCTCTAATCAATCTCTAAATAGTCTTTAATCATACCTTAACTAAATCCTAGTCAACCTTGATCAAATTCAAAAAAAATCCTAAAACAAACCCTACTTAACCTTAATCAACCCTAACAAGCCCTAAAACAAATCCTAACTAACCTTAGTTGAATCCTAACCAAATCCTAAGGAAATCCTAAGGCAATTTTAGAACCTCAACAACTACCAAATAAACCGTTGATTTTGATTGAAATTTTATATACATCTTATTAATTAAGCTGAAAACAAGCACATTAAGCTTGAAGAAGATCTAACTTCACAAAAAGAAGAAAAATCCATAAATTTGCATGGGTGACGGCCGGCCTCCTTCTCTAATCTTGATGCCAATATTCTAGTATCTAAATCTCCCTTTCACACCGTTCAATTGCTTTCAAATTTTAAATGTATGTAGAAAAACAAGTCTACTACTCACATACACAAATTTCACTTCAATCCAACTAGCACATTGCTCAAGATCTCAAAAATCCTAACTAATCCTCAAAACTTAATTTCCAAGACCTTGACCTACTTAAACCTCAATAACGTACAACTAAACCATTAGATTTAGTTCAAATTCATAGCGCACATTAACAACAATAATATCCAAAAATCCACAAATTTTCAATTGTAGATCTGCTACAAAACTTTTGAAATTGCCTAAAACATCAACCCTATTTTATTTCACAAAATTCCAAGTTGCCAAAAAAAACCTTGACTTTGCAAAGCTATTACAAAGTCATTTCTTATTCAAATCATTTTCAACTAAATCCTATGCAAAAATTCTTAAGTCTTCTCTCTAATCCTATCTTTCGATCTACCAAAAGACTCTTGATTTGCCCTAGGCAACCGTTTTAGTAGCTAAAGGTTTGATTTCAACCTTGTCCTACAAACGGCCAACCCTTGGGTACCAATCTAACCTATCCTAGGGATTTTATAGCCCGATCCTACCTTCAACTTAATCCTAGTATCAATCATGCTAGTGGTTTATCTTTTTTATTATATTTTTACTATTTTATGGCCTTTCTAAGGCAGTAAAAGAATTACTCCAACCTAGAAGGTAAAATTACTAACTAATTCTTATCTACTAGTTATGAAGTGAAGAAATTAAACTAAGAGGCTTTCATAAAAACCTTGTTAAAATATGTTGAATTCTTGTTGAACTAAGATAATAGAGTATTAATTGAAAAATCATTTTTAGTCATAGTTTCATCATATAATCGTGTCACAACACGACAACGTGCATGTTATGTTTAAAAGAATGACAATAGATAGAATTTCAACACCCTAACTTTGAGTGCCTATAATTCTTTCATAAAAAGCCTAAAACATATAAGATTTGTACCAAAACCATATTCAAAAACCTAAACTTGGTAATTCCGGCCTTTGATGTTTGACTCCTTTCCAAAAACAAATCCTAATTCCTATTAAATCCTCACGCAACTTCTTTAAAGTCCATTGGACATGATTTTTGGCTAATAGAAATAGAGACTTCTATCATCCATCTCCATTCATCTACATAGATGGCCTAACTATCCTCTTTCACACTAAAAATCCCTTTCTAATCTTTTTTCTTATAAGATTTATATAATATGTTTTCTAAATACTAATTAAAAGAAGAAAATAAGATCTTAAGAATCACCAATGCCTAACAAAGGTGACTTAAGATATACAAGAATTATTATCAATATAAATCAACCTCAAAATTATTATAAAAAAAAATAAATGTTGTATAAATCTCATTAATAGCCCTATTAAATGGATTCCTTCTAAACTAAAAATTTAATCACATCTTATAATCAATAAAATCAACTATTATAGCTTTCACTTAACTGTATAATAAATTGTACATTAAATATACATGTACAATTTTTTCACAGAGTAGCCAAACCATAACATGACACCGTCTTTTTTTTTGATAATGCAATCTTGTTTCATAATTCTGTGGCTTTTTTCTATTCTCTCTTTCCTGCTCGCCTTCAATTGTTGCCTTAAATTACCATGCAACTTACTCACCGTGAGTTGCAATTGGAAAATTTGATCTAATATAATTTTCTTGAGGTTTCGTCCTTTTGGTATTTTGGTATTCAAAATTGGAACCTCAACCACTACCTTGATTGTCAAACGAATTGGAATCCACCATGGTATAGTCACTAATATAGTCTCCCATTTCACCAATCGACTTGATTCTCCGATTTTGTGCACCACTACTCCTGAACTAATTGTCAATGCCATCTAACTCCAAATACATCATTGACGCATTAGAGAGGATATATTTTTTTCCATTATTGGTGGTGTTTTATTCAACGAATATGCAATCACGGAGTGCATATAATTGGAGCAGAGCAATGATACAAATTTCTCGATCTTCCACTTGACTCCCATCTCTGCATGGATTCTGGTTGCTACAAAAGCCGCCTAATTAAACACCATGCCTTCAAGCATTCCTATTGCAATAAATAATAACCATTTGAACATGTATGTGTGTATTGGTTTAAGCCTAAACGCTTCTGAACAAAATGCATCTATTGCATAAGCTTTGATGTAAGTGCCTTTGCAATCTTCTAGCCTTGATTCTTCTTTAGTGATGATATTTCACCTTTGAAATAGCTTTCCAATTTGAAATCACTAAACACTTCAATGTCCATCGTAAGCTCACCAATCAATAGATGTAGTACCTTTTATAAGGTATTTTGATTGATCACAATAATGTTCTCTTTTACTACACTCAAACCATCCTCTAGGTCGTAATTTATTATATACTCCGCTACCAATTCCATATCAATTGGTGGCAAATTATCAGACCCTCGTAAAAACACATATAATTCTATGTTTCTAAAATCTTTTTTTTTTTGGAGACTAATATATTTCCAACTTCATTGGTTCTATATTGGTAATAACTACTACGGACGGCGACTCCAAGTTGCCCTTACTTCTCACATTTCAGATACTTTCTTCTCTATCTGAAGCTCTCTTTGATCTTTCCATTGTCATCATGGAATACTTGCTTCTTACTCCTTGTTCATACTAACATTATTATCTTATTTATTAAAATAAAATCTACACTCCAATATGTATGCTGCACACAATAATATTTGAATTGCTGAAGAGAACTTCTACTAAGTGCCCTGCTCCTAACCTTTTACTCGGGATCTGAATCAACAATCCCTAATCTAGTATATCATAACATTATGTCTGATTTTCCTGACTAGGCGGCAAAAGGATCTTAAACTAACCATCAGCCGTCTTTTTTAACTATCATACACCTACAATATAGATAATCTATTATTAATAGTTATGCCCTCTTTCCTCCCATTTTTGAAACCTATCGTAGATTTACGTGAAATAAGTTGTAATCGTTTTTTGTTGATTTGTGTCTTAAATTAAGTATCCATAAAATCTTCTAATTAAACTAAATTATTAGAAAAACCTTCTACTACACAATACGATCTATGCCAACAGACTTGAAATTTCTCCAAAAAATTATAAAATCGGCTATTATAAAGGACTACTAGATCATTGGACAGAAAAGATTTGGAATATAATTTACTATCATAATAACTCTTGTGACAATGTTGTGTAGCTTCCATAGTTAAAAGAGCCGTAATCTTGACTTTATCTAATTTTTCCAATTGTGCTAACCAATATTGAAGAGATTCTTTGTCACCAAGATATTCATTCAATATAATTTTCAAACTTTGAACTTCCAATTCAATTGATAATATTGCCTTTTGTCCGTACACTAATTAAAATGGTGTAGAATTGATAGTAATTTTATACACAATACGATATATTCACAAAGTTGTAAATAATTTTGTATCTCAATCCATTTCTACATCAAACATAGTCTTAGTTAAAACTTTATACAAAATATCGTTGGTCTTTTCAGTTTGTCTATTGGCTTAAGGATGATATGGAGTTGTTTTCAATATTTGATCTCATATTTAACTGTCAAGGCTACAATTGTAAAATTAATAAAATAGATTCCTCAATTACTAACCAATTCTTTGAGACACCTAAAGCGAGTGATAATATTCTCATATAAAAATATAGCTATTGTATTGGCATTATCAATTTTCATTGCCACCACCTTAGTCCATTTTATTACATAATCGGTCGCTACCAAAATATATCTTTTTTGTTCATTTTATGAGGTTGGTGTAATTAGTCCTAAAAAATCAATATCCTATTTTTCAAACGATGCTTATATCAAAATTGGTACCAATGGCATAGAAAAAGTATCAATAAGTTGACCAATTCATTGACAAGAATCACAACATTAGACATATTGGTGTGCATTTGAAAACATTGTTGGCCACCAATATCTAGCCATTAAAGCTTTACGAGCAATACTATCACCAACAAAGTGCCTACCATAACTATCTAGGTGACATCCATCTAATATGATACGTACTTCACTTTAAAATATACAATGACATAATATTCTATTCTTCCCTTACTTATACAAAGCGTCACCTATCATGGTGTATGGAGCACTTTTCAAAATCAGACGCTGCTTAAGTTTCTTGCTATAAGTAAGTGGGAATGTTTGGAATATCAAATATTGAATCAATTTACTATATTCTAATGAAATTATATCTATAGCAAATAATCTCACATCAGAAAGTATATCATTGATAGATTCATTTCCGAATATATTGGTCAAATGGGATAAATGGTCTACATTGGCATGTTTCTTGCATAGTCAAATATTAATAGTAAAATTAAATTCTTGAAAGAATAACATCCATTAAACAATACGTCCACTTAATTGAGGTTTATTAATCATATATTCAAAAGCATCATGATCAAAATGAAACACAAATGAATAACCAAGTAGATAATGCCAAAATTTTTGTACAAAGTAGATCATGTCTAAGGCTTTCCATTCAATTGTAGTGTAATTTTGTTTTGCAGTAACAAATTATTGACTAGCATAATATATTGGATGATTCAAATCCTTTTTATCTTTTTAACTTAACACGGATCCAATAGCAATATTGGATGTATCAACATAAATATGAAATAGTTTTGTCCAACACGATGCAATAAGTATTGCTGCAAATACAAGTTTTTGCTTCAATTCCTCGAATGCAACTGTACATTCATCAGTCCAAATTAGATTAGATGCATCCGATGGTGGTTTTTTTAAGAGATTAGTTAAAGACTGATATATGATTATAAATAAATCAATAAATTACCGATAATAGCTAACATGGCTACAAAACCATGAACACTTGATATTATTTTTAGCTTTGGTAAAGCCAATATACGAGTAACTTTATATAGATTAGTAGTAATATTAGCCCCAAAAATAATGTGTCCCAAAAGTTTTCCTAAAGATATGCCAAATTAACACTTCTCAAAGATATGCCAAATTCAAAGATATTCCATATTTATTACATTGATCCAAACATTTACCAAGACATTCCAAATGTTCAATTATCATACTAAACGTGCAAAAATCATCTAAAAATATTTCTATTGACAATTATAAATAATCCTAAAATGCTTACATCATCATCTTTTGAAATGTAGCTAAGGCATTATATAATCCAAATGGCATTATTTCATAAACAAATGTGCTCTAATCCATAGTGAAAGTAGTCTTTAATTGATTCTCTGCTGTAATTTTAATTTGATTTTAATCCAAGAATCCATCCAAAAAGGAATAATATTCATGTTCGGCTACTATATCTAATATACTATCTGTAAAAGATAAAAGAAAATAATGCTTTTTGATAGCTGCATTTAATTTACAAAAGTCTTGACAGATTTTGATTTTTCAATTTTTCTTTGGTACCAACACAATTAAAAAAACCTATTCACTATAGGATATTGAATACATAAAGTCTATGTCTAAAAATTTATCCACTTTCTCCTTTACCATGAGGGAATATTTTGGATTAAATTAGTGTTGTCTTTGATGAACTAGTGTAGCATCTTTCTCCAAAGTACTTCAATGCTTACAAACTTTGGCAAGATTATCTTTTAAATCCGCATACAACTAAGCAAAAATAGATTTATGATTTTGTAAGAGTAAAATTTATCCCTCAACCCAAATTACAAGATGGCCTCAATTAAGAGTTTTTTGTATTTAGCAATGTAAAGTGAAGAAAGCAAAAAGCAAGAACAAAAGAAAAACAAACACAAAACAAGTGAAATATGTGTAATTAAGCAATTACACCTTAAAAAACTAGTCACAATTTGTTCACTAGATTTTTATCTAATAAAAAATAAAAATAAAAGTAAAAGTTATATTTTTTAGTAGATAATTCTTTTATCTTTCTAATGATATAAAAAACATATAAATCCAAGTTACTATGACTAAGTTATGATAGTTAATAAAAAAAGGTAAAGAATTAAAAAGTTAAGTGAGTAATTTTTACCTCAAGGATAACTTGCTTAAGAGATCAAGAGTTTGAACCTCACCAAGGCTCACAAGTAGTGTATGTGGATCTTCTAGAGAGGCCACGAGGCCTTAGTCTTATCCTCCTATCTACATCCAAGATGCTACAACCCATATGGGACTTATGCACCTTCCTTCCTATAAGGACTACATTAGCTGCTGGTCCTTCTATTTTCTACTCGTAGAACTAATATTTTTGTATTTTTGACTTTATCATGGTGTTTAAAAATATGCAATTAGCCTAGGGACATTGTATGGCCTTCAAATCTTGCTCCATTTCTTCATAATGGCTCCCAAGGTGGTAAAACTTATTTTTACCAAAGTCTTCAAAATTACTCTAAAAAATCCTAAAAAATTCTAAATAAATTCTAAATAAACTTTAAAAATATTTATAATAGTTCTAAGATGATAATATCAATTTAAAGCTATTTTATTCTATCTTGGAGATTTTTTATAATAATAAAATAAATTTAAATCAACTAAAATATAATTTTTTATATAAATAATTAAAAAGATATGAGGTTTTTTTTCTCATGCTTCTTCTACCTACTAAGTAACGTTTGTATGTTTCTCATAAGTAATACATATAGATAGATGGCCAATATAGACATTGGTCTCTATAACTAAATACTAATTTTTACAATTAAAAAAAAAATATTAAACTAACTAAGATAATTGCCTCTAAGACTTACTAAGATTCTATTTCTTCTCCATAGAACTAAACAAAGAAGATAGAAAAAATTAAATCTAATTTAAGAACTAGTAATTATAAAGAAAGAAATTAGAACTAAAAGATAAAAAATAGAAAATAAAAGATAATATTTTAAGATTCCTTCTGAATATGAGAGGATTTTAATATCGACCCCCTAAGGCCTATATATCCTTTGGGTATCAAGGTTGATCTTTTCCTATACTAACACTAGCTCATTGGGATAGCTCATTTTTTCAACTGGATTCAAACCCGGGATGCTCCATTAACAACCTTCTTGTGACCAACACTTCTACTTTCTTTGGATGTTTATCAAGTATAAGTTACAAATTCTAATACTCTAATTTATTTATATTTATTTTTTTATTTATTTTTTACAATCAAAAAGTATGAGGATCTAATTAAAATACCTTCTTTACTTACTTAGAATATACTTGATTGTACCATGAAGGAGACTAAATTTTGAAAGAAGAAAAGACTAATAAATAAATTTGTTACTTTTTTTAAATTCCAATATTCATCTTCTTGACTTCAATAAGTTTTGATAATTCTAGTTATTTTTTAGGCCTTGAATAAAAATGAACATAAAGATGAGGTGTTTTTTTTGGTGTGTAATAAAAATCACACTCTATATTCCTTATATCTATTCTTAGAAGTTCTAGTAGAAAAATCTTCTCCGTTTAATGTTTGAAACCAAACTGAATTGTTTGGAAAGACTTCTTTAAGTAAATAAGGGCTCAACCATAAAGCATCAAGTTTTTTTGGAAAATCTAATCTCCTAGCATCTTGTAAAAAGACCAACATGTCAGTCCTAAATATTTTGACCTTATGTCATTTGTCAAAGGCAATTTTTCTTCTTCTTTGTATTGCCTCTGTGTGTTGAGCATTCTATCTCCTAGCCTCATTTAGACCTTCTAAATGTTCTAATCTATCCATTAAAGATTGTTTATTTGACAATCTTTTTGTCAAGGCAATTCAAAGAGAAGGGATTTTAAATTCAATTGGTAAAATGGCTTCTATGCCATAAACCAAGGAAAATGGAATGGCTTGAGAAGTCACCTTAAACATGGTCCTATAAGCCCACAAGGCTACAGAAAGCTTTGTATCCCAATCTCGTTTAGAAGTTGTTATAGTTTTTTGAAGGATATTAACTAAAGTTTGATTTATCCTCTCTGTATATCCATTGGTTTGAAGGTGATAAGGAGTAGTCTTCATATCATCAATTTTAAATTGTGAGGTGAAGTCTTCTATCACTTCATTCAAAAAATACTTGCCCCTATCACTAATTAGGATTTTTGGACATCTAAATCTAGTGATAATCTGCTCTTAAAAGAACTTGGTTGCTTGCTTAGTTTTGTTGGTCTTAATTGCTTTTGCCTCAGTCCACTTGGTAAGATACTAGATTGCTACCACTATGTGTTTTATTCCACTTGTAGAATTAGGATGAACTTCTCCAATATAATTTATTCCCCATTTTTCAAATGGAACTAAAGGTAAGGACACATGGAGAGATAAGCTCATTTGGAGGTCATTTCTAGCATATCGTTGATATACATCACATATTTTTGTTTATCTATGAGTATCTTGGAATAAAGTGGATCAGTAGTAGCTGGTTCTAAGGATTTTTTTGTCTTGTCAATGTCCTTGAAAAATAACCTCCACATGCACTATCATGGCATGCCAATAAAATTGTAAGGATTTCTTTTTCTATCACACACCTTTTTAATATTCCATCTATTTTATGTCAATATAATTTTCTACCAACTATGGCAAAATGTCTACTATTAATTTGGACCTTCTGACGTTCTATTTTAGATAAATAAGAAGGTAAGGTTTGGATGGTTAAAAATTTAGTAATTAATTCATACCAAAAGGGGGTAGTAGAAACAACAAATAGACTCTCATCTATTAAGGTATCATCAATTGGAACTTCACCTATTTGTTTTGACAACCTAGATAAGTGATCGGTTCACATGTATATCCTTTTTAGCTTATATTCTATAATATAATCAAATTTCTCCAATAGAAGCATCTATCTTGTTAGTCTACCACTCAATTCCGTCTTATTAATAAGGTACTTGATTGCCATGTGGTCTACAAAAAATACTATTGGATTTGAGAGGAGGTAGTGTTTGAATTTCTTGATGGAAAAAACCATGGCCAAGCATTCTCATTCCGTAGTAGTGTAATTTCTTTTCGTAGGATTTAATTATCTACTAGCAAAGGCTATGGGATAATCCTTGCCTCTCTCTCTACTTGCTTGATAGAAGGTGCTTCCTACCACCACGGACGAAGCATCACAAAGCACATGGAAAGGTAATGACTAATTCGGCAATTTTATAATAGGATATGTGCTAAACTTTGCATTAAGAATGTCAAATGCCTCTTGGCATTTTTTACTCCATTCAAACTTTATATCTTTCTATTGTAGTCTAAAAATGAACATAAAGATGATAGCATAGTCATGTATTACTTCTCAATACCATCTAATGTTGCCCAAGGTTCTTTATACTTCCTTTAATATTGAAGGAGGATTTAATTCTACAATCACCTTAATATTTTTTAGGTTTGGTTTTCTTCCATTTTTTGATATTATATATCCTAATAGGACTCCTTTTTAATTGCTAAGAATATTTTATTAAGATTTAAAGCAATCATAGTTTTTTTACATCTTTGAAGATAAGACCTTATACAATCATGATGTGTTGTCTTAAAAGACTGGGTGCTAAAATCATCAATGAACATTATCATTGATTTGTGTAATAAGTGTAAGAAGGCATATGACATTGTTCTTTGAAATGCCGAAAGAGCATTACAAAGTCCAAAAGACATGATCACATAGATGAAGGTGCCCCAAGGTGTAGTAAAGGCTATTTTGTAGTGATCCTCTGAGATTATAGAAATTTGATTGTAACTTGAATATCCATCCATAAATGTATACAATTTGTACCCAGCCACCTCTTTTAGAATGGTATTTATAAATGGGAGGAGAAAATGATTCTTTTGGATACACTTGTTAAGCTTCTTATAGTCTATGCACACTCAAAGTTTTTCATTCTTCTTAATTAACACCATTGGTGAGACCCAATCCGTAATCTCCACAGGTTGAATAAATCTAGCTATGAGGAGTTTTTTTAGCTCGTCTTTGACAATTAGTTGTAAATTGGGATTCATTCTTCTTTCCTTTTGTCTCACGGGAATTGAATTAGGAAGAAGTGGAATACAATGTTGGACTACTTTAGGAGATATATCTTTAAGATCTTTATAAGACCAAGCAAATACATCCCTATATTCCATAATTAATGACTTATAACTTGACAACTCATCATCTATCAATTGAATTCTAACTTTAATTAGTTTTAAATCTTCATTCTCAAAAGATACATCCATCAATTTGTAGTCAAGGTCATGCACATGAAATTGCTCTGGGGATCCTTTATACCAATCATTTGGTATTTGTGGATAGTTGGCCACGTCATTTCCAATTGTAAGTCCAGTAGAAGTCTGTTTAAATTATAAAGGTGGATTAAGGTCATTTTCTTCTATTAAGTCATCCAACTCATGAATTTGAGTGCCATCAAAGTTTACTCCAAAGATATTTTCATAATTAATATCATCTACTAAGATTGTTAAATTTCCTCCTTCTTCATTATTTTGTCAAGTGATAAAATCATCTATGAAATTAACACTTATGATCTCATCCGCACTTGAAGTAGGATGATTTTTCAATCATTTGGTGAATTCTCCATCATCCTCTCAATTGTATAGTCTAGGGCCCATATATCCAAATAGAATTGGTTGAACAATATTGAAGTGAACTACCTCCTTAACTATCAAATCAACAAACTTAACATTCTTCTTAAATTCCTTCTGCGGTTGTGGACTTAGAATCTCATCTTTTGAAGAATGAAATGAAGTTTGGACTGAAGCTAATCCTTGGAATTGAATAAGGATTTTAGTTAGGTTTTTGGATTGTTCATAGATGAAATGGAGCTTCTTACCTCTTCAATTGATTTTTGCATTAACTGCCTTTAATCAAGGTCTATCTAAAAGCAATAGATATGAATTTTTACTAAGATGTATGTGAATCATATGAAAGGTGAGAGAGTATTCTTCACCTCCCGTCATCATCCTATAACCACTAATTTATTCCAGAGGCATATCTTGGCTTTGATTAGCCATATTGATCACAAAAGGAGACCATCTAGTGATACTAAGTCCTAATTTTTCCATAGTAATACTAAGTCCTAATATTTAAATCACTACCTCCATCTACAATAGTATAAGGTATGGTTTTATCTACTATAGACACCTCCAATTCAATTGGTTGAATCATGGTCTGATTACCAAACTATTGCTGCTTTCATAAATTCCAACAATTAGTGGTGATATGCTTATTCTCACAAAATACTCATTGCACAGTCATTTGAAGTAGTAAAGAACATTCCATTACCAAATGGCCTTATTCCTTACAATTATTGTATCAAATATTGGGTTGCATATTGGTCGATTTATATCTCTTTTCCTTATCTTTTGCTAAATTAACAGCCAGGTCATCCATCTTTTTTGTCAAAGTTAACAATAAAGCCGCATTTGGATCCTTCAATACTAATTTATTAGATAATTCTTTTGTAGATACTAGATTTTAATATGGAGAGTATGGAGAATACGGAATTATAATTGTTGGTAGTACTACGTGCAATGGGTTAACATTAATTATTCCCTATGGATTAGTACTAAGATTTGTATCATAATCAATCTTTTTTAAATAAATGTCTAATGTTTCATTCCAGATTGGCATTTAATAAATTCCTTAAAGTGGAATCATTATGGCTCCAGTGGTTAAGAATTGATCATAATGACATTCTTTTCATATCTTAGCTGGATTAAATGAGGAAGCAATAATGGATGATTGGGCTTCCTTCACAAACATCTTCAATTCTAGTGGATATAGTCCATTAACAAATATAGACAAAAAAAACAAATTTGACATTTAGTTATTTGGCCATTTATAAAAGATATATGCTACTCGGCTATAATATGACTGCATTACTTTTTTTGGTATCATTCTATTATTTATTATTCTTTTTTTGAGACGTTTTTTAAATCCAATTAATCAAAAATGGATTAAAAATGTATTTTTAAATGCCTTCGAATTAAAAAATTAATCCATAGGTTGGCAATTATACCATTCAAACGCCATGTCTTTTAAGGTCGCTGGCAGCAATCTCAATTAAATATCTTCAGTTCTACCATTGTTGACTATACATACAATCATGAATTGAGATGAATGTTGTTCTGGATCTATTCCTGGCAAACCTCTAAAAGTAGGTAATGGGACTACGCTAGTTGTGTGATCATCCATCGCACCCATTTGGACTGCAATTAGAACTACTGGACTCCTCACCGTCATTGAAGATGATAATATTCCACTCAATTTTTTATTAAAATAAACACTGCCTTCCTCAATTATCTTTTTTGGACTTTAAAGCCTTCATAATTTACTATTATTATCTATAAATAATTTTATTAGTTGAAATTGAGATGAAAACAATGAATTTTGAAACATGTTAAATTGATTCTTATTGACAAGCAATTTATGCCATTTTGAAGAACCAGTCTTGCTAGAATTGACTGTATCCACTAATGGAAAAATATCCAATAGAGTACCCAATTCTTTTGAACCACATTCTCTTTTCATTAATGGCCTCAAGAGATATATTGAACTGTTGATCAAATTACTTGTTAGTACTCTTGGCAATTTTTTTAACGGTATATATGTCTAAAATATTAAAAGTCTGTCAGGTTCTAGATATACTTGGATGTGTTGACAAGCATGCAACCATGGTTTAATCCAACTCTGTCAATGCTTCTTTTTTTGGATTCCATTCTTATTTGTCTCACAACAAATTTCTTGCTTATACTCTCTACTATCTTCTTTTCAATTGGCGTGTTTTTCTCAGTGCAATGTTCTCATTCTTATTAACCATAATCTTTCATCATATCACTAAAATTGCTTTCCATCTCCAATCTAACTACAGATTTGACTTCATTTTCAAACCAACATGAATTTTGGAACTTCTTTGTACATCATGTGAAAAACCACTCATTCAGCAGTTAATTCCTAATACTCAAAATTATTGTCAATCCCCAGCAATGGCACCAAAAATATAATTGTTGTTTTACTTATTCTACCAATACTACCTAGAATAAATCTGTAAAAAAAAGAAATTTTTTTAAACATGGTGTCATATTATAATTGCTTACAGTATGTAAAATCCACTCAAAATGTATAATATGTTTATAGGTTTAAATATGTGTTAGAATGATTAGTAAAGTAAATTAAAGGGGGTTGGTGTAAGAAAATTTATTTTAGATTTTTACTTAGTATGATTATGGCTTTTAAATTATATAGAACCTAAATATTTAGTATAAAGCCTTGAGAGGAAATTGAGGTCCAAAGAAGAAAAATTAAACTACTAAGAGGCCTATTTAGAAGGATGAAGACAAAGTCAAGATGAATGAAGACAAGGAGTGAAGTTCTTCATTCCTATTGGTCAATGGTCATGCCCAATAGGCTTTGAGGAGGCTGCCTACAACAAGAATAAGGGTTTTGGTGACTTTAAGGAGACCATTCAAAAATCAGAGACTAAGGTTAAAAAGCTTGTTTTTTGGACTACAATTTTGGTACAAAATTTGAGAGATTTGGAGTATTAATGAGGGAGAAGTAGGCGCTTGAAGTTAAGGTGTGCAAATTGTACCTACTGTCACACTTTTGAGGATTGGAGGAGTTGTACAAAAGCTTTTGGAGATCAAGAGGTGCGGTTGGAGAGAAGGTTTCAAGATCTTTATTTAATAAGGAAGAATTACTACATTTAGAGTTTTGAAGAAGGAGATATTGGGAGTCAAATACAGCTGATCGAATTCCAAGGCAATATGTAGGCCGTTTTATTCATAGTGATGGGTTTTGCCATATCTTGAGTTTTTGGACGAATTTATGTCTAAACATTTCTAAGAAGGTGAATCTTTGTACTAAAAAGCTATATACTAAAGTTTCATATCATTTGGACATTAGGTTTGTGAGATATGAAAAATTTAGTACATAGGTGTTTGTAAATAAGGGTTTTTACGATATCTAAAGATCAATAAATAATCAATGGTTGAAACTTGTTGTCCTAGTTTTTAAGAGCATATCAGTACTTCATGTAAAATTTTAGTGAATTTGAACAGTTAAATTTAGAGTTATAGGTTGATGAAGTTCGGGAAAAATTTCCCTGCTACGAGCGAATGAGGGTTTAGAGTATTTTGTTATATTTTGAGTGTTTTTGTGAAATAAGACTTGTGTATTGGGTGTAATAGCCCTAAAATAAAGACTTTTATAAAAACTTGAGGATTTTATTATTTTGGATCTTGGTCGAGTATTTAGTTGCAGCCAAAAGTCCAGCGCTTTCTTGAGGCAAATTCTCTCTACCACGACAACGGGAAAAGATTAAATGCATGAGATACACTTGTTAGGATTACACAATTAATCACTTCTAATTGGCAAAGTTTAATGAATATGTAAACTCTCTAAAATGACCCTGTTTTCTTCATCTTCCTACTACTATGTAGTCAAAAATAAACTTTTGTAATACTATCTTCTATAATTTTTCTATTATATTTGTTTGTCCTTTTCCAATTTTATAAGAACATTAGGCAATATTTCATTGATTTAATAAATTGCATATAATTGCTTTACATTCCAATCATTTGAAATAACTTCTCATTAAGAATCCATTCGGAGATTAATCATCTTTCCAATATTTTCTTTCACCATTCAACTCTCACAGCCAATACAGTACAACATTCTCATTTTCAATCAAACTACATTGATATTTTCAGTCTTTGGCTTCCAATTTGCCATACTAAATACAATCATCAAACAACTTCAATTTCTTGCTTATCCGCATATAAATTGAATTTTTTGTTTTATTACTATACTTCTCAATTTATATAGTATACTCAATTGGAATGTATTCCAAACTCTCTACTATAATCTTAATATAAAAAAATCAAAAGAAGGAGATAATACTAAACTTACCTCAGTTCTCGACTCTCACAGTTGGGCCTTGATTTTTTCTTCTCTCTTCTCTTTATAGTAAAAATTGAGATACCAACCATCATCTCTTCTGTTTTAATAATTTTTTCAATTAATTTTTCTATTTTTCTATTTTTCTATCTATACTAGCTAGCCAATGGATTAAACATCCAATTTATGAATATTTAACTCTTATTCTACTACCAAAATTATCTATTTATTCTACAATAGTCATAATGTCTCATCCTATTAGTCAGCAAAAGATAGCTCTTGAGCTAAATTTGTTGGTTGTTGATTTTTCATCTCTCTAGTGCTAGAAAATTTTAAAGAATAGCAAACAATAATATCAGATAGAATGAAATCTTTATTGAACTTGCTTTGATTTACAACAAAGATTTTTTTGACTCTTTATTTTAATTTTGATAAATATCGTTAATACAAGCAATAATATGTGAAATAAAAGATGGATTTTTATAGATTTTGATAGATATAATTGATAAGCAATTGGATTAATCTGTTTACAAATTGAAAATGGTCAAAGCCTACAATAATCTAATTTGTCACAAGGACAAATAATCTTGATATTATGACAAAGTAACCATATCTTATCACCTATGTGGAATTGAAATTATTTCTTATAATAGATATCTATATTGATCTTTTGTTATTTTTGAATTTCTTTTAATTGTGCCTTCATTATTGTATGTAGCTTTAACAATTGATTTGTCAAATCCTTTGCCATAAGATTATCAACTTTTGAAAAGTTAAAAGTATCAAAATTTGGATGATAACCATAATTGGTAAAGAATAGAATTTATTAAATAGAAGAATATATCAAATTATTATAAGCAAACTTTGCTAATGATAAAAAAATTATCTAATCATCTTGAAGACAATTGATAGTACACCTCAAATATTGCTCGAAAACTTGATTTATCCGTCTATTTGTCCATCAAATTGAGGGTGAAAAATTAAAGATAATTTTATATCTATCTTCAATATTTTAGAAAAAATTCTCCAAAATCTTGATACAAATTATATCCTTTTATCTAATATAATATTCTTTAATAATCCATAATAACAATAAATATTATCAAAGAAGAATTTAGCTATTTTTTCACTTATGATAGATTTTGTACATAGTACAAAATATATCATCTTGGTGAAACAATCTACAATCATAAATATAGAATTGTATAAACTTGAATTTAGAAGATCCATAATAAAATCTATAGAAACAAAAGATCAAGGTTGTTTTAATATACACAATGATTAGAGAAGTTTGTAAGGTTAATGATGAGGAGTTTTTGATCTTGAAAAAATGTTATACAACTATACAAATTTTTTAAGTACCTTTTATATTTGAGACCATCAAAAATCTTTTGATATTAGCTCCAAAGTCTTATTATATCCAAAATATCCTACTACAAAGAAGTTGTGATGAGCTTCAAGAGTACCTAGTTGTGCTTCACCTTCTAGAATATATAAGCATCCTTCAAAATAGAGTAGGTTATTTTTAAATTTAAACTTAGAAGTATTATGAGACTTAGATGAATTATTCTTAATATCATAAATAAGAGGATTTGAAGACATGATTGATTGAACTTGCTTGAAAAAAGTTGAATCAATAATTAATATTGATTTTATTATTGAAAAATTAAATTGCTCGAGCTTCAAGAGGATCATTTTTTGTTGATTAAAGGCTAAATTTTTTTCTTTTGATATAAGATATGAATGTCTAGAAATGGCATCAAATAGACCTTGCTATTTTTTGGGCTAATAGATGATAATGAACTCAAATCTTAACAAAAACATACTCCAACAAGCTTGATGACGATTCAACATGTGTACTAATATGAAATATTTAAGATTCTTGTGATCTATATATACGATGATTGGAGTGAAAGCGCCTTCTAGATAATAATGCCATTCTTAAAAAGAATCCATAATTGTAAGAAGTTCTTTATCATGGATTTTATAACCAATCTTTGTTGCTGAAAATTTTTTAGAATAAAATACTATTAGGTGGAATTTGTCATCTGCTCCCATTTTTGACAGTACCACGTTTAAAGCAAAATCTGATACATTTATTTCTATAAAAAAATACCTTAAAAAAGTTGATGGAATACAAGATTGGTGCAAAAATAAAAGCTATCTTCAAAGCTTTAAATGATGCTATTATTCTTTTACTCCACTCAAGTTTAGCTTTACAAATTAAATGTATGAGTGGAGTTGCAACTTGAAAAAAATTCTTGATAAAGATTCAATAGTAATTGATAAATTTCAAAAAGCATTATACATCCCTTATTGTTTTTGAAATCTTATAATCCATAATTATGTATATTTTTTTAGGATCCATTTTAAGACTATCATTTCAAATGATGTATTCTAAAAAGTCAACTTGAGTAGTATAGAATATATACTTTTTTATCTTGGTATATAATCCTATATATTTAAATTTTTATAACATATGACGAACATAAAGTTTATATTATTTTATGTTCTTAGAATAGATCAAAATATTGTCTAAATAACAAATAACAAAATTATCAAGAAACTCACAAAAAATATCATATATAACATGTTGAGAAGTAATTGATGCATTTGTAAGTCTAAAATGGATGACATTATGTTTGAAAAGTCCATATCTAGTTTAAAAAGCAGTCTTCTATTCATCACCTTCTTTCATGTGGACCAAGTTGTATGTTCTTTGTAGATCTTTTTTTGTATAGATCTTTATTTGATTGAGTTGATTAAGAAGTCCTGAAATGAAATGTAAAGGATGCTTATTCTTAATAATAATCTTGTTGAGTCCTTGATAATCTACACACATCTACAATGATCTGTCTTTTTTCTTCACAAATAAGATAAGAGTTCCTACATAAGACTTTAAATAGTGTGTAAAGTTTTTAGCCAAATTCTTATGAATATATCTTTTAATGCAGCCAACTTATTTTGTAATAAATTATACATTGGTCCAAATGATGGTTGAGCTCTCTCTTAAAGATCAATTGAATAATCATAAGATCAAATCTTTGTATGAATATTTATATTTTTTTTTCAAAATCATCTTAAAAATCTTAATATTAGCTAGGAATACCACTTATAGTCTTTTTAATATTAGAAATAGATGTGACATGTATAACAAAAGATAATCCTTCTTTTAGAGCATGTATAAAAGCTTTTGTACCTATCAATAAGGATTTGGATGTATTAAAATTATACATATCTATCTGACTAACAAATTTTTGGATTAAACTATAAAAAAAAATCAAGGTTATAAGAAGTCCAATCTATTAGAAAAAATATTTTTTTTTAACCATAATAATCTTAAAATAATTAGTTTGGAAGGAAATCTAATCACATTAAATATTACTATGCTATTATGTCCTTTAATCACTACATCTAAAAAAATAGTCTCATGGATAATATCTCCAAAAGATAACAAATGACCATCTATAATTTCTTTATATACGGATTTAGTTTTCTTGACTAGAGATATTTTTTATTTTTTGATAAAATCTTCATCTATGAAATAAGTTGAGGTTCTTAATTCTGTTAGAGATGAAAGATAGTAGGTTAGCAAAGAGGCAAGGAAAAGATTACAGAACTAGAATGATTTTAAGAACAAAAAATTGGATTGATAAGAATAAAAAACTAGATGATTGACAAGAATAAGGGACTAGATTGATATCAAGAAACAAGACAATACTTTGGATTGCTCCAAAGCTTATGTTGGTAAGAGTAAGATATACTTTGATCTTGCTTCCTATTTATATTATAAGGCATATATCCTATTGAATCTCCTAAGAGTATCTTAGAAAATTTTAGAAGATTGAGGAAGATTTTAGAAGATTGAGGCAAATTTGAGAAGATTAAAGAAGATTTTAGAAGATTCTAGAAGAGTCTAGAAGGTTACAAGAGATTTTAGAAGATTGAAGAATATTCTAAAAGATTCTAAAAGACTATAAAATATTCCAAAGAAGATTCTAAAAGATTTTAGAAGGTTTTAAAAAACTATAGAAGATTCTAAAAGCATACAAAAGATTTTAGAAAACTATAGAAGGTTTTAGAATGTAAAAACTTAAAATAAGCCTGTGACATCACTTTTCTTTCTAGCAATGAGTTCCATATGAAGCTGAAGTGATTTAATGATCAAATCACATACACAAGAAATCTAGAATTTATCGAAGTAGAGAACCAATATATTCTGTCTTTTGTTCGTTGATTACTAGTTCAACAAGACTCTTGTCGTAGTATTGATGACCTTCAAATATAACTTCTATTGTACCAACATCCCATGCAAGAATCTACTCTTTGTTACGACCTTCAAAATATCATCCAACATATTTTTTGGTCTACTTGAAGTCACTCTTTCAGCTTTAAGGAATATTATCAAAGTTCAAGTATTTGAATCAAGATTTTTGTAATAAGGTCATACCTCCAAAGATTCCAAGTATGGTTTATTTGACATTAGAATATTCTTTCTTTACCTTGCTCATGTTCTTCAAACTGAGCAAATTATAACAGTTGTAATGATTCACCAACTACTTGTGTGGTAGAAGAGTATTTTGATTCTTATTCTCATAAATCTTTTGAAATATGAAGATTTGACATAATAACTTATAAGCTTCTAATAGGATTTATTCTATCTTAAAAAAAATACCTATATAAATGAAGGTCTTGACATGGTTCTCTTTTTTTTATATTAATCTTTTGCCATTAGTAAAAAAATGTCATTTAGAAGCCAAGAGATATAAGTGTCTACAAAAATCTTCAATAGTAATTGAATTTAGGTTTTTTAAGATATTATTGATAGAATTTGTAAACTTTCTCAAGTGCATTGCTAAGATTATTTAAAGGTTTTTATATTCTTTTATTAACTCCATAGTCCTTCCAATAAATAAAATATTCCAATTGTCTATATCTTATACTCAAATCTAATATTTCATCCACTTTATATTCAAGCTTTTGATTGATTTTAACTGGAATTGGTAGTAGAAGAGTTCTTTCAAAAATACTTGATTTATAATAGATTTTAAAAGCAAGATATAGAAGACTAGATGAATGCACATGCTACTTAATAATTCAAGATAAAAACTTACTGGATTTATTTTGTATAGAATCATAAATGGTCCAAGTCTTTAGTAGTCTAATTTTTGTGATCGTTGATTCGTTTGTATATTTTGCCGAAGTAGCCAAATTCAATCTCTTATCTTGAACTTTAGTTGGTTCTTATAATGAATATCTGTATAGTTTTTATATCAGTCTTGAGCCATTTGTAATTGGAATTTTAATTCTTCATGCATGGCCTTCAAATAAGTAGCTTGATTTTTTGCAACAAGACTTCTAACATCTTTAATTTGGAATGGAACTGCTCTAAAGTGGTATTCATAGTTTGAAAAGAATGGAATTTGCTTTATCGAAGAATATTTGATATTATTATATAAAAACTCAATCAATGTTAAGAGGTCCATCCAATCATCTTGTTGATAATTTATATTTCAATAAAGATATTGCTCTAAAATCTAATCATCTATTTTGTTTGATCATTGGTCTAAGGATGATAAGCTGATGAAAGGTTGATCTTAACCTTCAAAAGTTGAAATAGTCTTCTCTAAAAATTTAATAAAAATTATAGTCCTTAATCTAAAATGATGTCATTTAAAAGGCTATTTATTTGATAAATATTATCAATAAAAAACTTAATTGTTTTCTTCCTAGAAATAATCTTGTTGCACAAGATGAAATGTGCCATCTTTATAAGATGGTCTACTACCACAAAAATTGAGTCTTTTCCATTAGAAATTGGGAGGTCTATAATGAAGTTCATGGATAATAATTGCCATAGGCCCCTAGCAATTGGAAGTAGTTGGAGAAGTCCATATGGTTGGTACCTTGGAATCTTTGCTCAAGTACAAATTTTGCATGATTGGATGAATTATTTTACCAATTTCTACATTTGAGGCTGCTAATAATCTCTTGATATTAATTCCAAGGTCTTATTGAAGCTAAAATATCCAGTTGCTAAAAGGTCATGTTGTGCTTGAAGAAATTAAAGTCTTGCAGGGCTTGGAAGAATATACAAGAGATCCTTGAAATATAACAATCCATCCTTGAACTTGAATTTTTTTTTTTTTTTTTACCTATGTATTTTTTAAAGATTAGTGAATATTATCTACAAATGGATCTGTCTTCATTGCTCTCTAGATTTTTATTTTGAGAGTTATATCTACATGAGTAGATATTGTCAATGTCTTCAATTGTAAATTAGATGGCTTCAACATGACTGATTTTTGTTGATTCAATACCATGTCTCTTATTCTTGGCGCAAGATATAACCATCAAGAAAGGGCATCTGATTTTCGTTGAAGTTTTTTCAAACAATATGCAATCACAAAATCAAACAAAGATAATGATATGCTCTATTGTGCTTGACAGCAATTCAAAACTTGGAAATTCATAAAATCTTTCAAGTTTTTGTGATCAATATATATAATAATCTTGTATTGAATCCCTTCTAGCAAATGGTGCCACTCTTCAAAAGCATCAACAATTATTAATAATTTTTTGTCATGGATCTTATAATTAATCTCTATAGTTAAAAAAATTTGAAAGTAGAATGCTACTAGATGTAATTAATCATCATCACTAATTTGAAAAAATACAAAATTAAGTGCAAAATTTGAGGCATCCATTTTCAAAATGAATGATTTTATTGGATTTGCATGGATAAGTATAGAAGTTGAAGTGAAAGATTCTTTTAACTTTTTAAATGTTTCTTTAGCTTTATCATCTCAAATAAATTTTTCCTTGCCTGTAAGTCATATTAATAGGGCCATAATTTTAAAATAATCATTAATGAAGATTGGATAAAAATTTATAAATCTCAAAAAATATTATACATCTTTGACTAATGATGGTTGTTTTTACTCTATAACAATTTGTATTTTCTTTAAATCCATAGAAATCTCATTTTTAGAAGCAATATATGCTAAAAAATTGATTGATGGTTGATGGAAAGAGCACTTCTCCAACTTGACATACAATCTACTTTCCCATAGTTTTTCTAATACCATATGTATATGATATTCATATTCTTGTTTGTTCTTAGAAAAAATCAAGATATTGTTGAGGTAAATGACTATAAAATCATCTAAGTATTCTTATAAGATATCATTCATTATATGTTAAAAGACTACATATGTATTTATAAGTCCAAAAGGCATAACATTGTACTCAAAATATCCATACCTTGTACAAAATGTTGTCTTCTATTGATCTCTTTCTTTGATCTTGACTAGGTTATAGGCACCTCTCAAATTAATCTTTGTAAAAATCTTTGCTTGTCCTAATTATTCCAATAATCTTAAGTTTAATGATAATGGATAGCAATTTTTTATAATTATCTTATTTATACCTTGATAGTCAATACAAATACATAAAGAACCATTTTTCTTCTTTACAAATAAGATAAGAGCTCCTGCAGGTCATTTTGAATGTCTAATGAAATTATTAGCTAGGTTTTTATCAATATATTCTCACAAGACTATAAGATTTGTCTATGAGAGATTATAAATTGGACTAAATAGAGATTGAATTTCATCTTTTAATTCAATTATATAATCATAAAGATGGTATTTTGATAATATGTCTACTTTCTTTTTTTCAAATATGTCTTCAAGGTCATGGTATTGACTAAGAATATCTTCCTTTAGTTGTTCCATTGGATCTTTCATTGGAATAGCATATAATGCAAATGCAACTCTTTTCTTTGCTGCTGCATAAATACTTTAGCTCTAAGAAATGAAGTAATACCTCATTTCTTCTTTTGATGTTTGGATCTTGAAAAAATATTATACAAATTTTAATCAATATTAGAATTATGTAACTCAAATTAACGGAGTCCAATCATAATAAGGTTTGTTGGACATTAAATGATGTTGAAGACAATACATAATAGTTGACATTTTAATACCACTTTTAATCATTAGATTTCTTCAATAACATCTCTTGATGCAAGATTTTGTCCATCAATGACTTCAATGGATGCATGATGGATCTTCTTTACAAATATTAAGTTGTACTTGGTTGCAAAATTTTTATCCATTAAGTATGCTAAAGCTCCAATATTTAAAAGGACTTTAGCAAAAATCTCTTATCTTAAGGTTCTTATATGTATAAGAATTGTAAATGAAGATGTTGGATTTAGAGGTAGAAAGAGATTTTTTTTTTATATTTTAGATTTGGGGGTATTCAACCACAAGGTCTCTATTATGGCTGGATGTCTTCGTTTTTTGACTTCTCCAATTTAGATATTATATCTTGTGCCTTGAATTCTCTAGACTTACTTGTATAGTTTGATGCCTTGTGATTAGATCTTCTAGAATATAGATGTAAGTTCTCTAACCTACATCTAATCTTTTCTGCTAGTGTTAATGGCTTGAATTTGGTTGCATCAATTTGTATAGATTTAAAATATATTAATGGCTTTTCTAATATTCTTAAAAATATAGCAGACGTATTTTGATAGGTATTACTAAAAATTCATCGCCTTTCTTGTTATAATTCAAATAGGTGATTATTACAAATAATAACTTGACATATGAATTCCACTAAGCTTTCAACTCTTAGCATTATAATCAATAAATTCTTTACATTATCTTTTAGGCCATAAAAAAATTGAGTTATAAAAGCCTTATCATTACAATTAAGATGATAAGTAAGTTGTTGAAATTCTGTTGCATAAATCTCAACTAAAAATTGTCCTTATTGTAGGTTTTGAATCTTCCTTTCTACCACCCTCTTTCAATCACTATTTCCAAATACAATAGTAAATCTTTCCATAAAAGCCTCCAAATTGTATAGGATTAGAGAATTCTT
The DNA here is from genome assembly GCA_036785485.1 of Physcomitrellopsis africana. Lineage (NCBI taxonomy): Eukaryota > Viridiplantae > Streptophyta > Bryopsida > Funariales > Funariaceae > Physcomitrellopsis > Physcomitrellopsis africana. The sequence goes on from JAWRVF010000527.1 coordinate 42,918, forward strand.
TTTCAATAGTAGAACAAATCATGATTGACCACTTTTTGATAATAGGATGCCTACAAAAGCAACTTAAGTGAACCCATCTAGATAATGAGAAGGATATAGTTGTAAGTAAAGTCATACTTGTTGCATAAACTCTCAAAAGTTGGATCTCGTTCCATCAAATTTATTAGACATACTAGCCTTTGGCTCCTTTATAACAATCCTTGGTGCTTTTATAGAGTTTTTAATGTACAGCTTGTCTATTGCTTACTTCCTTCAATCAAATAATCTTTTGTTGCAAATTATGAATCTCTCGCTTAGTTTTTTAAAATACTTGCTTCATTTGTAATTTTTTTTTTGGATTGCAAAAAAATACCATTTCTTCTTGTATAGTATCCAAAAGACCTCAAAGATCTGTAAGAGTCACCACTCTATTCTTTATTTATAAAGATGAATCTCCCATAATTTGATTTATTTTCATATTGAAAAAAAAAATCAATAAGTTATTAATATAATATTTTTTATATTAAAAAGAAATATTTTTAAATAATTTTAATTTAAAAGAGGATAATTTGCCACCTCTAAAATGTAGTGATATATCCTAGAAAAGAGATAATCTACTCTTTTCAAAGAAAGATCAAATTACAATAAATAAGCATATCAGTTTAAAGGGGAATAATCTATATTCTTCTAGAATGCAAAAGTACCTTCAAGAAGAGGGATAATCTATTCTCTATTAAGAGATCAAAGCTCTAATATGATTACTTAGATAGTCTTGCCAAATTATTAGGGATACAAAATAGCGGATTAGCAAAAAGACAAGGAAAAGATTACAGAACTAGAATGATTTTAAGAACAAAAAATTAGATTGACAAGAATAAAAAACTAAATGATTGACAAGAATAAGAGATTAGATTGATATTAAGAAACAAGGTAATACTTTTGATTGCTCTAAGACTTGTATTGGCAAGACTGAGGTGTATTTTGGTCTTGCCTCCTATTTATAATATAAGGCCTATATCCTATTGAATCTTCTAAGAATATTTTAGAAGATTTTAGAAGACTAAAAAAGATTCTAGAAGATTGAAGAAGATTTTAAAAGACTAAGGCAAGTTTGAAAAAATTAAAAAATATTTTAGAAGATTCTAAAAGGCTACGGAAGGTTTTAAAAGATTAAAGAAGATTCTAAAAGATTCTAGAAGACTATAAAAGAATTTAAAGAAGGTTCTAAGAGATTCTAGATGATTCTAAAGAAGGTTCTAAAAGACTCTAGAAGATTTTAAAAAGCTATAGAAGATTCTAGAAGACTACAAAAGATTTTTAAAAACTACGGAAGGTTCTAGAATGTAGTGACTTGAAGTATGTCCATGACAGAATCTAATAAAGCAAAGACTTTGTGATTTTTAGGTCCTAAAAATAAATCTATTATAAAATAAGGTGAAAGATCTATAGATGAAATAAGACCTTTGTAAGGTATTGTGCAAGATTTCAATTGCACATTATCATATTGTAGTTTGACTACTATGTGGAAATATTGTATATATATATATAATTTACTATATTGCTAAGTGAGAGCCATATCAATAGATTTTAATTGCTTATAAAATATAATTAGGTTGTAAATTTAGAAAGAATCTATTAAAAAGGCTATTATTGAGATTATACAATCTTATTTTTTTTTAATAGTGACTTTTGAGGTTGATTTTATATTGATAATAATTTTTGTATATCTTAAGTCACCTTTGTTAATTATTGGTGATCCTTGAGATCTTATTTACTTCTTTTAGTTAAAATTTAAAACACATATTGTATAAATCTTACTGGAAAAAGGAATGAAAAGAGATTTTTAGTGAAAAAAGGACTAGTTAGGCCATCCATGTGGATGAATAGAAATAGATGATAACATTTTCTATTCCCATTGGCCAAAATTCATACCCAATACGCTTCAAAGAGGTTGCTTGAGGCCTTATTAGGAATTAAGGTTTATTTTTTGAAGGGATTCAAATATCAAAGATTAGGATCAGCAAGTTTGAATTTTTGGCTATGATTTTGGTACAAATATTGTCTGATTTGGGCTTTTTATGAAGGAGATATGGGTGCTCAAAGTTAAGGTGTTGAAATTGTACCTACTATCATTCTTTTGGATATAATTTATACATATTGAAAGCAATAGAGGATCGGAAATTAAAGTAGAAAAAAAAACTTTCTTAACTAGATTTTTTACATATAGCTTAATGAAATCTAAGCTAGGATAAAAGCAATATTTGGAGTTGAAGTTAGTGCTTGTAATCAAAGGATAGTAAGTGACTGTTGTCATGTTGTATTTACGTGCAGTGTATAAAATTTTGTATATTTTATATTTATTATTATTACATGTGTGAGTGCTAGAGGTTATTTTAGAAGATATCATAAGGAGAGGATTCATTTTAGCCACTTAATTAGTGAATTAAGATGGCTATTTTTTTTGTTCCTACCTTATTTATATCTTAGAATAGATTCTTTAATAATTAGAAGAAAGATAAAGGTTGATTTACCTTTCTTGCTGACTTTGAGGTAGCATGGACCTTGTGAAGGGTAAGAAAGAAAAGTATAGGATGAATAGGGCCTATCCAATAGGATTTGGCTATCCATATGGGCGTGACATAGGCTAATGTGAAAGAAAAGGGAAGAATACTCCTCTTGTTCGACCTAGGATTTGGCAATTTTTGAGCACTAAATTTTGGAGAGAGATAGCTCCAAGGATATAGAAGCGTTTGTAATAAAATTTGTACAGTGTGTTCTTTGAATTGTGAGGATTTTAGAACTTACTTACTTGCTTGTATTGGAATTGTGAGCAAAAAGTTATGCTTGTTTTAGTAGAGTGAGGTCTGCTGCTATCAAAAAGTGATGGTAGAAACTTTGAACTGCCATTGCAAGTTTGATTTCGACTCTTTTTTAGTAAAATTTTTTTAAAATGTGGAAAATTGTGCTAGCTTTCTATCATATTATCTCTTATAGCATTTGGAGTAGGAGAGAGAAAGTTGTGAGCTTGAGAGTAGAAAAGGGTCTATTGTCACCTGACAAAGAGGGGTAGAGACTTTGTTCAATTATCCATGTCGGACAGTCACTTCCATCTTTCTAATATTTTAGATGCTTATATTAGCTTATGTAAGCTTTCCACAAAAATAAAAATCAATGCATTTAGAGCTTCTATGAAAGATTTATGAGCCGTGAAGTGTCAAGAGGGCAAATTGTCACTAGGGTTTGAGGAGTAGATTCGACTAGCTATAAAATCTGAAGTTTAAGAGGTATACATGCAAAATTTTAAGACAAATCAGATGATGGAGTGAGCTTTGTAAAAAGCTATTGCATGTCTAATTTGGAGAAGAAAAGCAACCACAACAAAGGCTGAAGTGAAGAGGAGCTTTACTACCTTTGTATTTGCTGGAAATTTTTAGTACCTATTTCATTTAGTTATAATATTTAAATAGTAAGACATCTATTTGTGAAATTTTGATGTATTTTACAATGAGTTATTAGCTTTCCATAGGCTATAAGCATAATTGATTTGACCTTTGGATGAATTTTTAGTGATTTATTTAATTTTAGCTTATTGTATAATTTATATTTCTCATTTGTGGTCGTATTTGAGGTATACTTGAGCATATACATATTTTATTTATATTTATTATATAAATATATATACTTTTATTTATATCAAGTATTTATATAAGTATTTATATAAATATTATATATAACATTTATATAAATATTTATACAAGTATTATATCAAGGATTATATTCTATTTTTATATAAGTATTATATCAAGGATTATACTCTATTTTGTATAAGTACTATACTAAGGATTACATTCTATTTTATACAAGGATTATATTCTATTTTTATATAAGGATTATATTCTAATATTATATAAGTATAGAAGATACTTGCACAGCTTCTTCTCATGTTCTCTCCTAGTTCTAGTAGCAACTAAAAACCCAGTGTTTTTCCAAGGCGAATTCTCTCTACCCGACACCGTGCTTAACTAATAGTTATGTTTTGAGCTATCTTTTAGGCAATTTGATAAGTTTTTAGCTCAAAATTTTTAAAAGTGTATAAATTCATGTCACAAGACTATATGCAAAATTTTTGTAGTATTAGGATTTTGGATTTGTGAGATATGAAGAAAATAATACTTGGGTGTCTCTAAATTAGGATTTTTAAGATATTGGATGATTGAAAGAAAATCTTTTATTGATTTTTTTTGTAGTGAAGCTTAAGAATATTATCTAAACTTTGAAGAAAATTTTATAAAAACTAAATGGTTGAATCAAGATTTATTAAATTTTAAAGTTTGGAAAGAAATAAATCATTGCGGATGAATAAGCTACTAAAGGTTTTTGTTGCAATTTGAATCTTTTATATAAGCTAAAGGGATTTTTTTTAGGAGCCAAGACTTTATAAAGGTGGAAAAATGGATATAAAAAGTTATAATAAAACTTTGATATAAAGATAGAATTTTGGAAGGGAATTATGGATTTTTCTTAAAAATTATTAGCAATCTAATTTATCACCAATTGATTAGTTGAGAATTTATAAAAAAAAGGGTGTTAAGGATCTTCTATATGCTATAGAAGGATATTATGTACAAACCTACTTAAATACAAGAGATCTTTATCAATATAATTTTCTTTGATAATATCATCTTGTTATTTGTCATTTTTATTAAGGACAAATCACTTATTGGAGTCTTGCCAATAAGTTGTAAGTAAATTTTCTATAGCTAGGTACCTATTGTATTCTTAGATTGAAGATCATGCCACACAATAATAATCCCTATTGTAGCTGGAGAAACTCGTTTTTTGACATATTATATTCTTTAGCAACCATACTTCTCATTTTATGATTGCATTGCTTCTTTGGATAATGTTAAACAATGTACTTAATTTTTCCACAATATAAGTACAAACCTTCTTGACAATATTGAGTCTTTTCTTATTTAGTAAGAGATTTATAACATACCACATCAATTTATATTGGTATTGACTTAGTTAAATAATTTTTTAAAAACTTAGGAGTTCTTGTCATTAATTGATTTGTTCTTTTTTAGTCAAATCTATGTTTTTGATGTCTTTCAAATAATCAATTGTTAGATGCAATGGATCCCTAAGAATATTAACAAGCTCTTAAAGATCTACAATAGTTATAAATCTATTCTCACTTCTACTAAATATAGCATCCATGATCTTTCCTTCTATCTTAGATAGCTTAATAACTCTACAATTTGAATTAGAATAGGATAATTTGTAACATCTAATATCAAATAAAAATTTCTATAAAGAGGGATGATCTACTCTCTTTCAAAGAAAAAATCAAGGTTAAAAAGCAAAGAATATTAGTTTAAAGGTGGATAGTCAGCAACCTTTAAACGCAACAATAGAAGTGGTATAATTCATTCACTTCTTAAATAAAAAATAAAAATAATAAATCTTCATTCTTATCAAACTATCAAGGATATAAATCACAAAAGAATAAAATATTGATACACTCTTGTATTACTCAAAAGAATAAAAAATCACTCAAAGCTAGAATAATATTAAAACTAGAGTAGCTATTGCCATAGACAAGAAGACTAGAGACTCTTGAAATAAGACTAAGAATAAAAAAGGTATTGATAAGAATGAAGAAGGCTTCATTCTTGTTTCTATATATACTATCTATCTAAGAGTTATATGGTGGCATTCTATAGAACCCCTAATATATGTCCAATTTGCAAGACATGTGTCAAACTTGCAAAATAAGTTTCTTATATGTGCGCCACATGTTTAGCTTATTCCACAAGCTACCAATATGTGCAATACGTGGCTAACTTGTTGGCCAAGTTTTTAACCTACCAATCACCTATAGACATGTGTAAAGATGAAACCATGTTTATAAAGCTTCTAGAAAACTTCTCTATAAGATGTTATCAAATTAATCTATTTTTATTTATTTTTTCCAATCCATATTAATTAGATAATTATTATAATAAATCTTATATCCGTGACTCTATTAGAAGTTTAAACTTTAAATTTGAATTAGATCAAAGAAACAAGCATTAATTTAATAACTAAAGTTTTTATAAATTTTATAAATTTTTTATCTTTTAAATTAGAAAAACTATATTAAAAAAAATTATAAATTTTATATTATAATATTATTTATTAATAATATAATTAAATAATTTCCTCCTATAAAAGAATTTTTTTATAAAAATAGTATATATTTATGAATAATATAAACTTATTCTTTCATAATTATAATTATTATTCTTAAGTTGATTCTTTTATCTTCATAATTATTTAATTTTTTTAAAAAAAATTTAATAATTGGTTTTTTGTCATCAAAGAGGAGCTTTTTTTATGTATATAAGAAATTCAAAGTCAATCAAAAAGTAATTTTACTAATCATCATTAAAAACCTCATCCAAATTTTAAAATTGAAGATCAAGTATGGCTTCTTTAAAAAAAAAGTATAGAAATAATTTGGCTACAAAGAAAATTAAGCCACGAAAAATTAGAGCCATTTACAATTATCTATATAAATAATGTATATAGTTTATTTTTTATTTTATATATAAATCCATTAAATTTTTTCCATCCTTTATTGCTTGAAAGTATATCATAAATAATATATCTTAGAAGAAAAATAAACTTTTATTACTAGCTCCAATTATAATAAAAATTAATACAAAATTAATAAAGTTGTTAATTTATAATTTTAAAAATGATGTTTAGAATATTTAATTTAGTTGAAAAAATATGATATTAGCAAATAGATGTAGGAGCCATCATTAATCTAACAAATATATCAATAAAAATTTAAAAATATCATCAATAATATTTGCATAAAAAATATTAAAAAAATTGTTATTAAAAAATCAAAGATTATGCTATATAGATAATATGAATGAAGTTTTTTTTGAAGGCTAAGCTATTTGTTGAAATGTGTATAAGAAAAAAAAACTAATTGTAATGCCAAGACTCTCTTATTTTTATAACCAAGTCTTATTAATGATACTTTAAAATGTCAAATTGGATAATCTTCATGGAATCTTAAGATTTTAAACTTGAATTTTTTTTGTCATACTATTAGACCAACTACATTTGTTTTTACAACCTTCTTCATTACAAAGACATTTTAAGAAAAAAATAGGATCTTTTGAATATTGGATACAATCTTGTTATAAATAATTTTGTGTGAGAATCTTTAAAAAGATATATATCATGGATATAGGATTTATTTCAATAAATATTTAATTAATATAGATAGATAGAAATAGATAAAAATAGGTTAATTTGATAATATCTTATAGGATATCTTATAGGATATTTTAATTTGATAATATCTTATAGGATATCTTATAAGATATTTTAATTTGATAATATATTATATATATATATTCAATTTAATAATATCTCATAGATATAATTTGATAATATCTTTTAGATACAATTTTACCTTTATATATGTCTATAGATGATTGATAGGTTAGAAACCTCGCCAACAAGTTAGCCACATGTTGCACATATTGGTAGCTTGTAGAACAAGCTAAATACGTGGTGCATATATAAGAACCTTGTTTTGCAAGTTAGACACATGTCTTGTAAATTGGACACGTATTGGAGGTCCTATAAAACATTGCCATGTAGCTCTCAGATAGATAATATATATAGAGATAAGAGTGAAGCCTTCTTTATTCTTATTAATTCATTTTTTATTTTTAATCTAGCTCAAAAGTCTTTATATTTTTTAATCTTTGGCAATAGCTATTCCAATTTCTTCTTAAATATATAAGCTTTCTTACTTCTATATTTTTATTTTCTTTTAATATAGATTTTACCGATTTATGCATCTTACTTCAATTTGTGTCCTTGAAAGATTGACAAGAGTGCTTATATAATATCAAAGCTTTATCTTTTTTTGATTAAGAGTCGATTATTTTTTTTTCTTGATAAGACATAAGCATATTAGAATTTATAGATTATCCACTTTTAAATTAATATTGTTTCTAATTTTTTTTTCTTTTGAATATTTTATTCTACAATAAAAGTACATACTTTCTTTTTTATTATATTATCATGGTAGAACTTATTGAAATGAACTCTTGATCTAGCCATTCAATTTTTATCAAGTTCTTCAAACTATAGGTCATCTTTTTAAGTTTTATCACAAAAAAATCAACTATAGATTCACTTTTAATCATCCAATATCTTAAAAATCCTACCAAGTACTTAAAACCCTAGTTTATAGATACTCAAGCACTATTTCCTTCATATCTCAGAAATCCAAAACTTTAATACTACAAAATTTTATGTACATAGTTTTGCAACATGAACATATATACTTTTAAAAATTTTGAATCAAATTCTTGTCAAATTGCCTAAAATATGGTTAAAAATACAACCATTAATAAAATAGGATTATTTACCATACTTAGATTACAAGCATTGACTTCAACTCCTAATATCTCTTTTATTTCAGCCTAGATTTTATCAAACCATATAAAAACAATATAGCCAAGAAAGTATTCTTTCCAATCTTAGTTATTGATCTTCTATTGCTTTTTATACGTACATGTTATATCCAAAAGAATGATAGTAGGTATAATTTCAACACCTTAACTTTGAAAACTTATATCTCCTTCATAAAAAGTCCAAATTATACAATTATTGTACCAAAACCATAATCAAATATCCAAACTTGTTAATCCTAGCCTCAAATGTTTGAATGCCTTTGAAAAATAAATTCCAATGCCTAATAAGACCTCGTACAACCTCCTTAAAGTCCATTGGGCATGACTTTTGGCCAATGGAAATACAGACTTCTATCATCCATCTCTATTCATCTACACAGAAGGCCTAGTTATCTCTTTTTATATTAAAAACCTCCTTCCAATCATTTTCCTAGTAAGATTTACATAATATGTATTCTAAATACCAAATAAACAAGATAAACAAGAACTCAAGGATCACCAATGTTTAACAAAGGTAACTCAAAATATATAAAATTATTATCAATATAAAATCAATCTCAAAAGTCACTATCAAAAAAAGATATATATATATATATATATATATATATATATATATATCTTAAAAATAGCTTTTTTAATAGATTCTTTTTAAAATTATAATTTAATTATATTTTATAATTAATAAAAATTTATTGATATGGCTCTCATTTAATTTTATAATAAATTATATATATATATATATATATATATATAATATTTTTACATAGCAACCAAATCACAAGATAATACCATGTAGCTAAAATCTTATACAACTTCTAATAAAGGTTCTATTCTCTCTTTAGATCCCTCTTCTTATTTTATAATAGATATGTATATTAGACCTAAAAATCACAAAACCTTTGTCTTGCTAGATTCAAGAGCCTTAGCATGTTTTTTAGATGAAGAATTTGTTAAAAGTCATAGAATATCTTTAATACAAAAAACTAAATCCATATATGTAGAAATCATAGATGGTCATCCATTGTCTTCTAGAGATGTTATTCATAAAATCTTTTGTATAAATATTACAATAGATGGTCATAATAGTTATGTAATCTTTAATATAATTAAATCTCTCTCTAATCCAATTATTTTAGATTTATCATGGCTAAAAAGTATTATCTTCAAATAGATTGAATTTCTTGTAGACTTGACTTTTCTCAAAGCATTAATAAGAGTCTTATTAATTAAGTAAAAAGCCATAAATTTAGTATAATAAAACTGATACTTGTAAGGATAAAAGCTTTTATAATTGTAACAAAAGTATGATCACCTTTTGTTATTTATTTCTAATGCTAGAAAGACTTCAAGTGGCATTTCAAGCCAATATTAAGATTATCAAGATATTTTTGAGAAAAAGAATATAGATATTCTTCTAGAGCACCATCCATATGATTGTTCAATTGATCTCAAAGAAAGAACTTAGCTTCTATTTGGATCAAACTATAATTTATCACAAAATAACTTGGCTGAATTTAAAGAATACATGGATAAGAACTTAGCAAAGAATTTCATATGCCATTCAAAATCTATAAGAAGAATTCTTTTCTTATTTGTGAAGAAAAAAGATAAATCACTATAGATGTGTATAGATTATTAAAGGCTCAATAAGATTACCATCAAGAATAGATACCTTCTACTTTTGATATTTAGACTTTTTGATCAATTGAATTAAGCTAAAATCTATACAAAAATAGATCTATGATGAGCATACAACATGGTCTATATCAAAAAATGAGATGAATGAAAGACTACATTTTGAATAAGGTATGAATAGTTTGAATATAATGTTATGTTTTTTAGTTTCATGAATATATCAGCTATTTTTGAATATTTTATGAATGATATTTTTTATGAGTTCTTAAATAATTTTATTGTCTATTACTTAGACGATATTTAAATCTATTCTAAGAATTCATTATTATTGAAAATTCATTATTACTTATCAGCCAAAAAAACAATAAGGTTTGTCCAATGTCTTTTCTAGACATTCTTATCTTGCATCAAAAGAAAGAAATGCAACTTTTGATTAATAAAAAATAATCCTCTTAACACTGTAACAATTTCATCTTTGAGCAATAAAATCAACATTAATTGTTGATTCAATTTATTTCAAGCAAGTTCAATCAAATATATCTTCAGACCTTCTTCTTTATGATATTAAAAATAATTCATCCAAGTCTCATAATATTTTTAAGTTCGAATTCAAAAACAATCTAATCTATTTCAAAGGACACTTGCATGTTCCAAAAGATAAAGTACAATTACATATTTTTGAAGCTAGTCACAATTTTTTTGCAGCATGATATTTTAAATATAATTAGATTTTAAAAGTAATATCAAGAGATTATTGGAGGCTTCAAATGTGAAAGGCAATTAAAAAATTTATACAATTGTGTGATACTTGTTCAAGATCAAAAACTCTTCATCATCAATCTTATAGACTTGTCCAACCATTAACTTTATTAGAATAGCTTGTCTACTATTTCTATAGATTTTATCACAAATTTTTTAATTTAAAATTCATATGATTTTATATTCATAATTGTAGATGATTTTACCAAGATGGCATATTTTATATCATATATAAAATCTATCACAAGTAAAGAAACAATTAAACTCTTCCATGATAGCATCTATTTCTATTATGGATTATCAAGGGATATTATATCAAATAGATAAATATAATTTTTATTAAAATTTTAAAATATCTTTTTTTAAATATTAAAAATAGATATAAAACTATCTATAATTTTTCACCTTCAAATTGATGGAAAAATATAACCACTAAATCAAGTTTTAGAATAATATTTGAAGTGTATCATCAATTATTATCAAGATGATTGGACAATTCTTTTGCCATTGGAATAGTATGCTTATAATAATTTGGTGCATTCTTCTACTCAACAAACTCTATTTTTTACTAATTATGGTTATTATCTATGATTTAATATTTTTGACTTTTCAAAAGTTGATAATCCTATGATAGAAGATTTAGCAAATCAGTTTTCAAAGTTATATGCAATAAGAATGACAAAAGATCAATGCAAATGTCTATCATAAGAAACAACCTCAATTTCACGTGGACGATAAGGTATGGCTACTTTATTGTAGTATCAAGATTATTTGTCCTTGTGACAAGTTAGATTATTGTAGGTTAGGATCATTTTCGATTTGTAAACAGATGAATCTAGTTGCTTATTGATTACACTTATTGAAATCTATAAAAATCTATATTGTATTCCATATGTCACAACTTAAGTCATATAAGCCAATAGATATATAAAGAAGAAGACAAATGCCACCACTTGTTAACATTTGTTGATCATATTTTGAATAAAGATCATCCATTAAATAGATTGCTCTTCTAACAAATGCTTCTATAAATTCATCCCCAATTAGACTTGAATACATATTTCTAATAGTCATTTTATTTATAGGTTCCATGTCTTATATAAACCGCATTGTTCCATTTTTCTTTGGTACTATAAACTATTGATTAAAATAAAGTGCCATAGATGGTTTTAAAATTCTCATTTTAATCTTTTTGTTGAGTAAATTTATTAACTTGGATAAATATGCTTTTTGTACTAGAATTGGTCGCAAATTCCATGGTTCATAAGGAATAGTAAAAATAACCATAGGTGCTACAATACTTGAATCAACACATCTGATTTCATGTGTTTCAAATACAAAAGCCTTTCCATATTGTAAAAGCATCTCTCTAAAACATTCTTTTTTCATATTTTGTCAAAAATCCATACATCCAACTTTTAATTCATCTAATGTAGTATCTGTAAATTAATGCCCTATCTTCTTAGAATCCCTTAAGTCACCAAAAAGTACATACTTTCTTCACCTTTTCTTTATAATTTGACAATAATAGCAAAGCCACTGGTTTAATCTTTTTTTTTCACTTATTAATATTTAATTTCAATATGTACTTCTTGGTGACTTAAATTTTTTGTAAATTTTTGAATTTCATCATATATTTTTTTTGAATATACATTAATAACTCTATTTTTTCCTTATAATCCATATTATAACAAATAATTTAATTCTTCCATAGTATTTACAAATCCAACTTCTTCAAATGCTCTTGAAATAAATTCATCTTCAATTAATTCTCCATTTTCTTTCAAGACGTGCACCATATTTTTAATATAATATTTATTTATTCTTTTTATCTTGTCTATAGTCATAAAAGGCAATATAAAATCTTACCTTAATTCAATAAGTTGAATAGATAATACCTTCTCTTTTAAATTAAGTGTGAGAATTTCTTTCTCTAACCTATTGCAATCTTGCTTTACAATGGTGTGTAGTAAAAATCCTCAAAGTCTTCAAAATTCTCATTCAATAATAGCTTCTTTCTTAATTTATTATGCTTTCTTTCATGATTGGCACAAATAGTTAAAAATTAAACTACTTTCATTCCATCTTCACTTTTTATTCCTACAAAGGTTGAACCATCATCTATTATCTTTGTTTCCATTTATGTGGTAGTAATATATGGTTGTTTCAATATAATAGGATATATAGACATACCTTATATAAAAAAATATTATTCATAAATAACATCTCCTATTATCACCTTGATATTTGGACAAGCTCCATATAAATCTCTTTTTGAATTGTTTGTTGATCTTATCATCCACCCATGTTCAATACCAATAGACCATTTTTTCTTTTTATATAGCTCTTTTGATATCAAATTGATCTCAGAACCATGATCAATTAATACTATAGTTGATTTTTTCAAATTTTCTAATTTTACTAGAGTTTCTATAGTAGCCTTTGTCTAATGATTTTGAGAATAATGTCTAGATAATTGAATCCCATTTTCTTCTTTTGTAAGTTCAATTCGTGAAACATCTCCTAAAACTTGCATTTCATCCTCTTCATCTACATTGTTTTTCATTGCCTTTGTTCCTTATATATTTGGTATCATAATATTTTCTATAGATTTCTATTTTTTCTTTATTATATCAATAATAACTTCATGAAATTCATGCTTTGCAATTCCCAAAATTTCACCAATTGTAAATTCGACCTTTCTTCCTAAAATCTATTCTTCTAATATCTTCTTCAAATCTATAGTAGCTTCAATATCTGATTGTAATTTATAAGCAAGAGTCTTTCTCTTTTTTTTTAGAATTTCCTTCTTCTTTGTAGAAACATTCTCTACTTCCTCCTCATACATAGGATTTTTTTGTTATCTTGCTTTATTTCTTCTTGTAGTCATTTTTTATAGCCTTTCATTATTTTCATCTCTTCTTTGTTTTTCTTCTATTAATGCTTTATGTTGACTCCTTGTAATATAAGCATCCACTAATAATCAAAACATCTATCAAAACCAAGATGAAATTGGATGACCAATATAGAATTGCCAGTTTAGATTTTTGAATATGTTTTTTTGGCCAATAAATAATAATGAATTTGAATTTTAATAAAGATATGCTCTAATAAGTCTAACAATGATTCAACATACATGTTGACATAAAATACTCAAGGTTCTTATGATCTGTATATATGGTGACTAGATTAGAAGCATCTTTTAGATAATGACGCCATTTTTAAAAAGAATCTACAAATGCCAAAAATTCGTTATTATGGATTTTTTACTTGATATCTATTGTTGAAAATTTCTTGGAATAAAAAGCTATTAGATGGAATTTATCATTTGTTCCCATTTGTGACAATATTGCATCCAAAATAAAATCTAATTGATCTATTTCCAAAAAAAAAATACCTTGGAGAAGTTAATGCAATACAAGATTGATACAGAAATAAAAATTATCTTCAAAACTTCAAATGATGCTTTTGTTTTTTTACTCCACTCAAGTTTGTTCTTACAAATTAAGCATGTTAGTAGAACAGCAATTTGAAAAAAGTTCTTGATAAAGATTAGGTAGTAATTGACAAATCTTAAAAAATATTGTACATCTTTTATTATTTTTGGAATCTTCCAGTCCATGATTGTTTGGACTTTCTTAAGATCCAAATGGAGGCTCAGTTCCTTCTTTGAGATCAATTGAACAATCATATGGATGGTACTCGAGAAGAATATTTACATTCTTCTTCTCAAAAATATCTTGATAATCTTGATACTGGCTCAGAATACCACTTGTAGTCTTTCTATCATTAGAAATGGGTGTAGTATAAATAATAAAAGGTGATTATACTTTTATTACAATTATAAAAACTTTCATCTTTATGAATATGGAATTTGTTATACTAGACTTATGGCTTTTTATTTGATTAATAAGACTCTTATTAATGCTCTAAAAAATATCAAGTTTATAAGAAATCCAATCTATTTGAAGATTATACTTTTTTAGCTATGATAAATCTAAATTGATTGAATTAAAGAGAGATTTAATTATATTAAAGATTTCATAACTATTATGACTATCTATCATTACATTTATAAGAAAGATTTTATGAGTAACATCTCCAAAAGACAACAAATGACCATCTATGACTTCTATATGTATAGGTTTAGTTTTTAATACTAAAGATATTCTATGACTTTTAACAAATTCTTCATCTAAAAAATATGTTGAGGCTCTTGAATCTAGCAAGACAAAGGCTTTGTGATTTTTGGGTTCCAAATACACATCTATTATAAAATAAAGAGAGGGATCTAAAGAAACAATAGGATCTTTATTAAGAGTTGTACAAGATTCTAGCTACTCAGTCCATATTATAGCTGGATAAATTTATTTTGTAACATATTATCTTCTTTGAAAGCCATAATTCTCATTTTATAGTTACAACATTTTTTTTGGATAATATTGAATATTGTGCTTAGAAACACTTAAAAGAAAAAAATTCTAAAAATAATATTAGTTTAGAAGTGAATAATCTACAAATTCTAATATGTTTATGTCTTATCAAGACAAAGAAGTAATCTACTCTTAATCAAAAAAAATAAAACTCTGATATTATATATATATTATTGTTAATCTTTCAAGGATACAAACTGAAATAAGATGTATAAATCAATAAAAGTTGAATAAAAAAAAAAAAACAAAATAGAAATAAATATATATATTCAAGAAGAAATTGGAATGGCTATTACAAAAGATTAAAAAATATAAAGACTTTTGAGCTAGAATAAAAGCAAGAAAAGAGTTGATAAGAGAGAAGAAGGCTTCACTCTTATCTCTATATATATTATCTACCTAAGAACTATATCGTAGCATTTTATAATACCTCCAACATCTGTCCAATTTATAAGACATGTATCCAACTTACAAGACAAGTTTCCTTTATGTATATCACATATTTAGCTTGTTCTATATGCTACCAACATGTGCAATACATGGCTAATTTGTTGGCCAAATTTCTAACCTATTAATCACCTATAGACATGTATAAAAATGAAACTATGTCTATGAAGCTTCTAATAAACTTCTCTATAAGATATTATCAAATTAACTTATTTTTACCTACTTCTATATATCTAAATTAATTAAATAATTATTAAAATAAATCTTATATTTGTGATACCATTTTTTATAGAAGTGGATAAAAATAAAAAAATTCAAGGTGGAAGAAGTCATAGATTCAAAGCAGTGTCAAAATTGATTGGAATATCTTGTATATTAGCGTAGATATAATATTAGTGAATGCACGTGGAAGCTATCTAGGAATCTTGCAAATGTATCACCTAAAATCAATGAATTTTATTAATGACATCTATCAAAACTAAGATGAAGAGTCAAAAAAATCTTTGTTATAAAACAAAGTAAGTTCAAAAGAGGTTTTATTCTATCTTGTATCATTGTTTATTATTTTTAAAAAAAATTTAGTACTAAAGAGATGGAAAATCAACAGTCAAAAAATTCAACTCAAGAGCTATTATTTGTTGACTTATCGGACAAGACATTACGACTATTATAACTTTTTAGATGACAGAATAGAGATGAAGATCTTTAAGAATAACATATTCTTTCTTGGATAGATGGCGAGATATAATGTGTTTGGTATCACGACCTTAAAAGAGACTCCTATTCTTTGATAATACTTTTAGAGATAGGAACTATTCCTGATGGTGTTTCAAATGTTCTTTTTAAAGAAAGTTATGAAAGCTTCAATAATGATGAAATATCAGGGTGGTCCCGTTGTCTTAATATGGGATTCTATCGATGGTTGAGAGGACCTATCAACTACCTTTGAAAGGAACAAAGATTAGAATATTTGACAAATATAATTTGACACATCTTGGATTTCTTCAACATAAAAATACCGTTCTTTGTAGAATTCATCCTTATAAGAGGGGATAATATTACAAACATAAGATTTATTCCAATGATTATTTAAATAATATGGATAAATAGAAATAAATAAAAATAAATTAATTTGATAATATCTTATATATAAGCTTTTTAGAAGCTTTATAGATGTGATTTTACTTTTATATATGTCTATAGGTGATTGGTAGGTTAAAAACTTCGCCAACAAGTTAGCCATGTGTTGCACATGTTGGAGGTCTTATAGAACGCCACCACATAACTCTTAGGTAGATAATATATTTACAAACAAGAATGAAGTCTTGTTCATTCTTGTCAACTCCTTTCTTATTTCAAGTCTAATTCAAAAGTCTTTGTATTTTTTAATCTTTGGCAATAGCCATTTTAGTTTCTTCTTGAATATATATAGTTTCTTATTTCTATTTTTTCATTTTTCTTTGATACAAATTTCACTGATTTATGCATCTTCTTTTAGTTTGTATCCTTGACAATATATAAGGCTTGATTATACTATTACAAATTGGCAATCTTGAGCCTTGTATATAAAATATTATTTTTTAAGAATGCTTTAAGTGTATCAACTTAGACCAAATTATTAGAATAAATTTAATAATACTAAATAATCACAACTATAGTCATTGGTTGAATGGACCTATATATCTAATAAATAAAGACCAAAGAATTATATTCATCATAAGAATCTTCTAACAATCTTTATTATTTTAGAAGTGCAAAGAAAAAGGTTGTTGAAGCATCTTGTAGAATTTGTTGCTAGAGAAGAGGTGATATCATACATATATATCAAATATCTTTTAGATTTAATAAAATCCTTTAGAATCTTTGGCTGCTTTTTGTAAATCTTTAGAAACCTCTAAGACCTTATAAAACACTCTATTAGATTAGGATATACTATTTTTATACAAAAGTTCTTAGAAACCTTCCATAGTCTTCTAAAAGCCTCTATAGGACTTAATTGCCATAATATAAATAAAGAAAAAAGACAAGGGGCACTTTGGTCTTCTCAACTAATTTGTTGTTAACCTAGTTTAGTACAATCCAAGTTTTGACTTATTTGTAAAGCTATTTCAAATCTAACATCTTATTTTTCTTATACTATTTTCATTTTTTTACTTTATTATTTTTTTTAATTCTTTTTCTTTGCATCCTTGACACTATAAACCACATAATTAAGTTCAAGTAATACTAATACATATATTGTCAACCAATAATTTATGTTAGATTCATTTATAAAAATTATATGATGAATGTAAATTATATTATAATATATAAAAATATACATGTATAAAATCTTTATATAACTTAATGTATGTTTAATTAGTTATGTTTTATGATTGTATATTTATAATTAGTTTTTATTGAGTACTTGATAATAAATTCTATATATAATTGTTATTAACTAATTTACATAGATAATTGTTGGTTCTAATTTTTAAAACATTACAATATATGCAAATAGCTTATTCTTAGTAGGTAGCAATAATATTCTAAAAATAATAATGATTATTACAAGTTCTATTTTATAAGTGGTATTCTATTTAAAATCATTTGTTTTTAAAAATAATTAATTACTAGTGGTAAGTAAATTTAATATGGTACTAATATTTTTATCCTAATAGTTTTAATGAAAATTATATATAACTAATTTGGAATATTATCAAATACATAATTTATTCAAGTATGTTAAGAGGATAATTAAAAAATATATTGTTTAAAATCAGATTTTCTTGTAATTTGAAGCTTGTAATATTATTAGTTTTAAGGGAAATCTATAAAGCTAATTATTTAAGCTATATAGTTTTAACATTAACTATTAGTGTATATTATTAAATATAAATTTGGTTTGTAAAGTCAAATTATCATGTGCCACATTTATTTGTTCAATCCACTTTTAATTTTTTTAACTTTTTATTTTAATGAACTAGTTTTTCGAGGATACAATTCATATTAATGAAGATTACATATTAACAAAAATGTAAGAAAAAACAAAATTTAATTCTTTGCTGAAAGGCAATTTTACTTGCACACATTTCACATGTTAAAATGGTTTTCTTTAGTTCTGTAAAAGTAAAAGAAAATATATGAACAATGCATTAATGCAATTTATAGCTGAAGCTTCCAATAGAACCAAAACTAAAAGTGACGATAACCATCTACGGCAGTCCAAAACATTTAAATGCAGAGGCTATATTCATAGAAACATATAAAAAGAACAAGCTATTTAAGGTTCTTCGCATTTGAAAGATCACTTCTCACTACTGACACACGGCAAGGATTTTCATACAAATTTAGAAAAATTCCTACATGTTCTAACATATTTCCAACATGAGTCCGATTCAACATGCACACTGTTACAAGGAATCAAAACTGTTGAATAACCGGACAAGAAGTAAATGGTAATCCTACAATAATGTGTATTCAACAACCCTCTGAGAAGATATACTGAAGGGTATTTCAAAGAGCTGAATCCGGAACAAGGTTGTAAATATCTCTGCCTGTAAAATATCTCTAACAATTTAGGAGATGATAAAACCCCCGTTATCACTAGGAACCAAGCAACAACAGTCGACCGCAAGATCCCCTTGACACGTTGTATGTAAAGAGCAGTAACACGTACAAATACAAGATTACTACATCAGGCTCTCTAATTAGTGTCCAAGCCCAGACTGAAATCATTGCCCCAATCTCTGGAGCTATCTCTGTACTCCCTGTAATGTAATTAAACTCGATATTACGTCCAAGGGTAGCACTACCCAGGCTTGAAACGTCTAGACAGCTTCTGGGCTCCACCTTTGCATTCGATGGCTGCCCTCTTGGTTCCGTCCCCTACTTTGGCTGAAAATTCGGATGCTGTGGCTTGCAAATTTTGGAACTTTTGACTTGCAGCATATGCTGAATCCTGAAGTAGGTTCCCAGTGGATGAGGAGGTAACATGATAGTAATGCTGGGTCTTCCGTCTGATCTCTTGTAAGAACTCCCCAGCTCTCTGCAGGAAACCATTGAGCACTCTTAATATTGACTGCCAGGATTGAATTAGTGTAGTGCTGATGTTGGCTTTAAGGTCCTCACCCTTATCAATAATATCTTGAATGGGGGCCCGATGGAGAAAATTTTGAAGTTCATTTTTGGCACTGTAGTGCCAACTCCTGTCTGCAACTGTAAGTGCACTGGGTCCTTGCTCTCGACTGGTTCTCCGCTTCCGCACTGTTTCAAGGGCTTCGGCATAGTTTCGCGCATTTCGAGCTTCATTCTCGGCCCATAACCTACAATACCAGTAAAAAGCATTTCCGCCCACCTCAATACATCTCAATTAATATTAGGAAACTACAAGTCAAGTTCAGTCAGACTCTTACTTCTCAAAGGTCTTTGAATTCAGGTGAAGAAACTGAAAACTGGGAGAATAAAAGAACCAAACCAAGCACTTGGATCACTACCTGGTTTGCACAAGAGCTTCTTTCTCGACTTCAACTTCAGACATCAATCTCGATAATTCTTCCTCAAGACTTTCACACTTAGATCCGAGTTTTTTTAATCTCTCTTGCTCGACGGAAACCTGCATCTCACGCGTAGTAAGCGCCTGCAGTCGCTCGTCAACTTGTTCTTTCAAATGTTGCAGAACCTCCTTCTCAGATTCAACTGCGACCTTATCTTTCCAGAGCACGTCCCTTTCTGTCTCTCTTCCAGCTTGAACATTTTCAAACTCTGCCTTCAGGTCTTCGAAGCACCGCTGAGCCTGCTCTTTCTCTCGTCGCTCGATATCCATTAGTCCGTCAAAGAGTTCGTTCTGTTCCTTCTGTTTCTGTGCTACCATTGTACCATCTGCTGCTAAGGCTTCGTCTACCATCCGCTTCGCTTGCTGCATTGCTAACTCCTCACCATATCTTTCAGAGGTGTCCCCACATGCCAGAGCAATCGCTGCTTGTCCAATTGTGACGACCTTGTGTGGTTGAAACCTTCTTGTAAACCCTACATTCTGAATGCCATCAGAAAAGTGACCCGAACATCGAGACAATTTTCTAATTTTGACTAAGGGTGTCAATTTTTAGTAGTCGATTTAGGAAAAACTATTCAGGTAAGGTGATTACCAAATGCAGACGTTATGATGCTGTTCTCCCCGGAGTCGAGATCATCACTTAATAATGGCCACAGTGTGCTGTCAATTCGGTCAATATCAAGGAAGCCAGTCTTTGCTTGAATAGCCTGCAAAGAGAACAATATCTCCTTCTCAGCACTCAATGACATGCAAAACTGAAATACTGTCTCTAATAAATGCAAAGTACTGGTCATCACCTCTTTGTCGATGGGTGGCAGAGACCGTCGGCCAAGAGCCATCTTCCAGCTCACCAGATCACGACGAGTCAATGGACTGTAAATACAAATGTTTCAGTTCTATGATAAGTCGCGTATCCAGATGTGTGGTTGAATATCTTCAAGGCATAAGTTCAATGAAAATATCTATGCAGCAATTAATGTGTCAAATGATTTAAGATAGAACAATGCGTTATAAAATCTGACAAACCTCCATTAAAAACTAGAGATCAACTAAGTGGCAGGAGGAGTGAATAACACTGATACTAAAAACATAATAATTTGCAATATCATGACCAATTTCTAGAGCAAAGACACTAAGTAATGCATACCTATCAGGAAAAAAATTGATCTCTTCAGAGTCAGTTTCGTGTATGTCAAAGCCCTCATTAACGAAAGATAAATTGCTACGTATAAGACCAGCTTCAGCAAGGCCTGCAGCACAGTGAGTGAAATTGTAAGTTTTAAACCATAGTATGATTAATAGGTTTCATAGGCAGACAGAGAGGCATTTGCAATCACTGCTCTAGCTGAGGAATTCCTCATAAAAGATACTAAAACGTATCCACAGTAAATTAAAATTTAGAGCCTACACGGATATGTCAAACATCACCTTGAATGTAGGGAAAGTCAGGATCATAAGGATTTACATCAGCAAACGCTTGTTCTGTGACACCCTCTATGTACATGGCCGGAAACAATTTATTAGCGGGGCTCCTACACATCCAACATCAAAACTAATTATAAGAATTTAAACTGCAATTCCAACAGCGATGTAAATGCTCTCCAAAATCTCAGGTTCGTTTGGGAAAGAATTAATAGGTTACGAAACACCACGATATTCAAGTTTCTCATCACAGAAACTGCGTCAAAAGTCGCTATCTTTGAGAATAGCGCTTCATCGCTATCCGGAACATGCACGCATATCTCAAGGTGTAGCCCAGCATACCTGGTCAATGTAATACTAGAAGCAATGATCCAACGGGCATAGTCCCTACGGTTACAGATCGCCCGAGGATCAGAGCCCTCTTCCACAACCTGAAGTATACACCCACATGTTAGACTTGTCTTGAATTACAGGACTTTATGATTAAGTGTCTAGAAAGAAATAATTGAAAAGGAGTCAAAGAACTATGACTTTGAGGCCCTGGAAAACGACCCAGAACTGAAACCTGACCTTCAAGGCCTGTAGCACAGCGAGGGCTTGCTCTTGCATGCGGTCTACAACAGCCGGCACTACTACCTTCCCGTGTCTACCTAGAACAGCTAAGCGAGCAAATGATCAGTCGTTTGGCAGAAAAGTGTTAAGATACACGATGACGACAAAAATCTAGAAACTCTACAATTTCTCAGTTCAAGTACTCCCCGCATCAACTTTTGCAAGTCTATTCTGGATCATTATACTCTCTTACTACTAGAAGACAATGCAAACAAAAGAACGATTAACTATTTTACTGTCCAACATGAAAATAAGTATTTACGTGCTTGACTGAAATAAGATCATTTTAGTAGTTTTTTGTAGGACTAACAACCATATTACCAAAGAGAATGACAGCGCACTTTAACAACTAACCTGAGATTTTTTTCTTGAATCCTTGAGATCTCCTGAGCTCCCTGGATTTCGAAGAAAGTTGAGACTCACCCTTGCCATGTCTTTGGGAATTCTTTGAGTCCTGCAGTGAGTTATCAGGCATAGAAGCAGACTCTGCAACTGAAACCCTCGGCTCATGATTGCTTCTATCTATGTCATTTTTTCTATCCTGCAGTATGATTGCGGTTTAATCAGGGAGCTCTGAAGCAGAGAGTCTCGACGAATCCGTTCCATTATCTAAGATATCGTTATCTAGCTGTAAACTCGAGGATTTTGAAGTAGAATGCAACACGTTGTCCTAAGCATTATCCGAGATCTATCCTTGTACCTGCGGTGATAATGACTCTTGTCTCCAACCCGAATGCACCAAAGCTGTGTTTTGAAGCTCCTCATCACTTTCATCACTAGGAATCAATTCATCTTCTTCCACAACCTGTTGTTCCCCCTTCAGGTGAATATGCTCCGCATCCTCACTTTGCACAGCTTTGCCCTTATCAGATTGAACACTCTCCTCGACTTGTTTCCCAAAGCTATTTCTTGAACTTGTATCTTCATTATCTTCATCAATATCTTCATCATAGACGTCCTCAAGCTCTTGCGGTGATCTCTTCGAAAACCATGGCAACTGTATCTGCGTAAAAGTAGGTAGGGTCGGGATAACTTTCCTTCCTGTACCCCAACAAAGTCGAAGGTAGCTTACTAGCTTTTCCATAAATCAACCAAAATTACCACAACACAACATGCCCACAGCGAGGGTCCAAACGCAGATGTAACGGAGCATATAATCCTCGGAATGTGTTACTTAAATTAGACAGTAGAGAAGTTTCCATCAATCGTTAAGAGAAATTTGCTAACCTTGCTTTTGGCACCAAACGTAGTAGAGCAGTGAAAATCCGAGCGCAAGCACAAATCCAGTGACCACTTGCATGACTCCTGCAGCAATAAATCTGAGATCAGAATGGCATCCGTATTTTTTAACTAGTTAATAGCATTGTGGACGAGCTGAGGTGATTGGCAAACAAGACAACCCATATTAAAACTAATGATAGATTGTGATGTGTTCAAATGCAGATTGATGTTTAAACAATGTCGGCAGCAAGTACAGTCTCATGCCAAACACTAGTTTCACGCAGATCTGTGCTAACTTAGGTAGAACGTTTATTAAGTACACGACATCCATATGAGATCGGGATCCGATACAAGACCAGCGGGCGATATTTTAGCGTAACCAGAACCAAGCTGGGATTAACTGACACGGAATTAGGTTTTTCAGGTAGACTATCGTGGAATTCAAAAGTGGCCCAGAGAAGCCTAAAAACTTCAGAAAATTGGAGGAAAATTTAGAAAATCCAATCACTAACTGATTTCTGGAAAGCTAGTAAGCTAACCCTCGTCTAAAAATATGTTCAAAGAATAATTCCAACATTCTCCTTAAAATCAAGGCGAAAAATGGGTACGATTGGAAGGAGCCCCGATTCTGAGCCAGAAGTCCAATGCCTAAACAGAATCGAACTCTGAAATGCCAGCGATCACAGCTTCGAGAGAAGCAGTGACTGAATTCCAAGCCAGCCAATCTATGGGCGACCCCATTTGTGCTAGAAGAAGACGAGTGTACAAGAGCAGGAATATGACTTTAGATGCTACCCATGGGTAAGACTACGTCGAGAGACAAAATTCTGCTAACGGTCAACTCTCCCTCAATTGCAGCAATGACCATCGTTAATATCACAAGAAAACGCTCTGGATGACATAACAATCCCCCCTGAAAATGCCTGATGCGAATTCATTCATGAAGCACCAGCTGCAATGCGAAGTACAAGAGATGAACCCACTCCAAAATAGGATAACAGTCGCTGATGAGCTTCTCACCCATTCTCAATGTACCCTTTTCCTTCTTTTCCTCCTCGACCCCATACCACCCACGAAACTTGTCGTCAGCCAACGAAACATCAGCCGCATTCAAATGCGAGGACGATGATCCAGCATGAATTGCAGCGTCCTTCTTCTCCTCCAACACCACACTTTCACCACCACTCCCCTCCGCGCTACACCTCAAAGACCAAAGCCCATCATAATTTCTACGAAACACTGGCACTCCCACGCACCTGAACCCACGCTCCACTCTTCCCGGCACCCGCCACGCAGCAGGCACCGGAAATACCCCCAATGTCGACGCCATCGCTGCCAACCCACCTCCTCCTCCTCAGTCTACCCCTCACTACCAACACTCACGACATCACAAGCCTCTCTAAACCCTAAACTCTGCAGCTGAGATTCAAAACAACATAGACAACAGCATCGAATCAGCAGAGTCGCAATTTGTCACGTGGATCATACGGACGGGGAGACCCCGTCGGAGCCTTAATCCTAACCCACAAGCTCGGTCTCATCCCGGAACACCGGAAGCACCACCCAGCGCCGGACCTTCACGTCTCATGGTCTTCCATGACCGTGGAGGTACCCCTGTGGTCTAATGCTGCGGGGAGCACTGCCCTCTTGGGTCCAGTTGGTAGTCTCTAGGGCGTTGAAGCCTTGGAAGTCTTATAGCCACTACATACTTCCTTTTTTTTTTCTTTTTTCTTTTTTTTTGACACGAAAAAGGAGTATGCTCGATGCATTAATAGAGGTGAAAATTACTGAGAGGCAACTTAAATCCTCATACCTATGGCTATGGCAAAATGAAAGCAACAAACATATTATTATGTAAGAGAATTATTTTTTTGTATTTTTGTGTAATATTAGGCACTCTTAAATTCCACTTAATGGTCCACTTAATGGTTAGCCTACATCTTGATCTAATTAGATGACTTGCCATCTAATATTTGTTCCATTTCATAGAAAATTTTATTTTGTGTTTAAGTTATTTTTTCCAATTTTTTTGTTTTGACTTTCTAAAAGATTTGTCTATACTCTATTCAATTGGA
The DNA here is from genome assembly GCA_036785485.1 of Physcomitrellopsis africana. Classification (NCBI taxonomy): domain Eukaryota; kingdom Viridiplantae; phylum Streptophyta; class Bryopsida; order Funariales; family Funariaceae; genus Physcomitrellopsis; species Physcomitrellopsis africana. Next base: position 68,527 of record JAWRVF010000527.1, read on the forward strand.
CTCAATTAAATTTCTAGTTTAGAAGTCACTCCATATTTTAGTTTTAAAAAAATAAAAAAATAAAAAATCTTATAAATCTAGATTGTTCAGAAGTATAGTTTCTTTAATAGTGACAAAATAGTGCAAAATCTTTAAACTACAAAGGAATTTTATCAATAAAAATTTCTTACTTTCATGTAAATGTCTTCTACATATCCTTTTTTTGGAGGCTAGATGTTAATTTGCATAAGATAGAGGTAATCCAATTCCATATTCTATAGGCTTGGTAGTAATCTTAAAACTTGTAAAGAATAGATTTAAGTTTTTGGAATATATAAAGCATAGTAGAAGTAAATATTTGAATTGACTTATCTTCTATGTATTGATGGCCACTCCTTTATATTAAATTAACCATATGAGTATTGATTCTTTGTGAGTTTGAAGTCTAAACTATACATTATGCTATCTATATTTTAAAAATGACTCTAATAAGAAACTTCAAATGTTTGTTAATGAATTCACTTTAAGGAAATTGTGTTAAAAAAAATTCTTCTTAGTTTGACTAAGTATGTTAAAAATCTCTCTCAGATTAATTAAAAATAAGAATTTGGATAAAAATAATAATTTTATTAAGTAGGCCAAAGAATAGATTCATAAATTCTCATATTTTTTTAGTGGAATTTGTTTTAGAAAATATTCCAATAATTTTTTAAAAAACAAGCCACTTATTTCTTGTTTTTGTTGAGACAATATTTTCCTTGAGTATGCAATAGATTTTTTTTATCATGATAGAGTATTTTTAATTAGATACCAATTCTATTTGATTTAATTTTTGTAAATTAGAATAGGTTAAATTATATATTTTTTTAACCTTTAAATATTGAATGAGGAGTTGGAAGACCACCAATTATAGCTTATTATTTTCTATGGTTTAAAGATTAATCTAATCTTCAAATTGAGATAAAAAACTTTCCTGTCTTATAATAATTTATTATTTTTAAAAAAAGTAATAATAAAGAAAATACCAAATATATCTATTATATATTATAAAATTATATTTGGATTATTTTATTTAAAGAAAGAAATTAAGATTGATCTTTAAATAAATTTTTTATTCTTTAAAAAACTTGTAAACAAAACATGGCAACTTATTCAAGTTTAAGGTAGGAATTAATAAGTAGGAATTTGGGATCATATGATAGGAATTTGTTTCAAATGTTGTAAAAAAAATAGGGAAGTTGAGGCATATATAAGATGTTATTGATATCCAAACTTTGCCAATTTTGTTTTAAATCTTTGAATATGTATTGTACTTGTGATTAGAAATTAATATCCAAATACAATCTAAAAGCTATTAGTCATTTATTTTTGCTTTGGCATGCATCAATTTATATCAAAGGAATTCTTGGAAGTTAACTTGATTTAATTGTAAGGCACCTATTATCTATTTGGCTAAAAGAACTTGAATAGCTATCAAGAATACAAACTAAAAAAGATGTATAAATTAATAAAAAACTATATTGAAGGAAAATAATAAGATAGAAATAAAGAAGTATGTATATTCAAGAAAAAATTGGAATGACTATTGCCAAAGAATAGAAAATATATGAGACTCTTGAACTAGACTAGAAGTAAGAAAGGAATTGATAAGAGTAAAGAAGGCTTCACTCTTGTCTCTATATATACTATCTATCTAAGAGCTACATGGCGGCATTTTATAAGACCTCTTACACGTGTTTAGTTTGTAAGATACGTGTCAAACTTGCAAGAAAAGTTTCATACATGTGCGCCAGGTGTATAGCTTGTTCCATAAGCTACCAACATGTGCGACACATGGCTAGCTTGTTCCACAAGCTACAAATATGTGCAAAACATGGCTAGCTTGTGGGCCAAGTTTTTAATCTATCAATCACCTATAGACATATATAAAGGTGATTCCACATCTATGAAGCTTCTAGGAAGCTTTTCTATAAGATATTAACTTATTTTACATGTCTCTATCAATCTATATTAACTAAATAATTATTGGAATAAATCTCATGTCCATGACATTACTCTTCTTTCTAAGGATGAGTTCTATAAGGATAGGTGATTACAAGTTGAGGAAGTCCAGGATACATCAAATTGTGCTTGCCACCTACTTTGATCTTTGTTCCCTTTGAAAGTAGTTGATAAGTCTTTTTAGCTATTAATAGTATTTTATATCAGGGCAAGAAGACTACCCTATTATTTGATCATTGTTGAAGCCTTCATAACTTCTTTCAAAGAAAACATTTGGAATACCATTAGAAGTAGTTCTTACCTCTAAGAGTATCACCAAATATCAAGAGTCTCTTCTAAGGTTGTAATATCAAACATATTATATTTTGCCATCAATTTGAGAAAGAACATGTCGTTCTTGAGGATCTTCATCTCTATTCCATTGTCTTGAAGGTTGTGATAGTCCTAATGTCTCGTCCAGTAAGTCAACAAACGATGGTTCTTGAGCGAAATTTGTTGGTAGTTGATCCTCCATCTCTTTAGCATGAATAAATTCAAAGAAATAGCAAACAATGATACAAGATAGAATGAAACCTTTATAAAACCTACTTTGTTTTATAATAAAGATTTTTTCAACTCTTTATCTTGGTTTTGACAGATGTCGTCAATGAAACGCATTGACTTTTATTGGTGTATTTATTAGATTCTTAGATGGCTCCCATGTATATTTACTAATATTATATTTACTCCAATACATAAGATATTCTAGTCAATTTTGGCGCCACCTTGAATCAAAAATCTCTTCTATCTTGAATTCTTCATTATTATCTATTTTTATAAGAGACGATAGTATTTTTTTTTTATTTTATATATATATATATATATATCCATTGTCTTGTATGACACGTGACATACAAGATGGATCTTCATAGATTTTGATAGATATAATTGATAAGCAATTCGTTTGATTTGTCTATAAATCAAAAAAGGTCCAAGCTTACAATAATCTAGCTTGTCGTAAAAGCAAATAGTCTTGATATTACAACAAAATAATCATATCTTATCATCCATGTGGAATCAAGGTTGTTCTTTATAATAGATATTTACATTGATTTTTTATCGTTCTTAAGCTTTCTTTAATTGTGTCTTCATTGTTGCATGTAGCTTTGACAACTGATTTGCCAAATCTTCTACCATACGATTATTAGCTTTTGAAAAGTTAAAAGTATCAAGTCATAGATGATAACCATAATTTGTAAAGAATGGAGTTTATTGAGTAGACAAATGTACCAAATTATTATAAATAAACTCTCCCAATGGCAAAAGAGTTGTCCAATCATCTTGATGATAATTGATGATACATCTCAAATATTACTCCAAAACTTGATTTACTGGTTCCATTTATCCATCAATTTGAGGGTAGAAAGCTGAAGATAGTTTTATATCCACCTTCAATATTTAAAAAAGAATCTTCCAAAATCTAGATACAAATTGTATTCCTCTATCTAATATAATATCCTTTGATAATCCATGATAGCGATAGATATTATCAAGGAAGAGTTTAGCTATTTTTTTACCTGTAATAGATTTTGTACATGGTACAAAATATGCCATCTTGGTAAAACGATCTCTAATCATGAATATACAGTCATATAAACTTGACTTTGGAAGATCCCTGATAAAATCCATAGAAATAGAAGACCAATATTATTCTGGTATAAGTAATAGTTGGAAAAGTCTGTAAGGTCGGTGACAAGGAATTTTTGATCTTAAACAAATATCACGCGACTATACGAATTCTTTAACAGCCTTTGATATTTGAGGCCACCAAAAATCTTTTGATATTAGCTCTAAAATCTTATTATATCTAAAATGTTCTACTGTAGGGAGGTTGTAACGAGCTTCCAGAGTACGTAGTCCTATTATGTCTTTTAAATTGTAGAGGCGTCTTTTTAAATAGAATAGATCATTCTTGAATCCAAACTTAGAAGTATCATGAGACTTAGATGAATTATTCTTAATCTCATGGACAATAAGCTCTAAGGACATACTTGACTGGATTTGCTTGACAAAAGTTGAATCAACAATCAATGTTGATTTTATTGTTCAAAGATGAAATTGCTCTAGCTTCAAGACGATCATTCTTTGTTGATCAAAAGTCAAATCTTCTTCTTTTCGTATAAGATAAGAATTTCTAGAAAGGGCATCAGATAGACCTTGTTGTTTTCCTAGCCAATAGGTCATAATAAACTTGAACCTTCACAAAGATATGCTCTAACAAGCTTGGCGACGATTCAACACATGTATTGATATAAAATATTTGAAGTTCTTGTCATCCATATACATGGTGTCGTGTTGTGGTTCAACTACCATGTGAAAAAATTATATATATATATATATATATATATATATAATACATAATTTATTATATAATTAAGTGAAAGTCATAACAGTGGATTTTATTGATTACAAGATGTAATTAGGTTGTTAGTTTAGAAAGAATCTATTTAAAAAGATTATTATTCAAATTTATACAACCTTATTTTTTTTTGGTAGTGACTTTTGAAGCTGATTTTATATTGATAATAGCTTTTATATATCTTAAATCACCTTTGTTAGACATTGGTGATTTTTAAGATCTTGTTTATGTATAGAGAGAAATAGAGGATTGGCAATCGAGATTGAAAAGAGCACTTTCTTGGCTACACTTTTTATATATAGCTTTATAAAATTTAAGCTAGCATGAAGGAGATATTGAGAGTTGAAGTCAGTGCTTATAAGTTAAGGGTAGTAAGTGACCGTACTTAACTATTGGTTATATTTTGAACTATATCTTATGCAATTTGATAGATTTTTGGTTCAAAATTTTCTAAATTGTATATGTTTATGTCACAAGATTATATATAAAATTTTCGTTGCATTAAGATTTTGGATTTGTGAGATATGAAGAAAATAGTACTTGGATGTTTCTGAGCTAGGATTTTAAGTACTTGTTAGGATTTTTAAGATATTGGATGATCAAAAGCAAATTTATGGTTGATTCTTTCTTGTAATAAAACTTAAGTGGATTATCTATACTTAAAAGAAATTTTTTTAGAAACAAAATAATTGAATTAAGAGTCATTAAACTCTAAAGTTCAAGAAGAAATAAGTCTTTGCGGGTGAATAAAGTTATAAAAGGTTTTATGGTAATTTGAACCTTTTTGTATAAACCTACTTAAATATAAAAGGATTTATTAATAAAAATTATCTTTTATAATATATTTATATTATTTATTCTTTTTATTAAAGACAAATCACTTATTGGACTCTTGCTAATATGTTTCAAGTAAATTCTCCACAGCTAGGTACCTAGTGTATTCCTAAATAGGAGATCACACCACACCACACCACAATGGTGACTAGGCTAGAAGCACCTTCCAGATAGTGATGCCATTCTTGAAAAGAATCCACAATTACAAGAAATTTTTTATCATAGATTTCATAGTTGATTTCTGCTGATGATAAGTTTTTAGAATGAAAAACTACTAGGTGGAATTTGTCATCTACTCCCATTTGTGACAATATTGTATCCAAAGCAAAGTTTGATGTGTCTGTTTTTATAAAAAATGCCTTAGAAAAATTGATGCAATAGAAGATTAATATAGAAATAAAAGCTATCTTTAAAGCTTCAAACGATGCTTCTGCTTCCTTATTCTACTCAAGTTTGTCCTTATAAGTTAAACGTATAAGTAGAGCTGCAATTTAAAAAAAAAAAATTGATAAAGATTTGACAGTAATTGACAAATCTCAAAAAGCATTGCACATCTTTTATTATTTTTGGAATCTTTTAATCTATGATTGTCTAGACTTTCTTAGGATCCATTTTAAGACTATCATTCAAAATGATATATCCTAAGAAATCAACTTAAGTAGTGTGAAATACACACTTTTTCATCTTGGCATATAGCTTGATATCTCTAAGTTTTTGTAATACATGATGAATATGAAGTTCATCTTCTTCTATATTCTTAGAATAGATCAAAATGTCATTCAAATAATAGACAATGAAATCATCAAGAAATTTACAAAAAATATCATTTATAAGATGTTGAAAAGTAGCTGCTGCATTTATAAGTCTAAAACGCATGACATTATATTCGAAATATTTATACCTTGTTTGAAATGTAGTCTTGTATTCATCACCTTCTTTGATGCACACTAGGTTATATGCTTCTCTTAGATCTATTTTTTTATGGATCTTAGTTTAATTCAATTGATCAAAAAATCTAGATATTAAAGGTAGAGGGTATCTATTCTTGATGGTAATCTTGTTGAACTCTCGATAATCTACACACATCCATAGAGACCCATCTTTTTTCTTTCTAAATAAGATGGGAGTTCTTATTGGGGATTTTGAATAGCGTATGAAATTCTTGGCCAAGTTCTCATCAATATATTTCTTGAGTTCAGCCAATTTATTTTGTGATAAACTATAGATTGGTCTAAGTGGAGGCTGAGTTCCCTCTTTAAGATCAATTGAGCAATCATATAGACGATGCTTTGGAAGAATATCCGCATTCTTCTTTTCAAAAACATCTTGATAATCTTGATATTGGCTTGGAATGCCACTTGAAGTCCTTCTACTATCAAAAATGGATATAACATAAATAACAAAAAATGATCATTCTTTTGCTTAATTCATAAAAAAATTTGCGCTTGTAAGTACGGGTTTTATTATACTAGACTTATGGCTTGTTACTTGATTTACGGGACTCTTATTAATGCTTTGAAAAAAATCAAGTCTACAAAAAATCCAATCTATTCGAGGATTATATTTTTTTAGCTATGATAAACCTAAAATGACTAGATTAGAAGGAGCTTTAATTATATTAAAGATTACACAATTATTATGACCATCTATTGTTATATTTATAGGAAGGATTTCATGAGTAATATTTTCAGAGGATAATAGGCAACCATCTATGACTTCTATATGTACGGGTTTAGTTTTCTGTATTAAAAGTATTCTACGACTTTTAACAAATTTTTTATCTAAAAAACATGCTAAGGCTCCTAAATCTAATAAGAGAAAGGCTTTGTGATTTTTAGGTCCCAAACAAACATTTATTACAAAACAAGGAGAGGGTTTTGAAGAGAAGATAGGACCTTTATTAGGAATTTTATAAGATTCTAATTGTATAGTTCCTATTATAGCTAGATAAACTTATTTTTTAACATATTGTCTTCTATAATAGCCATACTTCTTATTTTGTAGTTGTGTTGTTTCTTTAGACAATGCTAGGCAGTGTGCTTAAGTTTTCCACAATATAAACATAATCATTCTTGACGACTACAAGTCTTTTCTTATTTAATAAGAAGTTTAAAACGTATCATGTCAATTTGTATGTCTTCTACTTTTGAATGTACATATTGAAAAGATATTAATGTTGTCATTGTATTATAGTAGCGTTGGGGCTTTCTTGTGCGACTCTCAAATTAAAAATCAAAAAGCCGATTGTCACACTTCACAGCAAAATCAATTGCTTCACTCAATGTCTGAGGATCAGATAAGTTAAGCATCAATTTCTTTACCTCATATTGTAATCTATAGAAAAATTGGCTAATAAGTGCAACATCATCCGACTTGATGTTAATTGCTAGTTGTTGAAATTGTAAAGTATATGTTGTCTTTGATCGATTGCCTTATTACAAGATGTGGATCTTCTTAGTTGTAATACAAATTACATTATATTTTTCATACATAGATCAAAATTCTATTAAAAATGCCTCCAAATTATCCAATATTAGATCACGTCATTCAAGAAAGGATGAAAATCACGATAAAGCAGAGCCTAAAAGTGGTGTTCCAATAAACTTGACTTATGATCCTTGGATTGGATAAGTTTGGAATTGAAGTTCAATCACTAGTTGTACTTGATTGATGAATCCTCAAAACTTATATCTGATACCATCAAACTTCTTCGGCAAACTAATTTTTGGTTCTTTAATGCTTGAATGGTGTTCAATTATAGGTGAAGTGGTATGGCTTGAAGTAGCTTGAATCATTTCTATATCTTCACTTCTTGTTAAACTTATTGCTTCTTATGGTGGTGCATTGAGTTGATGCATTGCAAGCATTAATTCTTTTATTTGCTCTTGTATTTGTGCCATTGCACTCTTCATTTTAGCAAGCTTTGCCATGATAGAAAGGGAAGAAAGTATCTACTTTTATAACAAAATAAAATATTCAAAAACAAAAAAAAAAATTCTAGGAATAATATCAGTTTAGAAGTGGATAATCTGTAACTTTTAATATGCTTATGTCTTATCAAGAGAAAGAGATAATCCATTGTTAATCAAGAAAAGATAAAGCTCTGATATTGTAACTTCTCTCTTGTCAATCTATGAAAGACACGAATTAAAATAGATATGTAAGTTGGTAAAAAACTATATCAAAGGAAAATAACAAGATAGAAATAATGAAATATGTATATTCAAGAAAAAATTGGAATGGCTATTGTAAAAGATTAGAAAATACATGAGACTCTTAAACTAAACTAGAAGTAAGAAAGGAGTTGATAAGAGTGAAGAAGGCTTCACTCTTATCTCTATATATACTATCTATCTAAGAGCTATGTGACGACATTCTGTAGGACCTCTTACACGTGTCTAATTTACAAAACACGTGTCAAACTTGTAAGAAAAGTTTCATACATGTGCACCACATACTTAGCTTGTTCCACAAGCTACCAACATGTGCGGCACATGGCTAGCTTGTTCCATAAGCTACCAATATGTGCAACACGTGGCTAACTTGTTGGTCACGTTTATAATCTACTAATCACCTATAGACATGAGTAAAGATGATTTTGTATCTATGAAGCTTCTAGGAAGCTTCTCTATAAGATATTAACTTATTTTACATATCTCTATCAATCTATATCAACTAGATAATTATTAGAATAAATCTCATGTCTGTGACAGTAGCATCTTTGGAATCAATAATACAAAGTTTTTTTCTAATTCTACATTAGCAATAAATTTTTCAAAATACTTTAGATTGATATAAAGATAACATATTTTTTTATAGAAAATTTCATACTATGGTCTTTATTTTGTAAATAGTGTTTAATGATCTATCCCATATAATTCTTGTGGTAGTTTTTTAAGAGTGATGTATGTTGGGATTTTAAAAGATTTCAAATTGGTACTACTATTAAGGTTTTAGATAATACAAAGATCAAAGTTTGGATCCTAAGATTAAAAAGTACATGATTTGATACTAAATTTTTAAGAGAATTAAATTAAAATACACCAAATAATCTCTTTAAAGCATATTTTTAAATAAAAATAGTCATAATTGATATTTTTACTAAGTATAATTAAACCTTCTACTATTCACCATTTATTTGAACTTTACTCTCCAATCATTAAGTCTAATCTCATTTAGCTTGTCTTCTATAAAACAAGCAATAACCATAATATTAAATAATTTTTTAACCTTTTGTCTTGCAATCTTTTAGTCTATTATAATTTTTCTTAGATTTGTATACAATAATAATTTTTCATACTTCTTGTGAATACCAAAGATAATAATTCATTTGGCACATGTTTAATAGAATAGAAGTGGCCATTATTTGTTTTTATTTATTTGGTATATGTTTAGATGGAGGTATATCTCAAACCTAGCTACTATATTATGTTTCTTATTGAAGTCCATGAGTATGTTTAAATTATTGTATAGTATATTTTTAGTGCTTTGAATCTATGCCATAAGGGCGGAACATTGATGGCTCTTCACACATTCTATTTAAGTTGTCATCTTTGATATGATGTATCTTCTAAAGGACCAAATCCTAAATCAATAAATCTAAAAAATAAATATATAAATAAATAAAACCTCCACATATATTATTATCAATCTTTCTTTGATTAAACCAACTTGTGATATAGCCTACAAAAGAGCGTTTTGTTGCTTTGAAATAAGGCCAAAAATAAAGTGATTACCTACAAGTCCAAAAATAAAATCCACATCTTCCTTGAGAAATCATCAATAAATGTGATAAAGTACCTTATTCCTCCTATTGATGGTGTCCTCATAGGTCCACAAATATCCGAATGCACAAAGCAACACTTTCAACCCTAAATTCAAAGCAATGCTCCTTGTCATATGATTTTAGTGACAAAAATATTTTTTAATCACATACTTTGGTTTCAAAATTATGCATATTGGAATGTGTGTTGTTAGAATTTAATTTCAAGGTTTAGTATTAAGATTTTTGAATTTAAATCCCAACATCTATATTAATAGAGGGAATAGATTTTACACTTTTTTACCATCAACATGATTTTAAATTTTGATTTAAAGATGCATTTACTTCACTAAAAACAACCTTCTTATGATCTCACATCTTTGCATTAAAATGAATATTTGATTCAAAAATTATGCTCAATGCTTAATACAAGAGCTTCTTGTTATTGTCATGTAATGTTATCCTCATTAATTAACATGTTTTTTTTGTCTCATTCTCATATATATATATATATATATATATATAGTTGTTACATTAAGACTAAAAGACTAAATATTTCTTTTATTTCAATAATTCAGAAATTTACATTAAAAATTAGGAGTAGTGAATGTTTTGCAAGATATGATGAAAAAAAGGTCTTACTTCTTCTAATTCATAAATAAAAAAATAAGTAAAAGTAAATAGATATCTTTTTATGAACAATTTGTTAAAATTTTATTACATAAAGTAACATGTCAAAAACTAAAGTTGAAAAAAAGTTTTCTTAATTCATAAAATATTTTTAATCTTCTTTTTTACTTTCAAAACTTATTTTAACACACAAGTCAACTATGTAATTGAAATCACCACAAATCAAATATGAACCTTTATTTCATCATTTTTCTATCCTTTACTCCGTCAATTCTATATAATTACAAATGTAGTTGTGATTAAAGGATCTTCTAACTTCATACTTATTCTTAACAATAAATATATATATATATATATATATATATATATTTAATTAATGTGAAAAAAAATCTTTAAAAATAAAATAACACGCTCTTATGATCAAAATCAGTTACAATAATTTTATGAATTATATTCTTACAGCAACAAAAAGAATACAAGCAAAATCAACACAACGATTATTCTTTATAATGATATTTCTTGTCTGATTCATTCACAAGGGAATTGATACAGAACACTTGTTGTATAGGCAAATTAAATTTGGAGATCCAATGTGAAGCAAAATCATGCATTGACTGTACATGAAAAAGCCCCACTAATTATTTCCTGTGAATGTTGTAAAGACTACAAAGTATTCGTTGGAAATTTCAAACATTTGTTGACAATGAAAACTACAAATAGAAACCGGAGCATGTATCAGGAAAAGGCATCCGCACTAATTAGCAATTTTTTGCAAGGAGATAGTTGTGATTAGTATATTTGGGTCAAAATTGAATGGAGATCACACCCTATTTACAACTGGCGATGCGGCATTTGACGGTTTATGGGTGCTTATACATACAGATATGGGTGTTGAACCTCATGAAGGCATGACAAGAAGGCATATTATTCCAGTGAGTCTCCTCAAGACTTCAAATGGCATGTCATCTACATAGTGAATCAACTCAAATCACATATAAACAAGATTGCTAAGAATCTTGGAACATGGACTGGCTCAATCGAGCTTCAGGACATATCATGTACTACAATCTGTAACATCGGGTGATCGACAAAGATCAATCTCTCACTGGCACACCACAAGAGGAAAACTGTGAACGATGTTTTGGAGATACAAAGAAAGATAGAGATAAAACATATGACCAAAATTGCCAGCATTCGCAAAAGCTGTAGTGCATACAGAACTGCTGCAACAAGTGAGGCATACTGAAAACAATCAAGATTGTATTAAAGTCACAACCTGCTACAAGTTTTGTGCTCATTCTGACCCTTCAAGTCACTTTTCGATGAGAAGCAAGTAGTGTCCTCTAAATCCAACTATTCAATATAAGGTGGATGAGTAGCAAATGCTGAGAACACTAAAACTAAGAGCTCATTCTCCTATGTCTAAACACCATTGGTATCCTGTTCTCATGTAGTGGCAGAAGGCTCTTTTCTAGGCTCCTTCATAAAAACAACCTAATGGTTCACAACTTCCTGCTCCAGTGCACACCATTTGTAGACACAAAGCTTGAATTAACTGGAACTACGACTTACGCAATCGCAACTCGAAAGACAAGACTCTCAGGGCACACACTGTACAACCCCTGAGGCGAAATCTAAGTCTTAGATCATGCAGAGACCACCTGGACAATGACCCAATTTAGGACACTGGTACAGTTCCAGGCTGCATATGCCCCTTGAGTACCCACACAGATAACGTCGAAAGCTCTTGCAACAGTACATGTAGCCACTGCATTGATGTGCCAAGAATCTGGTCGACATAGTCCCACTTTGCGCGCTAACCACAAAATGTCGATGCGTTGAATTTATAAACCACCAAGAAACAGAACTTCGGAGCTGCTTCGGAACAGATTTAAAAACACTCAGCAGCTCGCCACCGTTAGCTCTGAGCATCAGCTTCAGTATCCATTTTCTCCTCTACTGGGCTTATGTACGGTCGAGTGCTGGGCTTGTGAGCTAATTGGCAACCACCCTATCTGCACTACGTAATGAAGAATGTGACTAAATCATCCAAGGAATAGACATTGTCGGAATAGGGCAAGACATGCAAGCTAAACATGCAGAACACAAACTTTTAGACCGTTCGTAGAGTACGTAAAAGACATACTTTTCTTTTCTTGTTCTCCGCAAGCTCAAGCTCCTTGGACCACTTGCTTTCCAACGCAGTCCTTTCACTGTAGTTTTCAGATCCACCATCTCTGCTTACTCCAGCAGTGTGAGGCACTGCAAGTAGAACCACCATCAGCACAAGCACTAAAGTTGACAAAATAACAATTAACAATGAAGCAACCTGTATGACTAACGAGTGAAATATAATCACCTTCGGTCATCGGCAACTCTGTAAATGCACGAGGTGGAAGAGGATCAAATTCGAATCCCAAAGGTGGCCCATCTTCTCTAAGAGGTCCACACAACTGGCTTTCAACAGCCATTATAGCTGCCCGTTCAGCTGCTGCCATAGCATTGAACTTTGGTTTTGGACCTGGTCGTCGTGGTGGCCTGTTTGGATCCTTGGGTATTCTTGGACCACCTCTTCTCTTTGGTCCAGGCTTGATCTTTTCTGAATCTCCGTAGCCACCGTTACTAGCAACATCCATGCCATTAGTGTGTTCGTTCTCGGCAATAAGCTCATCATCATCTCGCTCCTCTGCTAACACTTGAGCTAGGTATCCATCAGGTTCTAATTCTTCCTCCTCCACCACACGCTGAACTTCCTCTTTCTTAGATGAACATTCCTGATTTAACATATGATCTTGAGTCTTATTCTTGGCATAAAATGTCAACTTTTCATCGTCAATTCCATCACGCCGGTCCTTATACCGTCGGTGTGTAAACCAGATCTGGAGCTGCTTATCAGAAAGATCAAGTTCCCTAACAAGCTTTTGTCTAGTTGCCTCGGACGGATATTTCTCGACTGCAATTGCACAAGAAATGATGAATAGAACGACCTTGTGATCGTAAGAGAATACACCCAGATGAACTATCTTATCCTGATTTTAGGTATCACACCGTGGTTGGTGACATAAAGCGGTATCCAGTTTGTTGACTACTTGTGAATATGTAATTGTATACCAACGATTTCCACAGTACACCTCATCAAGAACGCTTCCAAAGATAAATTTGAACATTCATGTTGATAATGGGGGTAGAATCCATTCACCATTCATAAATATGAAAGCAGCTTCTGGCTAAATTAAGAAATGTCTCGCGAAGAGAAAAACAATGCCTCCGCGATACTCATGAGCATTGGTCTTACCAGCGTATGCTCTCTCCAGAACTTCAGTCTGTGAGGCACTTTTCTTTTTCCTAGAAATTCCCTTGGGCTTTTCAGGAGGAGATGGAGCAGGCGAAGTGCGGGGCGAAGAACCATCTGAGGCCATTGAAGCGTAACAATCGGTCACTGTCCGCCTTCACGGAACCCTGCATAATAAACAAATTTACAAATACTCAGAAACAGCTCTCATGGCACCAATTTCATGATTCTTATCTCGTTACCAGCCAATCCGACGCCATTATGCCGTTCCATAGTAAGACAAGGGTACATTCTAGGCGAAATATCCGTTATGATACATTGTCCAGATGAACTCCACGATAAGCCAGTTGTAGCCAAGAGAAGAGAAGTGGGTCGTAAATCAGGGGAAAAGAAATATTACAATTTTTTTCCAACTGTAAAATTTAAAATTAAAATGTAGTTTAATAACACAATTTTAAAAACCGAAACCAAGTACATGCACAAAGGTAGAAAATAGGACCATCACGTTTTATCATCCCACAAAGTTACGTGATCAGGCACTGACACCAAATTCACATGACAAATCGTAGACAAGTCGCACAACGAGAGGATACGACAACATCCCGAAGGACACCAAAAAGCGTTTCTCTAGATTTTCAATTCTATGTTGTAACAAGCGCAACTCAGCCACAAGGCCGAACTCTTCATCGCAGAACAGATACCAAGCAGAAATACCCACCTCAATCTCTACGATAATTTACAAACGATGAAGCCAAGGTCGTACTCAAGCCCGTCATGCTCTCTAAATCATTGACGTTCCACATGCTCTCGACATCATTTTTGTTCCGCATGCTCGTTTCATAATCCACTAATTGGTTGTCTCTATGCCCCAAGGTCTCGCATCTTCATGAGTCACCCTTGTTATCCTCACTAAAAGACATCAAACCCAACAAACGCCAGCCCTGCCTGGTGGTGCTTCCACCTGATATTGAATCTTCCGCTGCTTCTGCGTCTCCTGCTGTGTTAACTTGTTCCACCTCAACACCAGACCTCTCTACAAGTACTCTCTCCCCCCAAATGCCTCGCAGAGACAAGAGAAGAAGATGTGCACACTTAAACTCCTGAAACAAGGACACCGGAAAGTCGTTCTAAACGAAACTAGGAAATAGAGAAGCCGACCTAGACAAATGCAAGGTGCGTTTCCCTCATGCTCTAGTGTGCGCTTTCTCTACTTTCTCGTCACCTTCTTCTTCAAACTTGCAGGCGAACTGGCAGGCAAACTGTAAAAATCCCAACCCAATCAAAGCCAGCGCTCTTTAGTTGTCCTCTCGCAAACCGACGGCGGCAGCAGAGGAGGATAAGAGAGCATGCACAACAAAGCTTCTGAAACAGGACACCGAAGACTTGTAATACTTGTTCCGAACAAACTGTTACCCTAGAAGGCAGAGCAGCCGACCCTGAACCAGCACTAGACGTGCTTCTTGTGGCTTGCCCAGATGTATTGACTCTTCCTCTTCTTTCTCGGCTCCTCCTTTGTTTAGACTTGTTTCAGCCGTTCTCTTTCTGTGAGTGTGTATGTGCCTGCCTGTGCTGTCTGTCTGCACAGATGTGATGATGACGATGACGATGCTGTTGATGAGTTAGGTTGGAAACTACCCCACCTATCTGCGTAGCTCCTTGGCTTTGGGCCCTTTCTGTCACCGTAGCCATGCGTTCACTAGTTTTACACACGCACTTGTTGTGTAATAAACACGCACATAACCGACAGTGCATGAAACCCTCAGTCTCGTGCATCCACTTGCCTAGCTTCCTGGACAATCTAGTCAGTTTACTTGTCTTTACAACAGCTGTTTCGACTCTTCTTACATCTGTTCAAAGTAATGCTCTCTCTCCCCATCCCCCATCAATATTTTTGATTCAATCTTGGTATATATCTGTGTGGATGTCCGCCCTCGGTATGTCCATCAACTAACTAAAATCCTCCGGTTTCTCCTGATGAGGCATCCTTTTGGTTGCTGTAGCAGGTATCCCACCTCATGGATGATGAGTGGTCTCATCAATCTTTCCAATTGAAGTCAGAGTTCCTTGGAACCCACAAAGCGGGCACACGCGGATTATCTTACGCAAACTTTGTATTGGCCTTGAGAACCTATATGTGGAACACATGTGTATATACTATTATTAGGTTACAGGCAGCAAGGGCTACGTTGGTGGCAGTACATGGTGATCAGTGAATCTCAGGGTACCTTTGAGCAGTCTGCTGTCAACATTGACTACTCTAGGCACACAACCTTTCCTTCCGAAGAGTAGGTGTAACGTATGCTCGGCGTGCCCTAACAGAAGTCATTGCAGACGAAGGAAGCGACAGTGTGAAGCCTCACTCATGCGTAGATGTGCGGTGAACCGCGCCGATTGAACAGTCTGTATGTACATCACACGTAGAGTCGCCCAAGTCTTCGTGGCTTTGGATAGGCATTGAGATCGGGTGGAAGGAACAAAGTCATGGCTATGGCCAGGACCTCCTCCACCTGGTGGGGACGCGCTTTACGGTTTACACAACTTCTGGAAGCACGAAAGCAGCGAATAAGCACACAACGACGACTGGATGTAACTTGACGAAGCACACATCTTCGCAGACGCGAACATCGCGATGACCCACCACGGTTTTACTGCAATTCTCACAACTACAACCATGCCGTAACGTCGATTTCCGCCCGCTCGAGACGATTCCAGAGAAAGGGGTCAAGGAAGGAAAATAAACAGGAGTACTTCAGCGGTCTAGACGGGGAAAACTTAAGTTCGACACCTGTGAGGATGCAAGCAGTTAACCACAAGCAAGGGAGTGAGAGCAGGAGGGGGGATTAGTTTTACGGATGAGAAGGCAACTCTATTCCATTATTCGGCCCAGTTGGTCCACCGTGATTTGCAGCATGAGCTCCACCATGGCAATTGCCGTGTGCCGTGTAGCAGGCATAGTGAGATTTCCCCCTCAGCGCCGTGATGCGATCATCCCCGTCCAGATTCTTTGCGTCATTGGACTTAGTATTCTGCGGCGTGGGAATCACGGCCCAGCCCCACCGCACCCACTCCTCTGGCTTCCCTTGGGCTCCGTTCACACTAGGGATCCCATGGGACGACCTGTTCACACTAGGGTTTCATGAGCAGGATGAATGAAGGCTCCTTTCTCCCATTTCCTGTGATTTTGTGGTGGTTGGCACAGCATTCACACAAAAACTTGGAACACTTCCCTTCCTCCTCTCAGGGCGTAGCAGAGCAGAATAGGTACCCAGCTGGTACCTGGTACTGGATGAACAGGAAATTCAAATGGCTCCTTGCACTAGAATATTTTAATAAATCTTAAACCCTTAACCTTGTCTAATTGTTCATAAATGATTTTGTGTTATTTTTAAAAACCCCAAATTCTTTATCCTGCACCCCTTCTGTTTTAGGGACTCTTAACAACTGGTTGCTTGTTACTGAGCTGCTCATAAAATCTGACGCAGCTACCCGACATCTCTGTCTGTAAACACGTATGGATGAAGGGCGGATGAAGTAAAAAGATCAGAATGCAAGCTAAGTACTTGTTCTGCAAAATCGCTTGTGTCATGGCTTCCTCACTTTAACAAATTCTGCTTCATTTGAAGTTCCCCATCCAAGTTCCGTTGTATTGTCTTTTTGACAAGGGCTGAAGCTGTTTACAAGCAAATTTCTCCACCTCTGTTTTATTTTTAGAATTTTGCATACCCTGGGGATGTACTTTAGGGCTGCAAGATGCACAATGGGCAATCATGGAGCTTTGAGTGCTGATGTTTTTGTGTGTTGTGGGTCAAGAGCCTTGAGAACAACATGCACAGTTGACCACAAATAATCAAATAGATAAACACTGTGTAACACTTTATATATATATATATATATATATACACACACATACACACATGTGTGTGGGCTAAACAATAACCAAAATTTTGGAAACAATAAAATATTTGAAGTGCTTCCAGACAATGGAAACCAATAGTGAAGAATTACATGCTTTTAATAATATAGCAATTTTGTGTGTATGTGTGCATATATATATATATATATATATATTAATACATATAATTTGAGATTTTAAAATAAAATATTAATTTGGTTATTAAAAAATATATATATATATATATATTTTATATATAACAAGTTATTATTAACTAAAAAATTACCAAATAATAAATATATAAAAATTAAATTCATTTCTAACTATATATTATGGATATGTGTAAGGAACATTAAAATAAATAAAATATAATAAAGTTTGATATTCAAATAAAATATTAATTATATATTTAAAAAATAGTTACAATATTTTATAAATAATTTCTTCAAATCTCAATCTTAATTCAATTAAGTTATCTTAAATTAGAATTGTATTGATCTACAAAACTTTAATTGAATTAAAAAAAAACATGGTCTTATAAGCTTTTATAGGTTGATAAAGCAACTTCTTAATACTTGGTTTTTATAATTTTTCTTAGTATTAGTTTATCAAATTTTATATGATAAAATATATAACATGCACTTATAATAATTATCCACATGCTAATTTAAAATAAAATATCATCTATTTAATTTAAATGATGCTTAAAAAATATTTTAGCCAAATAAATATTGCAATTTAATTTTTATTTGTACTATATTTTTGAAATAAATATTTGTATTTTTTTTAAAATTTGAGTCATCAAGATCATAACTATGATAATAAAATAATAATAATAAAAATTATACGTAGTAATAGAAATTATTTTTGTGACATCATTTAAAATTAAATTATAAATAATGATATTTAAATTAATATTTAAAAATAATAATATATATACTTTAATGTAAATTATTAAAAAAATGATATTAAATTTATTTAAGCATAGAAAATCTATCTTTATTATAACAATTATAATTATAATGACATAATATTGAATATTTGATATAAGATCATAAATTGAAATATACTTTATTTTTTTAACTTGGCTATAAAATTGATTGAATCTTTAATAAGTTATAATTTTGTATATATTTCCATATGATTTTTTTATTTAAAAAGTAAAAATAATTGATATGATAATTTAAAAATAGAATTTATTATTAATAATTTAATTAGTTTTTAATTTTTATACTAAGAATGTATAAAAATGATTTGATATCTAAAATTAAAAAACCAAAGTAATATATATATATATATATATATATATATATATATTAAATATTACACTTACTTGAGTAAGTTGGATAGATACACCTCATAAATAGTTTTAGAGCTTTTACGTTGTACTTAATTTACTTAATGTTGACTTTATATGCACTTATAAAATATAACAAAATATTAATACTTGTAGTTGTTTCAATACAAGTTTAAAGTAAAAAAAAAAAAAAAAAATCTAATTAATGAATAAAGTAATATATATATATATATATATATATTATCATTTTATAAGGTAATATATAATAAATATTTATGTACAATCTAAGTTTTAAAACTTTTATTTACATTTGTATTACACAAATGTTTCACTTTGCTTTGTATCTAATATAAATCATATTTATATTGAAATTTATGGTTTTAATTAATAAATATAATAATTAAATTTTAAATATATAAAAAAAATCATAACATCAAGCAATAGTTGTATATATATATATATATATATATATATATATATTAAAAATATCAATTTTTTTTAAAAAAATTAAATGCTAACATATAATTTTGATATTATTAAACTTATATTTTTTGTTTATTTTATACACATCTAGGATAGTACAACTTCTTAAAACTATGTAAATTGAATTTATTATTTTTAATATAGATTATTATTATTTATAAGTTTTGACAAGTTATTTGGATAAATTATATCTTATTTATTATATATGTATATATATTAAAATGTGAAGCAAATTTATATTTACAATATATATAAATTATAAAATTTGTATAAAGTTTTTAAATGTGTATTGAAAAAAGATAAATTAAAAGTTCCAACATTTAATATCAACAAGGGTTACATAGAAAGAGAAGTATGGAGTAAGATATTTCTTACTTCAATAACTTGTTACTTATAAGCATTGAATACATCTTGAGGTCTTTTTTGCTTTGTCCTTTTATGATTCTATCCATCACATGGTATCACAAGTTATAGGATTGTATGTACAATAATATGATCCTATGAAATCTTGTTTTATTACAATCAAATTTTATCCTATCACAATCAAATCCTATCATATTACAATAAGATCCTAATTTATTACAATCAAATCCTATCATATTCACAACAAAATCTTATCTTATAATAATCCATTCTAATTACTACTTTATTTGATCTTAGTCTTTGATCATAAACAATTTATCATAATAAAGGATATATTTTTTTAATTACTATAATATTCTCACTTTGCTATTGATCAAAGGCTTTTAATCCTAATGAATTTATTAATATGTGGTGCCTATGCTTTACTAATGCTTTTGATAGCAAATCAGTTAAATTTTTTTCATTGGATAATACCTCATGTTTATAATTTCCATTTTAATCTTTTTTTTTAATAAAGTGATATTAAATGTCAACATGTTTGGTTTTTGAATGACACTTTGGATTCTTTATAAAAGCAAGGCATTCTTAATTGTCACACTTGATTGTAGTTGCTTCCAATTATACAAGTTTAATATCTTCTAAAACTTGTTTTAATCAAAATGCCTCTATTGTACTATGGTTTGCTATCATATATTCCACCTCCTTTGTAGATCTTACAATTATTGATTGTTTCTTGCAATTCTATGAAATTGCTCCCATTCTAATAAAGAACATATAGTCCGTTGTTGACCTTCTATCATTTGTATCTTCAATCCAATTTATATGATAATAACCATAGAAATTAATGTTATTACCTTTAAGATACAATTTGAAATTCAAAGTGCCCTTTAAGTACCTCATGATTCTTTAGATGGTTGCCTAATAGATTGGTTCAACCTTTGACATGTATTGACTTACAATACTCATTGCATATATAAGATCCATCTTTGTGCCAACTAATGTATACATTAGTGAGTCTATTCCTGCCTTATATAGAATACTTTGTATTTGACTTTCAATTCCAATAAATTCTTCTTCTCTGAGCTTTATCAACTTCAAATTTGCCTCCAAAGGTGTTCCAATGGCCATACTGCTCTATATTGAATCATTTTAATATTCCTTCAATGTATTTACTTTGGCTCATTAAAATGGTCTTATTACTACAATCTCTTACAAATTCTACTCTTAAATAATAGTGAAGCTTTTTTAAATTATTTATTTCATATTCTTTTTTAAACTTTATCTTTAATCAATCTATCATCTTCAAGGTATTTGTTAATATAATCAAATCATCAATATAGAAGATGACAATCAATAAGAACTCTTTTGTTTGCATCACATATATGGAATAATTAGCCTCACTCTTTACAAATATTTTATTTATAAAAAAATATGTCAATACATTGATATTATGTTCTTGGTGATTATTTAAGCCCATACAATGATTTCTTCAACTTATAAACAAGGTATCGTTTTTCTTCTTAAATAGTTCTTTGAAGTTGATCCAATCTTTAGATGTCTTCTTTTAATGTTCTATTTAAAAAAACTATCTTTACATCCGTTTGATGCATTTTCAAATCTATTATTGTTCTAATTGTAATAATGATTCTAATTGTGGTGAATTTGGCCACAAGAATAAATATCTCATTGAAATCAACACCATTAACTTGTGAATAGTCTTTGGTAATCAATCTTCCCTTATATTTAATAATATTATCTATTATATCCTTTTTGATTCTAAATATCCACTTACAATCAATTGAAGATGAATTTTGTTGAAGTTGAGCCAATTTCTATATTTCATTATTCATGAATAATTGATATTCTTTTTTCATAGCTTTTTTCTTACTTTATAATATTTGTAGACTTTATTGCATCATACAAATTCAATAGATTAGCAAGAAGTGTATTATTGATATGTTCTTCACTTATTTAAAGGAAGATGTGGTTCTTCCATCATTCACTAAGTGGTTTTTTTCTCTAAAAGGATATTTCTTTTCATTTAAAAAAGATTCATTTTATTATACTCTATAGTTTCTTTCAAGCTTCTTCTTTCTTGAAGCTTGTCTTTTTTTATTCAAAGGTTGGTACTCTTCATTATCATCATCTTCAATATTTTCATTTCCTTTATTGCTGGTTTTAAAAAATGTGGAGGTTTTCTTCTCCATTTGCTTTAGCTCTTCACCTTGATTTATATTTCTACAATCTTCATTGTCTTTAACATCTTTATTATCTTTATTTATTAAATTTAAAGATGTATGTATAAATATACCATTACTCTTATTTGAATACATCTTCAAGTACTCACAAGCACTCTTATACTCTAAAAATTCAACCTTATGACTTTTGATGATCTTCTTGGTATCCAAATATATTAGCCTATATACCTTAGTATTTTTACAATATCTAAAAAATACATATTTTATACCTTTTGCATCAAATTTGGATCCCATATAATCTAGTATCTTTATATAAGCAATGCATTTTAAAGTCTTTATATATGAAACATAAGATTTTTTTCTATATTGTCGTATTGTAATATGACTATATAATAAAAAATAAGAATATATATTTTATTATAGAAGAGTCTAATTAAAAAGATTTTTTTATATATTTGTGAATTTTAGAAGCAATTGAACAGTGCAAGAAAGAGATATCAGTGCTAGAAGATTGGCTTCAAGATTGGAGAAGGAGGCCAACCAATACTTGAGCAAATTTTTGAACTTATCTTCTATTTGATATGTTGGATATTCTTCAAAAATTTTGTGCTTGTTTCCAACTTAATTTTTGAAAGATTTAAAAATTTTAAATCAAAATCAATAGTTTAATTATTAGTTATTGAAGCTTCAATCTACTATAGGCATTACTTAGGATTTGATTAAGATTTGTTTAGAATTTAGGATCCTATTAAGGTTGATTTAGGATTTAAGATTTAATAAGAGTTGGTTTAGGATTCAAGGTTTGACTAATATAATCATCTCTTCTATGTTTGTCACATATATTGTTAGCATTTTTTTAATTTCATTTTTTCACTATGAAATAATTTTATGCAAAATGACCTAACATTTCACAAATGAAATATGTTGTCATATTATTTTTTATATTCACATATTAGTTGGAATAGCTATCTTTGCCTTATCTTGAAAAGAAAGCTGAATCTTTACTTTGATATTCTTTTTTGTTCTTTTGGATAACTTCATGGATAAGTCTTGTCATAATATAGTATTAAACACATATATTAAAAGAAGATGCATAAATTAGTGAAATCTGTATTAAAAAATTAAAAAATATATATATATATATATATATATATATATATATTAAAAAAAAAATTGAAATATCTATTGCCATATATATATATATAGTGACTTTTGAGATTGATTTTATATTGATAATAACTTTTACATATTTTAAGTCAATTGTGTTAAACATTGGTGATCCTTGAAATCTTGTTTTATTTATTTATTTTGATATTTAAAACACTTATTATACAAATCTCATTAGAAAAAAATTAAAAAAGAGTTTTTGATATGAAAAGGAATGTTGGGCCATCCATATGGATGAACAGAGATGGATGATAGAAATCTCTATTCCTATTGGCCAAAAGTTATGCCTAATAGACTTTCAAGAGGCTGCTTGAGGCCTTATTACAAATTAGGATTTTTTTGTTAAAGGAATTTGAATATCAAAGATTAGAATCAAGAAGTTTAGGTTTTTGGCTATAGTTTTGATATAAAAATTATGTGATTTTGACTTTTTATAAAGGAGATATAGGCACTCAAAATTAAAGTATTGAAATTGTATCTACTATCATTCTTTTGGATATAACTCAAGCATATAGAAAGCAATAGAAGATCAACAACTAGGATTGAAAAGAACACTTTCTTGGCTATACTTTTTATATATATTTTAATAAATTTCAAGTTAGAATGAAGGAGATATTGGGAGTTGAAGTCAATGCTTGCAATCTAAGGGCAATAAGTGACCCCTCTTAATTAGTGGTTGTATTTTGAGTTATATTTTAAGCAATTTGATAAATTTTTGGCTCAAATTTTTTAAAAGTGTATGTTTATGTTACAAAATTATATATATAAACTTTATAGTATTAAAATTTTAGATTTTTGAGATATAAAAAAAATAGTGCTTAGGTATCTATAAATTAGGGATTTAAGCACTTGCTAGGATTTTTAAGATATCAAATTAAAAGTGAATCTATAATTAAATTTTCTTATAGTGAAGCTAAAAGATATAATCTATATTTTAAATTTTTTTGATAAAAATCAAATAATTGCATCAAGAGTTATTAGATTCTAAAGTTCAAACAAAAATCAATCTTTTGCGGGTGAATAAGCTATTGAAGGATTTTTTTGAAATTTGAGAATTTTTTATAAATTAAAGGGATTTTTTAGGAGCTAAGATTTTATAGAGGTGGAAAAATAGATATATAGAGCTATAATAAAATTTTGATATAAAGATGGAATTTTGAAATAAAATTATGGTTTTTCTTTAAAATTATTGAAAATCTAACTTATTAACAACTAATTAGTTATGATTTTATATAAAAAAGTATGTTAAGAAATTTTCTATATGCCAAAGAAAATATTTATATGCAAACCTATTTAAATATAAGAAGGTTTTATTAGTATAATATATTTTTTTATATAATTATTTTTTTATTATTTTTTTAAAAATTAAAAAAAATTACTTTTTGGAATCTTATCAATAAGTTATAAGTAAATTTTTACAATCAAGTATCCAATGTATTCTCATATTGAAGATTACACCACACAACATTGAGAGTCTCTTCTAAGGTTGTAGTACTAATCACATTATATCTTATCATTAATTCAAAGAAGAATATATTATTTTTAAGAATCTTCATTTCTATTCCATTGTCTTGAAAGTTGGAACAGTTGTAGTATCTCATCCAATAACTCAACAAATGATAGTTCTTAAGTTGAATTTGTTGGTTGATTTTTTATTTCTTTACCATTAAAAAGTCCAAAGAAATAACAAATTAATGATATAAAATAGAATGAGATCTCTATTGAACTTGATTTGCTTTATAATAAAGATTTTTTTCTCTCTTTATTTTAATTTTGATGGATGTTGTTGATGAAATGCATTGACTTTAATTGATGCATTTGCTAGATTCTTAGATGGCTTCCATATGTATTCACTAATATCATATTTATGCCAATGTACAAGATATTTTAATCTATTTTGGCATCACCTTGAATCTAAGATGTCTTCCACCTCAAACTCTTTATTATTGTCTACTTCTATAAAAGGTAGTGGTATTTATCTTCTTCTTTGTTTATTTGCTATCTTATATGGCTCAAATAGAGATTTGTAGAAAATAAGATAGATCTTTATAGACTTTGATAGATTTAATCGATAAGTAATTAGATTGATTTGTTGACAAATTAGAAATGGTCTAAGTTTATGATAATCCAGCTTGTCACAAAGACAAGTAGTCTTGATATTATAACAAAATAATCATACCTTATTGGATACATGGAATTGAGATTGTTCCTTGCAATAGACATATGTATTGATCTTTTGTTATTCTTGAGTTTATTTTAATTATGCCTTCATTATTGCATATAGCTTTGACAACTAATTCACTAAATCTTTTGCCATAGGATTATTACGATTTGAAAAGTCAAAAATATCAAGTTGTAGATGATAATTGTAATTAGAAAGAAAAAAAATTTTTGAATAAAAGAATGTATCAAATTATTATAAGCAAATTGTGCCAATGGAAAAATAATTGTCTAATTATTTTTATGATAATTGATGGTATACTTCAAATATTACATCAAAACTTAATACACCTATTCTGTTTTTTATTAGTTTGAAGGTGGAAGGCTGAAGATAGTTTTATGTCTATCTTCAATATCTTGAAAAAGACTTTTAAAATTTTGATACAAATTACATCTTTTTATCTGATATAATATCCTTTGATAATTTATAATAGCAATAGATGTTATCAAAGAAGAATTTAGCTATTTCTTCACTTGTGATAAATTTTGTATATGGTATAAAACGTGCCATCTTGGAGAAACAATTTACAATTACAAATATAGAATCATATAAACTTAAAATTGATAGATTTATGAAAAAATCTATAGTGATAGATAACTATAATTTTTTTGATATAAATAATGGTTGAAAAAGTCCGTAAGATTGATGACAAGGAGTTTTTGATTTTAAACAAATATCACATGATTATACAAATTTTTTAACTGCTTTTTATATTTGAGGCGACAAAAGATTTGTTGATATTAGTTTCAAAGTCTTATTGTACTCAAAATGTCTTACAACAAGGAATTTGTAACAAGCTTCAAGAACATGTAATCATGCTTCACCTTCTAAAATATACAACTGTTTGGCAAAATAAAGTAGATTATTCTTGAATTTGAACTTAGAAGTATCATGAGACTTAGATGATTAATTAATATCATAAACAAGAGGATTTGAAGACATATTTGATTGGACTTGTTTGAAAAAAATTGAATTAATAATCAATGTTGATTTCATCACTCAAAGATGAAATTGTTTTGGCTTCAACAAGACCGTCTTTTGTTGATTAAAAATTATATCTTCTTCTTTTGATGTAAGATAAGAATGTCTAGAAAGGACATTAAATAGACCTTGTTGATTTCCTTGTCGATAAGAAATAATGAACTTGAATCTTGGCAAAGACATATTTCAACAAGCCTAACGACAATTCAACATGTATGCTAATATGAAATATTTAATGTTCTTAGAATGTGTATATATGGTGACTAAATTGTGGCGCCATTCTTAAAAAGAATCCACAATTGCAAGAAGTTTTTTATTATGGATTTCATAATTAATCTTTGTTGCTGAAAATTTCTTGGAATGGAAAGCTATTGAATAGACTTTGTCATCTGCTCCTATTTATGATAATACCATGCCCAAGATAAAGTCTAATATATCTGTTTTTATAAAAATTGCCTTGAAGAAGTTGACGCAATATAAGATTAGTGAAAAAGAGAAGTTTAAAGCTTCAAACAATATTTTTGTTTCTTTATTCCACTTGAGTTTGTCTTTACAAGTTAAGCGTGTAAGTAGAGTTGCAACTTGAAAAAAATACTTTATAAAGATTTAGTAGTTATTGGCAATTTTAAAAAAATATTATATATCTCTTATTATTTTTGAAATCTTCTAATCTATGATTGTTTAGACTTTCTTAGGATCCATCATGAGACCATCATTTGAAATAATGTGTTATAAAAAATCAATTAAAATAGTATAAAATATATACTTTTCCATCTTGGTATACAATCTCCTATCTCTAAATTTTTGTAACATACAACGAACATATAATTTATATTTTAGTGTATTCTTAGAATAAATTAAAATATCATCCAGGTAATAGATAATAAAATTATCTAAAAATTCACAAAAATAATCATTCTTGAGATATTAAAAAGCAATTGGTGCATAAATAATAAAAGGTGATTCTCTTTTTGTTACATCTATAAAAGTTTTTGTATCTACAAGTACAAATTTTATTATATTAAACTTATGGCTCTTTACTTGATTAATAAGATTCTTATTAATACTTTGAAAAAAATTAACTCTACAAAAAATCCAATTTATTTGAGAATTATATTTTTTTAGTCATAATAAATTTAAAATGATTGGATTAAAAGCATATTTAATTATATTAAATATTATATATTTATTATGACCATCTATTATTATATTTATAGGAAGGATTTTATAAATAATATCTTTAGAAGACAACGGACGACTATCTATGATTTCTACATGTATGGATTTAGTTTTTTGTGTTAAAAGTATTTTATAATTTTTAACAAAATCTTTATCTAAAAAACATGATGAGGCTTGTGAAGATAAAATTTAATCCTCAACCCAAGTTATAAGATAGCTTCAATTAAGAGTTGCTTATAAATTTTGGTGTGAAGTATAAGGAGAAATAAACAACAATGAAGGAGAAGAACAACACAAAACAAGTAAAATATGTGCAATTAGATAATTGCACACTATAAAACTAGTCACAGTCTGTTTATTAGATTTTTATCTAATAAAAAGTGAAAATAAAAAATAAAAAATAAATTTTCAAGTAGATGATTTTTTTATCTTTTTAATGATATAAAAAACATGTAAATCTAAATTACTATGAGTAAGTTATGATAATTCAAAGTTAGAAGGTAAATAATGGAAAAAGTTAAGTAGAAGTTTTTACCTCAAGGATAACTTATTAAAAGATCATGGATTCAAACCTCATGAAGGCTCACAAGTAGTGTATATGGGTGTCCTAGAGAGGCCACGAGGCCTTAGTCTTATCCTCCTACCTACATCCAAGGTGCTACAACCTATATGGGACTTGTGCACCTCCCTTCCTATAAGGACTATACTAGCTGCTAGTCCTCCTATTTTATACCAATAGAACTAATAATTTTGCATTTTTGACTACACCATGGTGTTTAAAAACATCATATTAGCCTAGGAACCTTGTATGGCCTTCAAATCTTGCTCCATTTCTTCATAATGGCTCCCAAGGTAGTAAAACTTATTTTTACCAAAGTCTTCAAAATTGCTCTAAAAATTCTTAATAAATTCTAAATAAATTCGAAAAATCTCTATAATATTTTTAAGATGATAATATCAATTGGAGACTATTTCATTCCATCTTGGAAATTTTTTATTATAATAAAATCAATAAAAATCAACTCAAAATTCTATTTTCTATAAAAATAATTAAAAAGACATGAGATCTCTTTTTCATGCTTTTTTTTACCTACTAAGTAATATTTATAGGTTTTTAATGAGTAATACATGTAGTTAGAAGGCCAATTTAGACATTGATATCAATAACTAACTCTTAATATTTAATAATAAGTAAAAATATTAAATCAGCTAAAATAATTGCCTCCAAGACTTATTAAGATTCCATTTTTGTAACTTTTCTTCTAATAAGACTTTTATATTTATAAATACTTCTAAATTATAATAAACACTTAAATAGTCAAAAAAATCTTTCTAACCATAATATTTGTATAACTAAACGATTTAAGACTATATTTTTAATCAATCCACCAATTAAGATGCATTGGTGGGACTCACAAGGCTCCTGAATCTAATAAAGTAGAGGTTTTGTGATTTTTAGCTTTCAAATATACATCTATTATAAAAAAAGGAGAAAATTCTAAGGAAAATAAGACTTTCACTAGGAGTTGTATAAGATTCCAATTACATGGTCCCTATTATAATTGAACAAATTTGTTTTTTAACATATTATCTTTTTTGACAGCCATACTCCTTATTTTATAGTTATATTGTTTCTTTGGATAATGTTGAGTAGTATGCTAAGGTTTTCCATAATATAAGCACATTCTTTTTTGATGACAACAACTCTTTTTTTATTCAACAAAAAATTTAAAATATTCCATATTAATTTGCATGTCTTTTATTTTCAAATATATATATTGAGAAGACGTCAATATTGCTATTGAATTATAATAACATTGAGGCTTTCTTATGTGACTCTTAGATTGAAACTCAAAAAACCAATTGTCACACTTCATAGTAAAGTCAATAGCTTGACTCAATATTTGAAGATTGGATAAGTTGGCTATTAATTTCTTTATTTCATATTATAATTTATAAGAAAATTGGCTGATGAATACAACATCATTCTACTTGATATCAAATTCTAGTTGTTAAAATTTTGAAGCATATAATATCATTAATCAATTGTCTTATTATAAGATATGGATCTTATTGGTTGTAATACAAATTATGTCATATTTTCCACACATAGATCAAAGCTTTACTAAAAATGCCTCCAAATTATCCAATATTGGATTCTGTCATTCAAAAGAAGATGAAAATCATGATAAAGTAGAATTTAAAAGTAATATTCTAATAAACTTGACTTATGATCATTGAGCTGGATAACTTTGAGGTTGAAGTTCAATCACCAATTATATCTGATTGATGAATCCTCAAAACTTATATTTTGTCACATCAAACTTCTCAAGCAAAATAATTTTTGATTCTTTGATGCTTGAATGATATTCTATTATAAGTGAAATATTATAGCTTGGTATAAATATTGAAGCAACTCCAATCATCTCTATATCTTTATTTTTTACTAATCTTGTTGTTCCTTGTGGTAGTATATTGAATTAATGTATTGCAAGTATTAATTTTTTCATTTATTCTTGTATTTGTATTATTGTGTTTTTTATTTCAACAAGCTTTGCCATGATAATATAATAGAAAAAAATATCTATTTTTATTACTAAATAAAATTTTCAAGAACGAAAAAAAAATTCTAAGAATAATATCAATTTAGAAGTGTCAAATCTACAACTTCTAATATGCTTATATCTTATTAAGAAAAAGAAGTAATCTATTCTTAATCAACAAAAGCCAAAGCTTTGATATTGTATATGCACTCTTATCAATCTATCAAGGACACAAATTGAAATAAGATGTACAAATCAATAAAATCTCTGTCTAAAAAAAATGACAAAATCAAATAAGAAAGTATATATATTTAAGAAGAAATTGGAATAGCTATTGCCAAAGATTAAAAAATATAAATACTCTTGAATTAGACTACAAGCAAGAAAAAAATTCAAAAGAGTGCACAAGGCTTCTTTCTTATTTCTATATATATTATTTACTTAAGAGCTACGTGATAATATTCTATAAAACCTCCAATACATGTCTAATTTGCAAGACACATATGAAACTTGCAAGACAAGTTTCTTACATATGTGCCATGTATTTAACTTGTTCCACAAACTACTAACATGTACAATACATGGATAATTTTTTGGCTAAGTTTTTAAACTACCAATCACCTATAGATATGTAAAAAGATGAAATTACGTTTATGAAGCTTCTAAGAAGCTTTTTTATAAGATATTATTAAATTAATCTACTTTTATTTATATCTATTTATTTATATTATCTAATTAATTATTAAAATAAAGAAGGCTCATGAATAAGATCATAATTATATTACAATCATCTAAAGGCTTATAAATAATTGTTAATTGATTTGTATGAGTCTTTACCTTGTTGATATGAGCAATGAAATCATCACTTTTTTCCATCTTTATTATTAAGAACTTCTTCCTTGTGTCACAAACATAAGATTTATTCCAATAATTATTTGCTTAATATAGATAGGTAGAAATAAATAAAAGTAGATTAATTTGATAATATCTTATAAAAAAGCTTTTTAGAAGCTTTATAGATGCAATTTCATCTTTATATATGTCTATAAGTGATTGATAGGTTAGAAACTTGGTCAACAAGTTAGCCACATATTGCACATATTTCTTGAAACAATTTATTACTCAAGCTATTACATGTGATTATATAAAATATGTCAAGAATATAGATTTGGTTGGAGAGGAATAAGTCATTTAATGATAATAACTCCTAAATTTTCAAAAACTTATTTGACTAAGCCAGAATCAATGCAAATTGATGTAGTACGTTTTAAATCTCTCACCAAAAAGAAAAAGATTCAATATTGTCAAGATGATTTGTGCTTATGTTAAGGAGAAGCTAGGCAAATTGTTTAACATTGTCTAAAGAAGCAATGCAATCACAAAATAAAGAATGTAGTTACTAAAAAAGATAATATATTACAAAATAAGTTTTTTTAGCTACAATAGGGACCATGCATCTAGAATCATGTGTAACACCTTATAAAGGTGCTATTCTCTCCTTACACCCCTTATTTTGTTTTATAGTAGATATGTTCTTAGGACTTAAAAATCACAAAGTCTTTGCCTTATTAAATTAAAGAGCCTCAACTTGTTTTATAGACAATGACTTTGTCAAAAAATAAGAAATATTTCTAATCAAGAAAACTAAATTTGTACACATAGAAGTCATAGATGGTCATTTGTTATCTTCTAGAGATATTACCTATGAGATTGTTCTTTTAAATATAGCAATTAAGGAATATAATAGTGTAGTAATATTTAATTTGATTACACTTCTTTTCAACCTAATTATTTTAGGATTATTGTGGTTAAAAAAATATAATCTTCAAATAGACTAAATTTCTCATAACCTTGATTTTTTTTATAGTTTAATCCAAAAATCTGTTAGTTAAGTAGACATATATAATTCTAGTACATCCAAATTCTTATTGATAGGTGCAAAAGCTTTTATACATGTGACAAAAGAAGGACCATCTTTTAATATATATGCCACATCTATTTTTTATGCTAAAAAGACTACAAGTGGTATTCCTAGCTAGTATCAAGATTTTTAAGACATTTTTAAAAAAAAATGCAAATATTCTTCCAAAGTATTAATCTTATGATTGTTCAATCATTCTTCAAGAAAGAACTCAACTACTATTTGGACTAATTATCACGGACATAAGATTTATTCCAGTAATTATCTAATTAATATAAACCAATAGAAGTAGGTAAAATAAGTTGATTTGATAATATCTAATAGAGAAGCTTTCTAGAAGCTTCATAGACACGGAATCATCTTTATACATGTCTATAGGTGATTGATAGGTTAAAAACTTGGTGAACGAGCTAACCACATGGCGCACATGTTGGTAGCTTGTGGAACAAGCTAGCCATGTGTCATACATGTTGGTAGCTTGCAGAACAAGCCAAATACATGGCGCATATGTAGAAAAATTGTCGTACAAGTTTGACATGTGTCTTACAAATTAAACACGTATAGGAGATCCTATAGAATATCGCCATATAGCTCTTAGTTAGATAGTATTTATAGAGGCAAGAGTGAAGCTTTCTTCACTCTTGCCAACTCTTTTCTTGCTTTTAGTCTAGATTCAAAAGTCTATAGTTTTTCTTGTCTTGTGGCAATAGCCATTCTAGTTTCTTTTAATATACATACTTACTTATTTCTATTTTGTTATTCTTCTTAATAGAAGTTTTATAAATTTATTTACTTTCATCAAGTTCTTATCCTTAACAGATTGACAAGAGTACACATACAATATCAGAACTTTGTCTTTTCTTGATTAAGAGTGGATTATCCCTTTCTCTTGATAAGACATAAGCATATTAGAAGTTGTAGAGTATCTACTTCTAAATTGATATTGTTTCTAGAATTTTTTCTTTTGAGTGTGTTATTCTGTATTTCTTGAAGTGAAAGTAGACACCTTCCTTCCTATTGTATTATCATAGCAGAGCTTGCAAAAATGAAGAGTGCAATGGCACAAATGTAAGAACAAATGAGAAAGCTAATGCTTGCAAATGCATCAACTCAATTTACCACCATAAGGAGCAACAAGATCAACAAGAAGTGAAGATATAGAGATGGTTGGAACTGCATCAATATCTACACCAAATCATACTACCTCACTTATGATGGAGCACCGTTCAAACATTAGAGAACCAAAAATTAGTTTGCCTGAGAAGTTTGATGGATCAAGATCTAATTTTCAAAGATTTGTCAATAAGGTACAACTGGTGATTGAACTTCAACTTCAGAGTTATTCTATGCAAGGATCTCAAGTTAGGTTTATTGGAACGTTACGTTCGGGATCTGCTTTATTGTAGTTTTTATCTTTTTTTTTAATGACAAAAACCAATATTAGATAATTTGGAGGGATTTTTAGCGGAACTTCAATCTATGTATGGAGAATATGATGCAATCCGTGTTACATCCAACAAGATTTGCATCCTACGACAAGTCAATCGATCAGTGTCATTATACGCTTCACAATTTTGACAATTAGCAACTGATATCAAGTAGGATGATGTTGCACTCATCAACCAATTTCGCTACAAATTATAATATGAGATAAAAAAATTAATGCACAATTTATCCGATCCTCAAACATTGCGTCAAACAATTGATTTTGTTGTGAAGTGTGACAATCGACTTTTTGAATTTCAATCCGAGAGTCGTACAAGGGAGCCTCAATGTTATTATTCAATAGCAATATCAACGTCCTGACAAAACATACATTCGGAAGTTTAAGACATGTAAATTGATGTGGTACATTTTAAATCTCTTACTGAACAAGAAAAGATTCGGCGTCATCAAGGAGGATTATGTTTATATTGTGGAAAACCTAAGCACACTTTTCAACATTATCCGAAGAAATGACACAACTACAAAATGAGGAATACGGCTGTCAAAGAAGATAATATGTCAGAAAACGAATTTGTCCAACTATAATAGGGACCGTTGTCGGGTAGAGAGAATTCGCCTTGGGAAAACGTCAGGTTCCTAGCTGCTACTAGAACTAGCAGGGAATATGAGAGGAAGCCGTGCAAGTATGTTCTATACTTGCACAATATTTCTTCAAGCTTTCAAGTTATACTTGTATTATACTTGTACAAGTCTTGTATAAATATAAAGTATAAATACTTAAATAATTCTTATACAAATACTTGCATAAATACTTGCATAAATACTTGTATAAATCCTTGGTATAATACTTGTACAAATACTTGTATAAATCCTTGGTATAATACTTGTACAAATACTTGTACAAATATTATGTATAATACTTGTAGAATACTTGTAGAATACTTGTATAAATACAAGTATATATACTTGTATAAAAGGTATAAGCAAAGTATGTATGTATTCAAGTATACCTCAAAATACAACCGCATATGAGGAATACAAGTTATACAACAAGCTGAAACTAAATAAATCACTAAAAATTCATCCAAAGGTCGAATCAAGCGTGCTTATAGCCTATGGAAAGCCAATAATCCATTGTAAAACATATCAAAATTTCACAAATATATGACTTACCATTTAAAAGTTATGGCTAAAAGAAGTAGGCGCTAAAATTTCCAAGCAAATGCAAAGGCAGCAAAGCTCCTCTTCACTTCAGCCTTTGTTGTGATCACTTCCCTTCTCCAAATTGGACATGCAATAGCTTTTTAGAAAGCTCACTCCATCATCTAGCTTTTCCTAAAATTTTGCATGCATGCCTCTCAAACTCCAGTTTTTGTAGCTAGTCGATTCTACTCTTCAAACCCTAGCAACAATTTTCCCTCTTTGACACTTCACGGCTCATAAAACTTTCATCAAAGCTCCAAATGTATTGATTTTTGTTTTTTTTGAAAGCTTATACAAGCTTCTACAAGCACTTAAATTATCAAAAAGATTGAAGAGACTGTCCGACTTAGGTGGTTGAACAAAGTTTCTACCCCTCTTCGTCGGGTGGCAGCAAACCCTTTCCCACTCTCAAGCTCACAACTTTTGCTCTCCAACTCCAAATGCTACAAGAGATGTCTTAATAGAAAGCTAGCACAATTTTCCACACTCTCTATAAATTTCACTAAGAAAGAGTTGAAATCAAACTTGCAGTGGCAGCTCGAAATTTCTGCCTCTCTTCATCGGGTGACAGCAAACCTCACTTTACTAAAACAAGCATAACTTTTTGTTCACAACTCCAATACAAGCAAGTGAGTAGGTTCTAGAATCCTCACAACTTGAAGAACACACCCACCAATTTGCACTACAAAAACTTTTATCTCCTTGGAGCTATCTCTCTCCAAAGTTCACTACTCAAAAACTGCCTTTTCTCTCGGTCTAACAAGAGGAGTATATCTCCCTTTCTTTCTATATTAGACTATGAGACGCCCACATGGGCAGCCAAATCCTATTGGATGGGCCTTATTCACCCCATGCTCTTCTTTCTTATCCTTCATAAGGTCCATTCTACCTCAAAAGTCAACAAGAAAGATAAAACAACCTTTACCTTTCTTCTAATTACAAAAGAGTCTATTCTAGGATATAAATAAGGTAGGAACAAAACAAATAGCCATCTTAATTCACTAACTAAGTGGCTATAATAAATCCTCTCCTTATAATATCTTCTAAAATAACTTCTAGCACTCACACATATATTAACAATAGATACAAGATTTTTTATATTTTTATATTCTGCACGTAAATGCAGTATGACACCGTGCAGCTAAAACCTTGTACAATTCCTAGTGAAGGTCCTATTCTCTCTTCAAAATCTTCTCCTTGTTTTATAATAGATGTATATTTAGGACCAAAAAACTACAGAGCCTCTTCCTTATTAGATTCAGGAGCCTCAACATGTTTTCTAAATGAATAATTTATTAAGAATAATAAAATACCTTTAGTATAGAAAACTAATTCCATATATGTAGAAGTCATAGATGGTCATCCATTGTCTTCTGGAGACGTTACTCATAAAACCCGTCCTATAAAAATAACAATAGATGGTCATAATAGCTACGTAACCTTTAACATAAATAAATCTCTATCTAATCCAGTTATTTTATGTTTATCTTGGCTAGAAAAATATAACCCTCAAATAGATTGGAATTCTCGTAGACTTGACTTTTCTCAAAACGTTATTAAACATCCTGCTGATCAAATTAAAAGCTATAAGTCTAGTATAATAAAATCCATACTTATAGATATAAAAGCTTTTATATTTGTGGCAAAAGAAGGATCAACTTTTGTTATTTATGACACACCCATTTCTGATGGTGGAAAGACTTTAAGTGGCATTTGAAGCCAATATATAGATTATCAGGACGTTTTTAAGAAAAAAAATACAGATATTCTTCTAAAGCATCGTCCATATGATTGTTCAATCAACCTCAAGGAAAGAACTCAGCCACCATTTGGACCAATCTATAGATTATCACAAGATGAGTTGGTTAAACTCAAGACATGTATTGACAAGAATTTGGCCAAAAATTATATATACCATTTTAAATGTCGAATAGGAGCTCCAATTCTATTTGTGAAGAAAAAAGGATGGATCATTGCGGATGTGTGTTGACTATTGAGGACTCAATAAGATCACAATCAAGAATAGTTATCCATTACCTTTGATATCAAGACTCCTTGACCAATTAAATCAAGCTAAGATCTACACAAAAATAGATCTAAGAGGAGCATACAATCTAGTATGCATCAAAGAAGGAGATGAATGGAAAATTTTATTTTGAATTAGGTACGGACATTTTGAATAAAATGTCATGTCTTTTGGACTTACGAATGTACCAGCTGCTTTTTAACATGTTATGAATGATGTTTTTTGTGAGTTCCTAGATAATTTTGTCGTTTGCTACCTAGACGATATTTTGATCTATTCTAAGAATATAGAAGAACATAAAATATGTGTTCATCCAGTATTATATAAACTTAGAGATGCGAGATTATATGCCAAGATGGAAAAGTGTGTATTTCACACTATTTAAGTTGATTTCTTAGGATACATCATTTCAAATGATGGTTTCACAATGGATCCTAAAAAAGTCCAGACAATCATGAATTGGAAGATTTCAAAGATGGTAAGAGATGTCTAATGTTTTTTGAAATTTGTCAATTATTATCGGATCTTCATTAAAGACTTCTCTCAAGTTGCAGCTCCACTTACACGTTTGACCTGTAAAGACAAACTCCAATGGAATCAAGAAGCGGAAGCAACATTTGAAGCTTTAAAAATATCATTTGTTTCTGCATCAATCTTGCATCATGTTGACTTTTTTAAGGCATTTTTTATGGAAACAGACACATCAGACTTTGGCTTGGATGCGATTTTGTCACAAATGGGAACAAATGACAAATTTCATATGATAGCTTTTCATTCAAGAAAATTCTCAACAGTCGAGATCAATTATGAGATCAATGACAAATAACTTCTTGTAATCGTGGATTCTTTTCAAGAATGGCCTCATTATCTAGAAGGTGCTTCCAATCCAATCACTATATATATGGATCATAAGAACCTTGAATATTTGATGTCAATATGCATGTTGAATCATCGTCAAGCTTGTAGTATATTTTTGTCAAGATTCAAGTTCATTATCACTTATCGGCCAGAAAAACAACAAGGTTTGTCTGATGCCTTTTCTAAACGTTCTTATTTTGCACTAAAAGAAAGAGATGTAACTTTTGAGCAACAAAGAATGGCCTTCTTGAAATCTGAGCAATTTCATCTTCGATCAATAAAATCAACATTAACTATTGGTTCAACTTTTTTCAAGCAAATTCAATCAAGTATGTCCTCAGATCCTCTTATTCATGATATCAAGAATAATTCTTTCAAGATTCATAATTCTTCTAAATTCGAGTTTAAGAATAACGTACTATATTTTGAAAGACGTCTATTTGTTCCAGAAGGAGAAGCACATTTACATGTTCTTCAAGCATGTCATGATTTTCCAACAACAGGACATTTTGGATACAACAAGACTTTGGAACTTACATCAAGAGATTTTTAATGGCCTTAAATGTAGAAGGCAGTCAAAGACTTTGTACAATCATGTGATATCTGCTCAAGATCAAAAACTCCTCGTCATTGATCTTTTAGACTTCTTCAGCCATTACCTATTCGAAAACAACCATGGTCTTTTGTTTCTATGGATTTCATCATAGATCTTCCAAGTTCAAGATCTTATGATTCTATATTTGTGACAGTAGATCGGTTCACTAAGATGGCACATTTTGTGCCATGCACAAAATCTATTACAAGTGAAGAAACAGCTAAGCTTTTCATTAATAATATCTATTGCTATCATGGATTATCTAAGGATATTATATTAGATAGGGGAAGTCAATTTGTGTCAAGATTTTGAAAAACCCTTTTCAAGATCTTAAAAGTGGATATAAAGTTATCTTCAGTTTTTCATCCTCAAACTATTGGACAAGTAGAGCGCGTGAACCAAGTCTTAGAACAGTACTTAAGGTGTACCATCAACTACCAATAAGATGATTGGATAGCTCTTCTGCCATTGGCGGAATTTATTTATAATAATACAATATATTCTTCTACGCAACAAACACCTTTCTTTGGCAATTGTGGTTAGTATCTACAACTTGATGCTTTTGACTTTTTAAAAGTTGATAATCTAGTAGTAGAAGATTTGGCAAATCGCTTGTCAGAGCTATATGCAATAATGAAGGTGCAATTAAAAGAAACTCAAGAACAAAAAAAAATAAATACAGTTACGTATTGCAAGGAATAACCACAATTTAACGTGGGAGACAAGGTATGATTACTTCATTGCAATATCAAGACTACTTGTCCTTGTGATAAGTTAGACTATAGTAGGCTTAGATCTTTTCCTATTTCTGAACAAATTAATCTAGTTGTATATCGATTACACCTACCGAAGTCCATGAAGATCCATCTTATATTCCACGTGTCTTTACTTGAGCCATACAAGAGAGTGGATATACAAGGAAGAAAACAAATGCCACTGCCTCCTATAGAAGTGGACAACAATGAAGAATTCAAGGTTGAAGAGATTTTAGATTCAAGGCGGCGCCAAAATCGACTAGAATATCTTGTGCATTGGCACGGAAACAATATTAGTGAATGCACATAGAAGCCATCCAAGAATCTAGCAAATGCATCAATAAAAATCAATGTATTTCAATGACGACATTCATTATTGTATGTCGTGAAGTCTTACTTGAAAATGCTCCGGGCACTTGGCTGTGGAAGATAAAAATAAAATATGCAATAATAACCAGTCCTAATCTCTCTAATCAATCTTTAAATAATCCTTAACCAAACTTTAATTAAATCCTAGTCAATCTTGGTCAAATCCAAATAAATCCTAAAGTAAACTCTAACTAAATCCTAGTCAATCTTGATCAAATCCTAATAAATCCTAAAACAAATCTTAACTAAATCTTAGTCAACTTTAATCAAATTCAAAAAAAATCTTAAAACAAACTCTAATTAAATCCTAGTCAATCCTGGTCAAATTCTAACAAATCCTAAAACAAACTCTATTTAAATCCTAATCAATCTTGATCAAGCCCAAATAAATCTTCAAACAAATTATAATTAAATCCTAGTCAACTCTGATCAAATCTTAATAAATTTTACAACAAATCCTAATTAAATCTTAATCAATCTTGGTCAAATCCTAATAAACTCTAAAACAAATCCTAACTAAATCCTAGTCAACCTTGGTCAAATCCTAACAAAACCTAAAATCCTAATCAACCCTGGTCAAATCCTAATAAACTCTAAAACAAATCCTATCTAAATTCTAGTCAATCCTAGTCAAAATCCTAACAAATCCTAAAATAAATCCTAATTAAATCCTAGTCAACTTTGATCAAATCCAAACAAATCCTAAAAAAAATCCTAACTAAATCTTAATGAACCGTAGTCAAATCTAAACAAATTAAAAAAAAAAATCCTAACTAAATCCTAGTTAATCTTGATCAAATCCAAAAAAATCCTAAAACAAATTCTAAGTAAATCTTAGTCAACCCTGGTCAAATCCTAACAAATCCTAAAACAAATCCTAAAATAAATCCTAATCAATGCTAAACAATTCTTAAGGTAGCTTAGAACCTCAATAATTATTGATTAAACCAATGATCTTGCTTAAAAATTTATATACTCCTTTAAAACCAAGTTAACAATAAGCACATAAAATTTCTAGAGGATCAAACTTACCAATAAGAAATTCAATCTAAAATTTCAATCAAGTGGCGGTTGGCCTCCTTCTCCTATCTTAATGTTAATTGTCTAGTGTCAATATCTCCTTCTTACACCATTCAATTGCTTTTAAATTTTACATGCATGTAGGAAATTAAGTCTTCTATATATATATATATATATATATATAAATTTCACTTCAATCCAATTGGTAGATTATTAGAAATCTCAAAAAACCTAATTGACCCTCAACTCCCAATTTTTGAGACCCCAACCCACATACACTTTAATAATCTTTGATTGAACTATTAGATTAATCTCAAATTTATAGCACCTTACAAGCATTACTATATAAATCAACCTACAAAATATCACTTGTAGATCTATAATTAATCTCAGAAAATACTCAAAAGTGTACACTCCAATATATTTCACAGAATTATAGTCACCAAAATCAACCTTGACTTTGCAAAGCTATTACAAAGTCATTACTAACTCAAATCACTTCCAACTAATGCTCAAAGAAAGATCCTCTTATCTACTCTCTAATCCTATCTTTTGATCTCCAAAATGCCCTTTGACTTGTAGTAGGTATGCAATTTTGTGCCTCAGGATTAGATTCCAATTCTGGCTCATAATCTATCCTCTCTGGGTATCTATTTTGAGATTTTTGTCGTAAATTTTTCTATAATCTATTCTTAACTCCCTTCTATATATGCCTATATTTTTTTATTTTCCAATCTACTTTGTTTTGCCTTATTTATGGTCCTATAAAATAAATAGAAGTTCATTTGTAAAAAAAGTAGCATTAACATATATTAATTTTATTCCCTTCTTACTATTATCTATTTTTCTAAGATAATTTGTTACAATATTTTGAACTAAGATCTTCTATACTATACTATTTTCACACTCTTTCACCTAATAGTCACGTTACATCATAACATCCACCGCCCCTGAACCTATTCATCCTTTGGCATGCACCAAGTTTGTTATTGTATTGATATAAAATGTTCTTCATCTTGGTCAAACTTTTGATCTTCAATTTGTTCTTCCTCTTCTATTTCAATACCCCTCAATAGATTTTGTTCTTCATCAAAGTTTATATAT
Source organism: Physcomitrellopsis africana (assembly GCA_036785485.1). Classification (NCBI taxonomy): domain Eukaryota; kingdom Viridiplantae; phylum Streptophyta; class Bryopsida; order Funariales; family Funariaceae; genus Physcomitrellopsis; species Physcomitrellopsis africana. The sequence goes on from JAWRVF010000527.1 coordinate 110,044, forward strand.
ATTCTTCTTTGTCTGAATAACTTGACCTGCTATAGGTGTCTTCAATTGTGTTCTATCAAATTCACGTAACAAATATGTTCCTTTGTTATATACTTCTATCACAACATATGGTTCAAACCAATGCTTAGAATTTTTTTGTAATGTACTATGTTGGTTGTTCAAACTATTGTCATATACTAATATCCAATCACCTTCTTCTATTTTCTTAGGCCGTAGTTGATGCATTTTATCAAATCTTTCTTTATTCTTTTCCCTTGCTTCTTTCAATCTTCGTATTACCACTTCAATGTCTTCACGCCTTCTTTTGAATTGTTGAATCCGTAATGCTAAAAGCTCCTTTTTGTTAAGATCATCTTTCTAAGATAATATTTTCCATGTAAACACTGTTTCTTCTATAGGCATAATTGGCTTTTATCCATACATTAATTCAAAAGGCATATAACTAGTCATTGTGCTATGAGTTGTACGATCTGCCTACAATGCAAATAATAGTAGCTTTGGCCATTAATATACTTTGCTATTGCATGCTTTTACTAACACCTTAATAAATAATGAATGTCCACGCTCACTCTTCCCATTACCTTCTGATCTATATGCTGTTGTCAAAGAAAGTTTGATTCCCATTCTACCAAAGAATTTTCTTGCTTCTTTTGCATCCAATTCACATCTATCTGTCGTGATTTTTTCTATACAACCATAGCAACAAATAATGTCTTTCAAGAGAAATCAACATATGCTTTTAGTATTCTTTGTTCTTAATGCTCGCCCTTCACCTATATTTGATAAATCTTTACGTGCAAGTACCAAATATTTCATTTGTCCAAGTACCATAGGCATTGTCACTAAATCTATTATCCACTTATAATGCAGTGCTAGAGGATAAGTTGGATGTAATTCATCTCGATGTCGAGTGTTAGAATAAAATTAAAAAATTTCACATGATTCTATAAAATCAACCACATCTTTTTATATGCCTTTTCACCAATATTTTTCCTTCAATTTAGTAAAAGTTGTCCATATTCTTCTACGCCCTGCCTACAAATTCTCATGAAATTCCTTGATAATCTTTTATTGAGCTTCTAAATCACATATCACCTGTTGTGGTACTTCTCCTCTTCTCTTTGGATGCTTCTATAAATATCCATCATGTAAAAAATATCTATAGGCTTTCTTACAAATTTTCTTAAATTTTTGATTTGTCCAACCTTCTTGTCACTTTAATGTACTTAGATACTTTCCAATATCTTTCTATTCACCTTCATATAAGTCTCTTAAAAATAATTCCAATAGTGTATTCAAACATGCACCTTCTTCTTTTGATAATGCATTAGTATAAAAATTTGCATCCACATCATCTTCTATATCAATCATATCTTCTTCATCATAATACCTTGCCCTTCATAACATATCTATAATTGAATTATCCCTTCCTACAATGTATTTAAACTCTATATTCAAAGATTTGATATATGCTATCCACCTTAACATAGCAATATCACGAGTTAAACAACTTATAATCATGCCTAATAAAGGCAGACAATCTATTTCTATAACTACCAATGCACCAATCAAATACTCCTTTTCATTTTTCATAGCAATTATTACACTCCATAATTCTCTTTTAATTTGTGCATATGCTTTTTGTCTAATATTTAAAACCTTTGTTCCAAATCGTACTATATATCTATTTCTTTGTTCATCGTCTTGTCAAATTGTCCAACCTATTCCAATTGGACTTGCATCAACTGTTAATATTACTGGTTTTCCACATTGATAATTCACTTTCTTCAAAGTTGGAGGTGAAAAAAGAAGTTCTTTCAAATTTTCCATAGCTTTTTTTTGTTTTTCTTTCCATTGAAATCTTTTATTCTTCCTTGGCAACTCATATAATGGATCTGCCACATGTGCAAAATGAGGTATCTATATATGATAGAAAATGCATGCTCCTAAAAATCTTCTGACTTCCATAGTATTTGCACATTCTTTTATTTTTTTAATAATATCAATCTTTTCAATACTTGGCTTATGTCTATATAATCCACACATGTATCCAATAATTAGTATTTTATTTATCCCAAATATAGATTTTGTACCTGATAAGGTCAAGTGTACCTCTTCCAACCGTGATAAAATCTTTTCACAATCTATAATATGATTTGCAACAAATCTTCTACAACCTTTCTGATCCAATGTCTCATCTTTTTCTTCTTCTGTACATCCTTTAATTGAAACATCATCTAAGAATGGCATAGTCTTTTATGGTATAAATTCCCTCAATACTTTGTTCATTCCATTCATCATATGAGCTATTGAATTAGTAGCCCCTTAAGGCAATGTATACATTCATACCGAATCCAATGGAGCCCTCATAGTAGTTAAATCTCTATTTTGTAATGCCAATTGAAATTGATCATATCTTGAGTAAAGATCACCCATCGAATAGATTGCTCTTCCAGCAAATGTCTTTGCAAATTCATCCATAATTAGACTTAAATCCATATTTCTAATAGTTACTTTATTTACACGTTGCATGCCTTGTATAAATCTCATTGTTCCATTATTCTTTGATATTGTAAACCATCAATTTGAATAAGGTACTATAGATAGTTCTAAAATCCCCATTTTAATCTTTTCATTGAGTAAGTTTATCAACTTAGATAAATAAGCTTCTAGTACTGGAATTGGTTGTAAATTCCATGGTTCATGAAGAACAGTAAAAATAATCATAGGTACTATAATATTTGGATCAATACATCTAATTTTATATGTTTCAAATGTAAAAGCTTTTTCATGTTGTGAAAGCATATTTCTAAAGTATTTTTCTTTACATTTTGTTAAAAATCCTTCACATCCAATTTTTAATCCATCTAATGTAGCATCCATAAATTTATGCCCTATCTTCCTAGGATCTCTCAAATTTGGTTGTATAGATGCTCCTCTCACATTTTCTTCACAATCTGATGGTAGTGGTGAAGCCACTAGTTTAATCTTTTTTGCCACTGATTTATACCTAGTTTCAACACGTACCTCTTGGTAACTTAAATTTTCCATAAAGTTTTGAATTTCATCATAAAATTCTTTAGAACATACATTGATAACTTTATTACCTTCTTATAATCTATATTGTAATAAATAATTTAATTCTCCCATAGTATCCGCAAATCCAACTTCTTCAAATGCTCTTGATATAAATTCATCCTTAATCAATCTTCCATTTCCTTCCAAAGTTTTTTCTATATTTTTAATATAACGTTTATTTATTCTATTCATCCTTTCAATAGTTTTAAAAAGTAATACACCATCTTATTTCAATCCAATAAGTTTAATAGGTAATATCATCTTTGTTAAATTCAGCGGGAGCATGTCTTCCTCTAACCGATTGTAATCTCACTTTACATTGGTGTACAGTAAAAACCCTCAAGGTCTTCAAAGTTCTCATTTGATAATGGCTTTTTTCTCAACTTATCACGATTTCTTTCATAATCAGTACAAATAGTTAAAAATTGAACTGCTTTCATTCCATCTTGGCTTCTTATTCTTCCATAGGCTGAACCATCATCCATAACCTTTGTTTCCATTCATGTGGTAGTAATAAATGGTTGTCCCAATATAATTGGATATGTAAACATATCTTGAATAAAGAAATGTTATTCATAAATGACATCTCTTATCATCACCTTGATATTTGGACAAGATCTATACAATTCTTCCATGTTTAGTATCAATTGGCCATTTTTTTTTTTATATAACTCCTTTGATATCAGATTGATTTCAAAACCATGATCAATTAGTGCTACAATCGGCTCTTCTAATTTTGCTAATTTTATTAAATTTTCCGTTGTAGCTCTTCTCCAAAGACTTTGAGAATAATGACTAGAAGGTTGAATACTATCTTTTTTATTTGTGAACTTGACTCGTGAATTATTTCCAATCAATTGCATTTCAATTTTATCATCTTTATTGCTTTCCATTGCCTTTGTACCTTGTATATTTGATGTTATAGTATCACTAATAGATTGTTGTTTTATTTTTATTGTATCAATAATAATTTCATAAAACTCCCGTTTTGTAATTTCTAAAATTTCACCAATTGTAAACTCAATCTTTCCACTTAAAATCCGCTCCTCCAATACCTTCTTCAAATTGGTAGTAGCCTCAATATTTGATTATAATTTATAAACAGGGGCCTTTCCCTTCTCTTTTATAAAATCTCTTTCTTTTATAAAAACATTTTCTATTGTCTCTTCATGCGTAGGATTTTTTTGTTGTGCTTTTTCTCCTCTTGTAGTCCTTTTTGATGGCCTTTCATTATTCTCATTTTTTCTTCTTTTTTCTTCTATTAATGCATCATATTGATTCCTTGCAATATGAGCATGTATCAATAATCCATCTACTAGATCATTCGATCCAGGAATTTGTCAAATGTCATTTCCAACACGTTTTAAATCATCTTTGATAAATTTTTCTCTTTCAGCATAACTCATTGCACTTGTCTACAAAGAACTAGATTCTCCTGGAAGTTTAAGATTTATGCTTAAATACTTGCCTTGATTTGCTTCTATCCAATATGTTGACGCTTCATTGCTTGAGATTTTAATTGATTCTCTTGCAAGTACCTTCATTCCTCCTTTATCAAAGTTTGTCTCTAATTTTTTTCCATTCTCCTTTAAATATGTCATACCATCTTTGAAAAAAAAAACTCCTTTGCGTAGTACCTCTGTGAAATCTTCAGACTCCCTTCTTGAATGATTCATGCTATCACACCACATGCACCTATGTACTATACCATCTATTTCTCCAAATTTTTGTCTTGTTGATATCTTTGATCATTGGCCCTTTTCTTCAAGTTTTACAAATTTTATTTGCAAATCTCTCATCCCTCGTATGATTTCATCAATGCCTATTTCTTCTTTCTTTGATGTTGCCATTGAAGGTTGAATCATAGGTGTAGGATGGTTAATAGGCAATTTTGCCTTAGAAGCTTGCAATGGTCTTTGAATATCCACCTTATCTTTTCTCCTTTCTCTTTTTACAAGTACTTCGATTGCTTCTTCCACTTCCTTCTAATTTGATGTCAGTCCTTCTTCTTCTTCTTTATCTTCAAGTAAAATTTTCAACTTCTCTTGTAGCTCTCCATCAGCCACTTGAAGAAAAAGCTCTATTTTTCTTGGATCTAATAATAGCTTTTTTTTGTGATAAATAGGAATATTACCTTTCAAACTCCTTTAATAATTTTGTCACTTGAAGAACCTTCTTAGACCTTTCAATCCATTCAAAAAATATCCTTTTTGTAATCCGATCACTATGTTCAAAAAAAAATACTTATCTTTTAATGCTTGAGAAATTTTTTTCCATGAATCTCCAAATTGTCCTATAATGGACTTTACATGGCTTTTTATCTCTGGTATAGTAGCTAGTTCAAATAATTGAACCACCTTCTTTTTAGAAACACGCTTCAATTCTATTTCCTTAACATAACACTTTAAATATTTCGTAATATTCTTCCCTTCAAACTACTTGATCTTGTCTACAACTGCATGTAATGCCTTATTTGCCATACCTTCTTTGCGATCTTTTATCTATTGTTGTTGCATGAATAAAGCAAATGCTTCAAACATGCTTTTAGAATTAGGATCAAAATACATACCTTGTCTTTCTTTGCTACCTTCACTTGCTGTTCCACTTGCAATTCCACTAGAAGCTCCAATTGATGCACCATTTATAATTCTTCCTTCAACTCTCTTGCCTTCCTTCTCCATAAGTCAAATATATTCAAAAAAATCCCAATAATCTTCTACCTCAAGCTTTTTATGTCAGGTTCACCAAATTATGTCGTATGTCGTGAAATCTTGCTTGAGAATGCTCCAGGCACTTGCGTGTGGAAGATAAAAATGAAATATGCAACAATAATTAGTCCTAATCTCTCTAATCAATTTCTAAATAATCTTTAATCAAACCTTAACTAAATCCTAATCAATCTTGGTCAAATCCAAACAAATCCTAAAAAAAATTCTAACTAAATCCTAATCAATTCAAGTCAAATTCTAATAAATCTTAAAATAAATCCTAACAAAATCCTAATCCATCTTGGTCAAAATCTTAACAAATTCTATAAAAATTTCTAATTAAATCTTAATCAATCCTGGTCAAAATCTTAACAAATTCTATAAAAATTTCTAATTAAATCTTAATCAATCCTGGTCAAATTCAAACAAATCTTAAAAAAAATCCTAATTAAACATTATTCAATCCTACTCAAATCCTAACAAATCTTAAAACAAATTCTAATTAAATCCTAGTCAATCCTGGTCAAATTGTAACAAATCTTAAATAAATTCTAACTAAATCCTAATCAATCTTGATCAAATTCTAACAAACTTTAAAACCCTAATCAACCCTGGTCAAATTCTAATAAATCCTAAAATAAATCTTAATTAAATACTAGTCAATTCTGGTCAAATATTAATAAATCCTAAAATAAATCCTAATTAAATCCTACTCAATCCTAGTCAAAATCCTAACAAATCCTAAAATCCTAATCAATCTTGATCAAATCCTTATAAATCCTAAAACAAATCCTGACTAAATCCTAATCAATTGTGGTCAAATTCAAACAAATTCTTAAAAAAATCCTAACTAAATCCTAATCAATCTTGGTCAAATCTTAACAAATCCTAATTAAATTCTAGTCAACCCTCGTCAAATCCTCACAAATCCTAAAATTCCAATCAATCTTGGTCAAAATCCTAACAATTCCTAAAACAAATCATAACTAAATCCTAGTCAATCTCGATCAAATCTAAATAAATCCTAAAAAAATCTCTAACTAAATCCTAGTCAATTCTAGTCAAATCCTAACAAATCCTAAAATAAAATCTAATTAAATCTTAATCAATCCTAATCAAATCCTAACAAATTCTAAAATCCTAATCAATCTTGGTCAAAATCCTAACAAATTCTAAAATAAATCCTAATTAAATCATAGTCAACTTTGGTCAAACCCTAACAAATTTTAAAATCCTAGTCAATCCTAACCAAATCCTAACAACCCTAAAATAAACCCTAACTAAATCCTACTCAACCTTGGTCAAATCCTAACAAATCCTAAAACAAATCCTAAGTAAACCCTAGTCAATCCTGGTAAAATCCTAACAATTCTAAAACAAATCCTAACTAAATCCTAGTCAACCTTGGTCAAATCTTAATAAATCCTAAAACAAATCCTAAGTAAATTCTAGTCAACCCTGGTCAAATCCAAACAAATCTTAAAAAAAAATCATAATTAAATCGTAGTCAATCCTAAATAATTTCTAAGGTAGCTTAGAACCTCATGAATTATTGACTAAACCATTGATCTTGCTTAAGAATTTACATACTCCTTTAAAACCAAGTTAGCAACAAACACATAAAATTTCTAAAGGATCAAACTTACTAGTAAGAAAATCAATCCAAAATTTCAATCAAGTGGCGGTCGGCCTCCTTCTCCTATCTTAATGCTGATTGTCTAGTACCAATATTTCCTTCTTACACCATTCAGTTGCTTCTAAATTTCACATGCATGTAGGAAATTAAGTCTTCTACACACATATATAAATTTCACTTCAATCCAATTGGTAGATTATTAGAAATCTCAAGAAACCTAACTGACCCTCAACTCCCAATTTCTGAGATCCCAATCCACATAAACTTTAATAATTTTTGATTGAATTGTTAGATCAATCTCAAATTCACAGCTCCCTACAAGCATTACTATATGCATCAACCTACAATCAACCAATCAATTATAGATTGGTGCATATCACTTGTAGATCTATAATCAATCTCATAGAATGCTCAAAAATATAAATCCCAATATATTTCATAAAATCAGAGTCACCAAAATCAACCTTGACTTTGCAAAGCCATTACAAAGTCATTACCAACTCAAATCACTTTCAACTAATGCTCAAAGAAAGATCCTCTTGTCTACTCTCTAATCCTACCTTCTGATCTCCAAAATACCCCTTGACTCGCTGTAGGCACGTGGTTTTGTGCCTTGGGATTAGATTCCAACCCTAGCTCATAACCGGTCCTCTCTAGGTATCTATTTTGAAATTTTTGTGGTAAATTTTTCTATAACCTATTCTTAACTCCCTTCTATATATGTCTATGTTATTTTACTTTCCAATCCACTTTGTTTTGTCTTACTTATGGCCCCACTAAGTAAATAGAAGGTCATTTGTAAAAAGAGCAATATTAACATCTATTAGTTTTACTCCTTTTTTATTATTATCTATTTTTCTAAGATAATTTGCTATAATATTTTGAACTAAGATCTTCTATAATATACTGTTTCCACACTCTTTCACCTAATAGTCACGTTGTCATGGTAGAGAGAATCTGCCTAAAGAAAACATTGGGCTTCTGGCTGCAACTAAATATTCAATCAAGATCCAAAATAATAAAACCCTCAAAATTTTATAAAAGTTTTTCTTTTAGGGCTATTACACCCAATACATAAGCCTTATTTCACAAAAACACTCAACTATATCAAAATACTCTAAACCCTCATTTACTTGTAAGAGGGGAATTTTTTCCAAATTTCATTTATCTATAACTCTTAATCTAATTGTTAAAATCTGCTAAAATTTCACATAAAATACAGATGTGCTTTTAAAAACTAGCACAACAAATTTCAATTGTCGATTCTTTATCAATCTTTAGATATCGTAAAAACCCTAATAGTACCTTTAAACCCTTGTTTACAAACACCTGTATACTAAATTCTTCATATTTCACAAATCTAATGTCCAAATGCTATGAAACTTTGATTTATAGCTTTTTAGCACAAAGATTCACCTACTTAGAAATGTTTAGACAAAATTTCGTCTAAAAACTAAATATATGGCAAAATTCATCAGTATGAATAAAACGGCCAAATTACTACCTTGGAATTTAAACTACTATCTTTGACTCCCAATATCTCTATCTTCAAAACTCCTATTGTAAAAATTCTTCCACATCAAGTGTAGAAATTAAAATCATCTCTCTAGCTGCACCTTGCGATCTCCAAAAGCTTGCATACAACTCCTCCAATCCTCAAAAGAGAGACAATAGGTACAAATTGCACACCTTAACTTCAAGCGCCTACTTCTCCCTCATAAAAACTCCAAATCTCTCAATTTTTATACCAAAATTATAACCCAAAAAACAAGCTTTCTAATCCTAGTCTTTGATTTTCAAATGGCCTCCTTGAAGTTTCCAAAACCCTTATTCTTGTTGTGGGCAGCCTCCTCAAAGCCTATTGGGCATGACCATTGACCAATAGAAATGAAGAACTTCACCCCTTGTCTTCATTCATCCTCACTTTGTCTTCATCCTTCCAAATAGGCCTCTTAGTAGTTTAATTCTTCTTCTTTGGACCCCAAATTCCTCTCAAGACTTTATACTAAATATTTAGGCTCTATATAATTTAAAAGCCATAACCATACTAAGTAAAAATCTAAAATAAATTTTTTTACACCAACTGCCTTTAATTTATTTTACTAATCATTTTAACATACATCTAAACCTATAAACATATTATGCATTTTGAGTGGATTTTACATATTGAAAGCAATTACAATACGACAACGTTACATGATGATGACACCGTTAAAACTAAGATAAAAAAAATCAAGAAAGTCTTAGCTATAAAACAAAGCAGGTTCTATAGAGGTTTTATCCTACCTTGTATCATTATTTGTTATTTCCTTAGATTTTTTCGTGCTAAAGAGATGGAGGATCAACAACCAGCAAAGAGTCATCTTTTGCTCATTTATCAGATGAGACATTACGACTATCACAACCTTTAAGACGACAGAATAGAGATGAAGACCCTCAAGAACAACATGTCCTTCCTCAGATTGATGGCAAAATACAACGTGTTTGATATCACAACCTTGGAAGAGACTCCCGATATTTGGTAATACTTTTAAAGATGGGAACTTCTCTTGATGGTGTTCCTAATGTTTTCTTTGAAGGGAGTTATGAAGGCCTCAACAATGATCAAATAACAGGGTGGTCCTCTTGCCTTGGTATAGGACATTATCGATGGCTAAAAGGACCTATCAACTACCTTCAAAGGGAACAAAGATCAAAATATGTTACAAGCACAATTTAATATATCCTAGACTTCCTCAACATGTAATCACCGCTCGTCGTGGAACTCGTCCCTAGAAGGGGGGATAATGTCACGGATATAAGATTTATTCCAATAAATACCTTAATTAATATAAATCAATAGAAGTAGATAAAATAAATTGATTTGATAATATCTAATAGAGAAGCTTTTTAGAAGTTTCATAGACACGGAATCATCTTTATACATGTCTATAGGTGATTGGTAGGTTAAAAACTTGGTCAATAAGCTAGCCACATGGTGCACATGTTGGTAGCTTGTGAAACAAGCTAGCCATGTGTCACATGTTGGTAGCTTGCGGAACAAGCCAAGTACGTGGCACATATGTAGGAAAATTGTCGTACAAGTTTGACATGTGTCTTACAAATTAAACACGAGTAGGAGATCCTATAGAATATTGCCATGTAGCTCTTAGTTAGATAGTATTTATAGAGGCAAGAATGAAGCCTTTTTCACTCTTGTCAATTCCTTTCTTCCTTGTAGTCTAGATTCAAGAATCTATAGTTTTTCTTGTCTTGTGGCAATAGCCATTCTAGTTTCTTTTAATATACATATTTCTTTATTTCTATTTTATTATTCTTCTTAATAGAAGTTTCATATATTTATTTGCTTTCATCGAGTTCTTGTCCTTGACACTAATCTATAATTTATTACAAAATGAGTTGGCTGCATTGAAAGAATATATTGACAAGAACTTGCCTAGAAAATTTTGTATACTATTCAAAATATCTAATAAGAGCTTTTATCTTATTTGTGAGAAAAAAAGATGGATCATTATAGATGTGTGTAAATTATCAAGGACTTAACAAAATTATCATCAGAATATTTATCCTTTATATTTGATTTTAGGACTTTTTGATCAACTCAATCAAGCAAAGATTTATACAAAAATAGATCTGCAATGAGCATACAACTTAGTCTACATCAAAAAAGGTGATGAATAGAAGACTATATTTTGAATTATTTATAGATAATTATATATAGATATATAGATATTTTAAATATAATATCATATCTTTTGGACTTATAAATACACCAACTGCTTTTTAACATCTTATAAATAATATTTTTTGTAAGTTTCTTGATGATTTTGTATATGCGATGTAGAAAATATATTAATCTAATTTAAGAATGTTAAAAAATATGAATTTTATATTTATCATATATTACAAAAATATAGAGATACAGGATTATATGCCAAGATAGAAAAGTATATATTTCACACTATTTAAGTTGATTTTTTAGGATACATCATTTTAAATGATAGTATCAAGATAGATCCTAAGAAAGTTCATACAATCATAGATTAAAAGATTCCAAGAATAGTAAAAGATATATAATATTTTTTGAGATTTGTCACTTATTATCAAATCTTAATCAAATTTTTTTCTCAAGTTGTAGCTCTACATTTCTCAAATTGTAGCTTAACTTGTAAAGACAAACTTAAGAGGAATAAAGTAGTAAAAATATTGTTTGAAGCTTTAAAGATAGTTTTTACTTTTGTATCAATCTTTTATCATGTCAACTTTTTTAAGGTATTTTTTATAGAAACAAATGCATCAGATTTTGCTTTGGATATGGTATTGTTATAAATGAGAGCAAATGACAAACTCCACCCAGTAATTTTCTATTTTAAGAAATTTTTAGTAATAAAGATCAACTATAAAATCTATAATAAAGAACTTTTTGCAATTGTGGATTCTTTTTAATAATGGCGCCAATATCTAGAAGGTGCTTCTAGTCTAGTCACCATTGTTATATTACGTAAAGTTTTGCTTGAGAATGCACTAGGCATTTGGTTGTAGAAGATAAAAGAAAAATAGTAATAATAAGTTCTAATTTCTCTAATAGAATGATGTAAAAATTATAATTAAAAAATAATAAGTATGCTCAATCATTAAAAAAGTTCAATGTAGATTTTTAATTAATTATAAAACAACACAAAAAAATCCTAAAAAACTTCTAAAAAAATCATAAAGAAATAATAAAGAAATATTATTATAAATCTAAAAAAAATATTAAAATAGAAATCTTTTCAAAATATTAAAAAATAAAAATTATAATCAAATTCTAATCAAATTCTAATCAAATTCTAATTAAATTCTATTCAAATTCTAATCAAATCCTAGTCAAATCTTAATTAAATTCTAGCCAAATTTCAATCAAATCCTAATCAAATCCTAATCAAATCCTAATCAAATTCTAATCATATTCTAATCAAATCTTAATCAAATCTTAATAAAATTCTAATCAAATCCTATTCAAATTCTAATTAAATCCTAATCAAATTCTAATCAAATCCTAATCAAATTCTAATCAAATCTTAATCAAATTCTAGTCATATTCTTTTTAAATCCTAATAAAATCCTAGACATATCTTAATCAAATCTTAATCAAATCCTATTCAAATCCTAATCAAATCCTATTCAAATCCTAATCAAATCTTAATAAAATCCTATTCAAATCTTAATCAAATCCTAATAAAATCCTAATCAAATTCTAATCAAATCTTAATCAAATTCTATTCAAATCCTAATCAAATTCTAGTCATATCCTGTTTAAATCCTAATAAAATCCTAGTCAAATCCTATTCAAATTCTAATCAAATTCTACTCAAATGCTATTCAAATCCTATTCAAATCCTAATCAAATCCTAGTAAAATTCTATTCAAATCTTAATCAAATCTTATTTAAAGTCTAAATTTTAAATCTTAAATAAATCATAATAAAATCCTATCCAAATTCTAAATAAATCCTAATCAAATCCTAGTCAAATCCTAACAAATCCTAACAAATTCTAACCAAATCCTAATCAAATCCTTATAAATCCTATAGTAGATTGAAATTATAATAATTGATGATTTAACCATTGATTTTAGTAAAACTTTTGCATACCTTTTAATAATTAAATTGACAATATACATGAAAAAATTAAAAGAGATCCAACTTACTAAATAGAGTTAAGCTTAAGATTCTACTTGGATATAGGCCATCTTCCTTCTCCAATCTTGATGCCAATCTTCCAATATAAATATCTTCTTTTTTCACCATTCAATTGCTTTCAAAATTTATATACAAATAGAAAATCAAGTCTAATATCCACACAAATAATTTTTATCTCAATCCAACTAATAGATTGCTAAATATCTTAGAAATCCTCACTAATCTTCAAAACCCAACTTTCAAGATCTTGATCCACTTAAACTTTAATAACCTTCAATTAAACTATTTGATTGAGCTTAAATTTATAATATATATTAATCACAATTATAATCACAAGCCTAAAAAATTTCATTTATAGATCTATAATCAAACTCACAAAATGCTCAAAATTATAAACCCCTTTTTATGTCACATAGTCTAAAGTCACCTAAATCAACCTTGACTTTGTAAAGCTCTTGTAAAGCCAAATTCTATTCAAATCACTCAAAACTAATACTCAAAGAAATCTTCTCAAGTTTGCTTTCTAATCTAACTCTCCAATTTATAAAAGAACTCTCTACTTGCCATAGATATGTAGTTTTGTATATCAAGATCTATTTTCGATCCAAGTTCACAACTAGTCTTCTTTAAATATTAACTCTTACAATTTTGAGATAAATTTTATTAAAATCTATTTTTAATTCTTTTATAAAGATGCCTATATTATTTAATTTTCTAATCTACTTTGTTTTATCTTATTTATGATAATATAAAGTAAGTAAAAGCCTCTTCTATAAAAAGGTAGCATTAGCATCTATCAATTTTTATTACTTTTTTGTCTATTATCTATATTTCTAAGATAATTTGCTAAAATATTTTCATTTGAGCTCCTCTATAATATAATCATTCTTTTTCTCTTTCACCTAATAGCCGTATTATTATACAACACCATGTATATAAATCCCAAGAACCTTGAATATTTTATATTAGCAGGCATGTTAAATCGTCATCACGCTTATTAGAGCATGTCTTTGTCTTTGAATTCATTATCACCTCTTGACCAAGAAAATAACAAGGTCTATTTAATGCCCTTTTTAGACATTCTTATCTTGTATAAAAAGAAAGAGATTCAGCCTTTGATCAATAAAAAATAATCATCTTAAAGCCGAAGCAATTTTATATTTCAGCAATAAAATCAACATTGATTGTTGATTCAATTTTTCTCAAGCAAGTCCAATCAAGTATGTCTTTAAACCTTCTTATTCATGATATTAAGAATAATTCATCCAAATCTCATGATACTTTCAAGTTTGAATCTAAAAACAACTTGCTCTATTTTGAAAGAGGCTTTTATGTTCTAAAAGGTGAAGCACAGCTATATTGTTATATTATATGTTGTCTTGTTTGGAAATGCATCACATACTCAACTATAGAGGGTGAAGTTTTGATTTATAAATATGTAAGAAATTGTAAGAGATTTCACCTATATAAATAGAATATAATTTAAATTTCAATTCAAAAGTATTCAAAGCCAATATAAAGTGCTCAAAAATATTTTTTTTAATAATCTCAACTATACACAAACTTCAATTGTCTTTTACTTTCACAATTAGGCAATTTTGATTTTTCTTTGCAAGCTCTAATTTTAGTGAGTGAGCTTCAACAAGGTGTAATTCTTAATTTGACTATTCTTTTTATGCAAAATTTAGTATAAAATAGTCACTATAAGTCTTTTATATGCTCAAAAAATTTCAATCCAATCCAACATACAAATTGTGAAAAAACATTTAAAACCTGCACTAATATCATTTGGCTGCCAACTTAAAAGTTAATACAGATATTCCAATAGAAACTTCTCATTTTCCAACTATTAACTTCAATTCAAAATTGGTGTATAGCTTGACATCTAAGTCTTTTAATACCATACCAAATTTTACCTTGTTTTTATTAATAGATCTCTAAATATTATAAAATCCCTAAACAATCCTAAATTATTAACTTGCAATACTTCCTTGCACTAAAGATTAAATATCTTCCAACTACACTATTAGATTATTATAAAAACTCACATATTTTTAGTACATTCAATTATCTATATTTTATCAAATTTTCAACTATAGATGTTATACCAATTATAAAAACTAGTTGAGAGTACCAACCCTTATTTTATTGCATAAAATTCAAATCACCAATTCAATCTTAATTTTAGATAATGATTGCAAAGTCCTTCCAAATCCTACAAAAATAAGTCTTATGCCTTTGAAATAAGCTTAAAGCAAGCTTTCAAATCCTAAATTTCAATCTTCAAATGACCCAATATTTTGCCCTTGGTGGCCGTTTCTATATCTAGAAGTCTGATTTTAATCCTATCCCGTAAGTGGTTGATCCTAAGTATCAATTCAATCTATTCTAAGGATTTTTAAGCTTAATCTTACCTTCAATTTAATTTTAGTATCAATTATATTAATTATTTATCTCTTCTATCATATTTTTATTAATTTATAGCTTTTTAATTGTAGTAAAAAAATTTCTACAACCTAAAAAAAAAAATTAATAACTAATTTTCATCTACTAGCTATTAAGACAAGAAAAAAATCTAAGAGGCTTTCATAAAATATTTCTTAAATATCTTGAGTTTCTATTGAATCAAGATAATTGAATATTAAGTAAAAAAATCATTCTTGTTAATATTTTTACTACATAAACATATTACAACATAACAATGTATTCTTAAAGCTTGTCACAATTTCCTTGCAATAGGATATTTTGGATATAAAAAGACTTTGGAGCTAATATCAAGAGATTTTTGATAGCTTCAAATGTAGAAGGCTATTAAAGAATTTGTTCAATTGTGCAACATTTGTTCAAGATCAAAAACACCTCGTCATTGACTTTACAAAATTCTTCAACCATTGCCTATACCAGAACAACTTTGGTCTTCTGTTTCTATAGATTTTATTATGGATCTTTTGAATTGAAGTTTATATGATTGTATATTCATGATTGTAGATTATTTGACCAAGATGGTACATTTTGTACCATGTACAAAATCTATTACAAGTAAAGAAATAGCTAAACTTTTTTCTGATAATATCTATCGCTATCATAGATTATCAAAGGATATTATATTAGATAGAAGGATACAATTTATATCAAGATTTTGGAGAATCTTTTTCAAAATATTGAAGGTGGATATAAAACTATCTTCAGCTTTTCACCCTCAAATTAATAGATAAATAAAACATGTATATCAAATTTCAAAGCAATATTTAAGATGTACCATCAACTATCATCAAAATGATTGAACAACTCTTTTATTACTCATAGAATTTGCTTATAATAATTTGATATATTCTTCTATTCAATAAATTTTATTCTTTGCCAATTATAATTATCATCTATAATTTGATATTTTTGACTTTTCAAAAGTTAATAATCTTGCAATGGAAGATTTGACAAATTACTTGTCAGAGCTACATGTAACAATGAAGGTATAATTAAAAGAAGCTCAAAAATGACAAAAGATCAATACAGATGTCTATTGCAAGAAATAACTTTAATTCCATATGGATGATAAAATATGATTACCTTGTCATAATATCAAGACTATTCATCCTTATAACAAATTAAATTATTGTAGGCTTTGACCATTTTTAATTTGTAAACAAATTAATCTAGTTGCTTATTGATTATATTTATCAAAATTGATAAAGATCCATCTTGTATTTCATATATCATTGATTGAATCATACAAAATAGTGGATATATAAGAAAGAAGACAAATACCAGTGCCTCTTATAGAAATAAACAACAATGAAGAATTTGAGGTAGAAGAGGTCTTAGATTTAACACATCGTCAAAATTAGCTAGATTTTTTTGTATATTAGGGTGGATATAATATTAGTGAATACACATGGGAGCCATTTAAGAATCTAGCAAATGCATCAATAAAAATTAATACATTTCATTAACAACATCCATCAAAACCAAAATAAAGAATCAAAAATATCTTTATTATAAATCAAAGAAGGTTCAATAGAGATTTTATTTTATCTTATATCATTATTTTTTATTCTTTTGAATTTTCTACTGCTAAAAAGATGAAGAATCAACAACCAGCAAATTTAGTCTAAGAGTTGTCATTTGCCGACTTATAGGATGAAACATTACAACTATTAGAACCTTCAAGACGACGGAATAGAGATGAAGATTGTCAAGAACATCATGTTCTTCCTCGAATTGATAGTAAGATAAAATGAATTTGATATCACGACCTTGAAAGAGACTCCCAGTGTTTGGTGATACATTTAGAAGTAGAAACTACTCCTAATGGTGTTTCAAATATTTTCTTTGAAAGAAGTTATGAAAGCTTCAACAATGATTAAATATCAAGGTGGTCCTGTCTTCTTGTATGGGACACTATTGATGGCTAAGAAGACGTATGAACTATCTTTGAAAGGAATATAGATTAGAATTTGTAGCAAATACAATTTAGTGCATCTTAGACTTTCTCAACATGTATCACCACTCCTTGTGGAACTTGTTCCTAAAAAGGGGGATAATGTTATGAATATAAGATTTATGCCAATAATTATCTAGTTAATATAGATAGATAGAAATAAATAAAAGTATCTTAATTTGATATTATCTTATAGAAAAGATTTTTAGAAGCTTCATAGATGCGATTTCACCTTTATACATGTCTATAAGTGATTGGTTGATTGAAAACTTAGTTAACAAGTTAGCCACGTGCTATACATGTTGGTAGCTTGTAGAATAAGCTAAATATGTGGCTTACATATAAGAAACTTATCTTGTAAGTTTGACATGTGTCTTACAAATTAGACATGTGTTAGAAGTCCTATAGAATATTGCTATATAGCTCTTAGATAGATAATATATATAGAAATAAGAGTGAAGCCTTCTTCACTCTTGTCAATGTCTTTCTTGTTTTTAGTCTTGTTTCTAGAATGTTTAATCTTCTTCTCTGACAATAGCCACACTATTTTTAATATTATTCCACCTTTGAATGATTTTCCATTCTTTTAAATGGCACAAGAGTGTATTTTTGTTCCTTTATGATTCATATCCTTAATATCTTGTCCTTAGAATATTAAAAAGGTTTGTAAAGAATGTAAATGTTGTAAAGAAGCTTTCATACTTTTGCTATCGTGTTATAACTTGGCTATAAGATGAAAGAGCAAAAAAAGACATATTATAGAAAAATTTAATTGAAGATCAAATTATAAAATTATTTTTAAAAAAATATGTTAAAAAAAATAGAGAGGTAATAAAAATATTTAGTATTAATATTTTTTTTTAATAAAAAAAGGCTTCTACTTATTTTGTATAGCCATAAATAATATAAAACAAGGTAGACTAGTAAAAATACTACTATAGGTATCTTAAGATCAAAAAAAATGATAGATTCTAGTAAAAATTATCTAAATAAATTTTATATTGATACCTAAAGAGAACCGGTTATAAACTAGGGTTGAAACCAAATCCCAAGATACAAAACTATGTGCCTACAATATATAAGGAGTTTTTTATTGATCAAAAAATAAAATTTGAGAGTAGACTTGATAAGATTTTTTTGAGCATTGGTTACAAGGATTTTAAATTTGTAATGACTTTGTGAAAGCTATGCAAAGTTAAAGTTTTATTTGGATGACTTTGGTTATTAAGAAATAAAATAAGTTTGCATTTTTTAGCATATTAAGAGTTATGTAGTAGATATATAGGTGAAAATTTGTAAGTTTGTAACTATAATTGTGTTCAATGTTTGTTGTGAGTTTGAGCTTAATCCAATGATTAGGTCAAAGGTTATTAGAATTTAAGTGAGTTAAGATCTCAAAAATTGAATTTTGAGGATCAATGAAGGTTTCTATGATTTTGAGCAATTTGCCAATTAGATTGGAATTATTATTTATTAAGTTGGTAGTAAACTTGATTTTCAATATTTTTATAAAATTTTAAAATATATGAATTGTATAAAAAAGAGATATTGGTGCTAGAAGATCAATATCAAAGTTAGAAAAGGAGAGTAGCCAACACCCAAGAGGATTAGGAGTCTTTTTTTCCAATTGGTAAGTTCAAATTCCTTAAATTTTTGTAAGTTTGTTTTTCACTAGTATATTAAGAGATATAAAAATTTTAAATGAAGATCAATGGTTAATTTAATAATTATTGAGGTTTTAAATCTTCTATTGGATTTGATTAGGATTTAATTAGAATTGTCTTAAGATTTTATTAGGATTTATTTAGGATTTTCTTAAGATTTTATTAGGATTTCAATAGGATTTAATATAGAATTTTATTAGGATTTGTCATAAGATTTCATTAAAATTTTATTAAGATTTGACTTTAGATTTTATTAAGATTTGTCTTAGGATTTCATTAGGATTGATGTAAGATTTGATTAGGATTTTATTTAGGATTTTATTAGAATTTCATTAGGATTTCATAAGGATTTATTTGAGATATCTTTAAGATTTCATTAGAACTTGACAAAGATTGATTAGAATTTGATTAAGATTTGATTTGATTAAGATTTGATTTTTTATTTGAATTTATTTAGGAATTGATTAAAATTCAATTAGAATTTATGTAGGATTTTTTTAGGATTGTCTAAGATTTCTTTAAGGTTTTTTTATGATTTCATTAGGATTTCATTAGAATTTTTTTATAACTCTTTTAGGACTTAATTAGGATTATTAAAGATTCAATTATAATTTATTTAGGATTATATTAGATTATTAGATTCTTAATTAGTTGCAATATACAACTTTATCTTTTACAACAAAGTGCCTAGTGCATTTTCAAACAAGACGATACAATATCATATTGCGTATTGTCTTATTTGAAAATATACCAAATACTTGGTTGTAGAAGGTACATTTATATATTACAACTAATCAAAAGTTTAATAAATCTAATATAATCCTAAATAAATTTCAATTGAATTTTAATCTGATTTTAAGTAAATCTTAATCAAATCCTAAATAAATTCTAAATATATCTTAATCAAATTCTAATTAGCTTTTAATTAAATCTTAATCAAATTTTAATCAAGTCCTAATATAACTATAAGTCAAATCTTAAATCAAATCCTAGTCAAATTCTAATTGAATTCTAAATTAAATCCTAAATCAAATTTTAATCAAATGCTAAATGAAATCTTAAGTCAAACCTTAGTCAAATCCTAATAAAATTCTAAATTTTTTTTAATGAAATCTTAATATTTTAATAAAATCTTAACAAAATCTTAATATCTTAATGAATCCTAATAGAATCCTAATATCCTAATGAATCCTAATAAATCCCTAACCAATTCAATAGCAAATTTAAAACCTCAATAATTATAAAATTAACTATTGATCTATATTCAAAATTGGAAGAAAAAGATCCTAATCCTCTTGAATATAAGTTGTCATTTTTCTCTAACCTTGATGTTGATCTTCTAATATCAATATTTCTTTTTTATACCATTTATATATTTTTAAATTTTATAAAAGCTATTAGAAATAAAAAAATATAAAATAAGAGACTTGAATTAGAAATAAGTTCCAAGTAGAAACCAACAAGGACTTGAATTAATCAAATGAGTACATAAATAATACTAAGAAAAGTAAGCTAGAATTCCAAGAGAGGAATTGTTAAGACTGTAGAACTCTTTAGTTTCAACTTCCATATATATTCCTATCTAGGATACTTCTTAAGTGACTTCCATAAAATTAAGAAGCTTTTCAAGCAGATTCTACCAACTAAGAAGCTTCTCGAGCTCCTTTCACTAACTACAAAGCTTCTTGAGCTACTTTCACCAATTAGAAAGCTTCTCAACTGACTTTTATTAACTCAGGAATCTCTAAAATATTCTAGAAGATTCTATAAATCTCCAAAGTATATGTCCCTAACATCACTTCCTTCTTTAGTAACAAATTCTGAGAGGAGCTCATATCTTTGAAACTCTTTCTACATATGTAAAAAATAAAAAATATATTATATTAATAAAATTATATATTTTATTCTCCATTCTTAGACAATAGATTCTATTGATCCTTGAAGAAATCAACTATGGCCTTAAGCTAATACCTTCATTGTTGAAACATCCTATCCAAGGATTTGATCTTTATTGCGGCTTTCAAAACATCTTTTAAATAAAATCTCAAGCTTAGAAGGATTTACTTTTTCAAACTCAAGCAATATTATTAAAGCTTGATCATTGAAATGAAGACTTATATAGTTGGATGTTCCTTCTAATGGCTCTAATTGTGGTTGTACTTACCATTGAAATATATTATCCTAATTTTATTCAATTGTAAGCTGTAAAAATTACACTAATTTATTTGAAGTTTACGTAGCAAGTGAATCTTTTGAATCTTGTTCTACTAAATCTCTCAACACTTGAAGATAGGATATAATGATTGACTTGTTTCTATTACTCTATTTTATCTTGGAACAAATAATTACATATTAATGTAGATTTTAGTTTAACTCTTTTTTTCTTAAGAATATTCTTTAGATCTAATCTTCACCAAGAAGTTATCATCAAATACGTTTGGATTTGTGGAAATAGAGTCTATAAAATTCCTATATCTTTAGAGGTGCATTAGCAAGATTTTCAACTCATTCCTATGTGTGCTTATTTATATCATAGCCCTGCCAATAAATAAGATATTCCAATTTGCTCCACCTTCATTGTGAATCAAGTATCTTTTCAACCTTGTATTCTTTATAGTCTTCAATTTTAATACTAGGCGGCAATTGTTGTACTCTCTCCAAAATATATAACTCTCTATAAGGTTTTAAAAGAGAGATATGAAAAATTGGATGTATCTTCATAGAAGATGGTAATTCTAAGTGATATGCTATTGGATTAATTTACTTTTAGATAGAAAATGGTCTTAATCTTTGATAGTCCATCTTATTATATGGCTGCTTGATTTTGATGTTCAATCGAAGAAACCATATTTTGTTTCCAATATGAAAAGCAGGCAGTTGATTTCTGAATTTATTTACAGATGTCTTATAAGAATCTTGAGCTGCTTGCAATTAGAGCTTTAAGGTTGTTTGGTATTACAATAAATTCTTTGCAAATTCTTTAGCTAGTAGATTTTTGTTCTTTAGCATACTCCATAAATCAAGCTTTGGATAATATCTATAATTGAAGTAAAATGATATTTGCTAAGTTGAGGCACAAACAATATTATTATATGCAAACTCTGCTAGTGGTAGATATGAGATCCAATTGTCTTGTTAATAATTGATGCTGCATCGTAAATACTGCTTCAAAACTTAATTAACTTGTTCTATTTGGCTGTCAATTTAAAGGTAGAAAGCCAAAGAAAGTTTATTATCCACCTTTAATATTTCAAAAAGACATCTTCAAAACTTAGATATGAATTGGAATCCTTGATCGGATATAATATCATCCAATAGGCTATGATATTAATATATATTATCAAGAAAGAGCCTTATAATTTCTTTACTAGATATAGTCTTCTTGCAAGGAATAAAATAAGCCATCTTTGTGAGTTGATCAATTCTTACAAAGATGTTGTTCAATAAATTGGATGGCAATAGATCTATGATGAAATCCATTGAGATAGAAGACCATGATCATCTTGAAATGGACAAGGATTGTAAGAGTCTATAAGAGTGATGTGAAAGATTTTTGGACCTTAAATAGATGTCACAAGAGAGTACAAAGTCCTTCACTGCCTTTTATGTTTGAAGTCACCAAAAATCTTAAGAAATAATTTTCAAGATCTTATTAAATCTAAAGTGATCCACAGTTAGAAAGTCATGGCAAGATTGAAGAATGTGGAGTCGTGTTGGTCCTTCCGAGATATACAAACATTTTTCAAAATATAGAAGGTCTTTTTCAAGCTTGAACTTGTCGATAATTTTTTTAGGCAATGCTTGACATCAAGGGACAAAATATCATTAGTGATTGTAATATGTACCTCATTAAATAAACTAGAATCAATAGGTGCTAATACAATACTAGCGCAAAGATAAAATTGCTCTAAATTCAATAAAATTTTACATTATTGATCAAATGCTGCCTCTTCTACCTTTGGTACAAGATATGATCTCTTTGATAAAGCATTGGACAACCCTTGTTGTTTCCCAAGTTAATAAGTGATAATAAAATTAAATCAAGATAGCAACATCTTTTATTGAATTTGGCAACAATTAAGAATGTGAGCTGACATAAAATATTCTAAGTTCTTATGATCTGCATATACAGTTATAAGATATATTATTTCTTCAAAAAAATAATACAATTTTTTAAAAAATATCCATAATAGCAAGAAGTTTTTTATTGTAGATTTTTTAATTAATTTCAACAATAGAATTTTTTTTAGAATAAATTACATGGAATTTATTATCTATATTCATTTATAAAAATACGGCTGTTAATATAAAATCCAAAGTATTAGTCTCTATATAGAATGCTTTTATATAATTTGGATGCACCAAGATTGGAATTGTGGTAAATATCATCTTGAGGTCTTGGAATGCCTTCTCTACTTGAAGCCCTCATTCTAACTTGTCCTTATATGTCAATTGAGTAAGAGGGGCAACAACTTTAGAATAATTTTTTATAAAGATCTAATAGAAATTAGCAAATCCAAAGAAACATTATATGTCTCTCACAATCTTTAGAATGGTCCATTACATAATTACCTCTACTTTCTTAGGATCCATCGTCAAACTTTCAATAGATACAATGTATCTCAAAAATTCCATCTTTAATTGATAAAATATACATTTCTTTGATTTGGCATATAAATCTATATCTTGTAGATTTTGTAATACCAACTTAATATGCCTCTCATGTTCTTCCAAATTTTATGAGTGGATCAAGATATCATCAAGATAAATCACCACAAACTTGTCTAGGTGCTTTCAAAAGATATCATTCATTAAATGCTGAAAGATAGCAAATGTATTTATTAGTCCAAAAGATATAATATTATATTCAAAATGTCCATATTTTGTCCAAAATGTGGTCTTTCATTCATCTCTTTTTTTAATTTGTACTAGGTTGTATGCTCTACAAAGATCTATCTTAGTATAGATCTTAGCTTCGCCGAGTTGTTCCAAAAGTCTTGAGATTAATAATAGTGGATAATGATTCTTCACTGTTATCTTATTCAATCTCCAACAATTAACGCACATATACAAGGAATCATCTTTCTTCTTAACAAAAAAATATAGGTGCATTTGCTAAAAACTTTGAATGCTTGATGAAGTTCTTTGCAAGATTTTCATCAAAATAATCTTTCAATATTAAAAGCTCATTTTGAGAAAGATTATAAATTAGACCAAAAGGTAGTTGCATTCATTGTTAAAGATCTATAGCACAATCATATGGTTGGTGCTTTGGTAATATATTAGCATTCTTCTTTTGAAAAATATCTTGCAATTTGTTATACTGCTCTAAAATAATTATCGATGAAATCATATCTTTTTTAGTTAGAGTTACATAAACAACAAATGGTGTAGTTTCTTTGGCCAATTTTATAAAAATCCTTACTCCAATAAATAAAGGTTTATTAATTTATAATTTATTATAAAATTTTCTTATAGAGATTTCTATTAAAAATATTATTTTTCACAACTTCCAATCTATATGTGGATTATACTTTTCTAACCAAGACAGTCCAAGAATAACATGATTTGAACAATCCTAATAATATTAAATACAATTTGGCTTCTATGATCTTTGAACAACACTTCTATAAGTGTGGTTTCATGGGTGATATTACTAGAGGATAAGGATTGTCAATCTATTATCTCTACATGAATAGATTTGGATTTCTCTACTACAGGAATTTTATGAAGCTTAGTGAATGCCTCATCTATGAAACAAGCGGATGCCCCCAAATCTAACAAGGCAATTGTTTGAAGCTTCCAAGGGCCAAAATACAAAGGAATTATAAATCAATAAGTAAATTGAGTAGAAAGAGAGGAACTTGTTAGTTTTGTAATGTTAGATTGTCTAGCCACATGGTCTCTACTATGGCTGAACATCTTTGTTTTTTTGAACAATTGTACTATTAATTTTGGTAATCTGTTGATTTTGTTTCTACAAACAATTGCCAACCTTGTGGCCTTCCTCACCACAATATAGGCATAAACCTTCTTCCATCCAACATTTTTTTTTGTAGACCAAAAGATTTAAAATATATTGCATTAAGTTGCATATCTAAATATAAATTCAAAATGCTTGTCAATATAGCAAGAGTGTGTCGGATTGTGTGTTGTCTTACTGAAGCCCAAAAATATTAGTCTTGATAATATTGGAATAATTAATTATCATATTTTATGGCTTAGATAATGGCTTCATTGAGTAATTAAAGATCCGAGAATGATAGTAACAAATCCTTCATATCATTTCTTAGTCTTCAATAGAATTGACTCATTTAGGCTTCTTTGTCTCAATTGATGTCATATCCTAATTGTCTAAAATCAGATGCATAGACTGATGCAAAGTATGTCCTTTGATGCAACGCTTGGATCTTTGCTATTGTCTAACAAGCCTTGTCATATTCTCCAAATGCTTCCATAAAAACTTCAAAGTTGCTCAAAATTGGTGATCTCTTTTTAAACAAGGAAATAAATCATGATAGTATTTGCTTTGTAAGCAAAGTTCCAACTAATCTAACTTGTGATTCTTTTGTCAAATGAATATCAAGTTGTAAAACTGTTATTAATCAAATTTGATTGATAAATTCTTGAAACTTTGAACACATATCATCATATTTCTTTAGAAGACTAATTCAAGGCTCCTTATGTTGCTAAATAAGTCAATTTTCTTAGTGTAGTATAAGTAGTATTGTATCCTTGAGCGCAGAAGTTGGAAGTGGATATAATCTAGATTCTGATACTCCAAATATTATACTGTTATGAAATTTTGCAACAAATCCTTCAATCTCCATAATTCTAATAGATAATATAGTAAGAGCATTTATAATGGTATTTAGCTTGAACTCAGAAGATTTGGTCATATTAATATCTTGACTTTCAAATATTCTAAAAGAAAGAAAGTATGAATCTACAAGAAGACAATATTAGTTTAGAGGAAGATATCCTACAATTTCTAAAATGCTTTAAGACCTTCAAGGAAAAAAATGATCCATTCTCTCACAAGAGGGATAAAGCTCTAATAATGTGATGAAGAAAATTTCAATTTACAAGAGGATAATCCACAAGTTCTAAACTACTGGTATATCTTCAAGCAAAGAAGTAGTCTATTCTCTAACAAAAAAGATCTAATTCTAATATTTAAGATGAGATCAATCTTAACAAATTGTCAAGGATACAAGACCACAATGTAAGAGACTTGAACTAGGACAAGGTTTTAAGAAGAAACCAACAAGAACTTAAAAAAAATAGATGAATATATGAACAATATTAAAATAGATAAGTTAGAATTCTAAAAGATACATTGTCAAGACTGAAGAACTCTTCAGTCTCAACTCTCATATATACTCCTGTCTAGGGTGCTTTTTGAGTGGCTTCCATCAAACTAAGAAGCTTTTTAAGCAACTTCTACCAATTAGGAAGCTTCTCAAGCAGCTTCTACCAATTGGAAAGCTTCTCGAGCTCCTTCTACTAACTATGAAGCTTCTCGAGCTACTTTTATCAACTAAAAAGCTTCTTAACTGACTTTCACTAACTCAAGAAGCTCTAGAATATTTTAGAAGGTTTTGTATAATTATCATTTTATTTATTCTTCTAATACTACCTAGAATAAATCTATAAAAGGAGAGGGGGTTTTTCAAATACAGTGTCATATGGCGTGAACTTCTATCTGAGAATACACTAAATACCTGGTTGTAGAGAATTTACTTGTAACTTATTGGCTAAAATCCAATAAGTAATTTGTCTTTAATAAAAAGAACAAATAATACAACTATATGACAAAAGAGAAGTTATATAAATAAAACTTCTTGTAATTAAGTAGGTTTGTACAAAAAGAGTTCAAATTTCTACAAAAATCTTTCAAAACTTTATTCACCAGCAAAGACTTATTTCTTCTTGATCTTTAGAATCCAATAACTCTTGATTCAATTATTCAATATCTATAAAATTTTCTTCAAAGTATAGATAATATTCTTAAGTTTTATCACAAAAAAAAATCAATCATAAATTCATTTTTGATAGTCCGATATCTCAAAAATCCTAACAGGTGTTTAAAATCCTAGCTCAAAGATACCCTAGCACAATTTTCCTTATATCTCACAAATCCAAAATTTTAATGCCACAACAAATTTTTACATAGTCTTGTAACATAAACATATATACTCCTAAAAATTTTGAGCCGAAATTCTATTAAATTGCCTAAGATATAGCTCAAAATGTAACTACTAGTTAAGCAGGGTTACTTACTGCCCTTAGCTTACAAGTACTAAATTCAACTCTCAATATCTCTTTTACCTCAGCTTGGATTTTATCAAGCTATACATATAAATAAATATAGTCAAAAAAATACTCTTTCCAATCTTAGTTGTTGATCCTCTATTGCTTTCTGTACGCGCACGTTATGCCCAAAATAGTGACAATAAGTACAATTTTGACACCCTAACTTTGAGCACCTATATCTCTTTCACAAAAAGTCCAATTCATGTAAGATTTGCACCAAAACCATATTCAAAAAACCAAACTTGTTGATCTTAACCTCTCATGTTTGACTTTCTTCCAAAAACAAACCTAATTCCTAACAAACCCTCGGTCAACCTCCTTGAAGTCTATTGGGTATGATTTTTGGCCAATAGGAATAGAAACTTCTATCATCCATCTCTATTCATATACATAGATAGCCTAACTACTCCCTTTCACACTAAAAATCCATTTCTAATCCTTTTTGTTATAAGATTTATATAATATGTGTTCTAAATATCAAATAAAAGAAGTAAATAAGATCTTAAGGATCACCAATGTCTAACAAAGGTGACTTAAAATATACAAAAGTTACTATCAATATAAAATCAACTTCAACATTACTATCAAAAGAAGAAATAAGATTGTATAAATCTCAATAATAATCCTTTTAATAAATCTCTTTTAAATTAATAATCTAATTACATCCTATAACCAATAAACTTATTATTATAGCTTTCACTTAATTGTATAATAATTTTTACATTAAATATATATATATATAATTTTTTCATATGGTAGCTGAACCACAAGACGACAACGGTGTCATGGTAGAGAGAATTTGCCTCAAGAAAGTGCTGGGCTTTTAGCTACCAGTAATTACTCAACTAAGATCTAAGTATAACAAAACCCCCAAATTTATATAAAATATTTCTTCATAGGGCTACTACTCCCAATACATAAGTCTTATTTCATCAAACCACTCAAAACATAACAAATGCTCTAAAACCCTCGTTTCCCCGTAAGAAGGGAAATTTTCCCGAACTTCAATAATCCATAATTTTTAATCCAAGTGTCTAAATCCACTCCAAATTTACATGAAGTACTGATATATTCTTCACAACTACCACGACAAATTTCAACTGTTGATTCATATCGATCTTTAGATATCACCAAAATCCTAGCAGTAGCTTCAAATCCTTGCTTACAAACACCCATTGTTGTGGAAAAAGTCTGCTTAGGGTAGATGCAAGGTCCCTCTTTACAATCAAGTTGGATCCAATTATGCACAAACTTTCTTGAATTTCTCTTTTATAGTCACAAAACCATGTGTATAATAAATCAAAAAATTAGAAGCTTAAAAACTTATAAATCAAAATCCAGCCATTTAAATAAGTTCAAATTTTGGAAGCATAGAGTTCACTTCTTTAATCATCTTCACAAAAATTCTCAACTGTGAATTCATTACCGCTCACTAGATATCATCAAATATATTAGCAAGTAATTTTATAAGTAAAAACCAAACTAGAAACTTGAAAATTCATAATTTGAGATCTAACCATTCAAATAAGCTTAAATTTTTGAAAAACATGACTCATACCTTTGATCTTTGTTACATAAATTTTGAGCTATGAATTCATTGCTGATCGTTAGATATCACCAAATCCTTGGCAGATACTTTTGAAAGTCAAAACCTTAGACACGTGAGAACAAAATTTGCCATTACTCTCTAATCAAAGTCTCAATTGATATGAGATTTTAGACATAGACTCTTTATAATATAAGTGATATGTACCCCTAAAATGAGCTTCAAATTCATCTTAAAACTCAAGTTCTAGCTTAAAGCAAATCCTTCTATTTATCTAACTTCTTCAAAACCCTAGTTTAGTTTGCTAGGTTTAATTAGCCATATCTCACTCATTCTAGAATCATTTCTATCAATTATTAGATGTAAAATATATAGCTTAAAGTCTAGTTTTTAATCCAACTTCTTAATTTCTTGCTAGTATCTTAAAACTCCTAATATACCTTGAAAAGTGACAGTAGGTATTATATTACTAGCCTAAGTTCAAACAAGCATATCTCTCTCATCTAAGCTCCAAATCATGCGTTTCTACCACCTAAACTCATGCCAAGAAGAAGCTCTTTTTCAATACTTCCTTGAATTTGCAAAAAAACCCCGTCTTTGTCTCCTCTAAGCTCGTCAAAGAAGTCGTAGCCAAGGTCTTCAAAGTCCAAGTCAACAATTAATAGTTTAAAGTTATAAAAACCCCAAATCTAATCCTCTATGTTAGCACTATTAATGGCAGCTGACTATTGACATCCAAACCTCTATTTATCCTTGGTAAAATCCTAAATTCAACCTCAAAGTCAAAATTCCTTATATCTACAAAAATAATCCCGAATCTACTAAAACCTAAGATTGGAAAAAAGATAAAAGAAATAAAAGAAGTTTTTAAGGCTAAATCAAAGTTAAAGTTAAGATTAAAGATAAAATAAAATTTTAGCCAAAGAAAAAGAAAGAAAGTGAGAAATTTTTCCCAAACTATATAAAAACTTAGATTGGTAAGAAGAAAGAAAGAACTTAATAAAATTTTAAAGAAAAGATAGTTAAGTTAGGTTTCTATATATGGATGTATTTACTTCACGACACCATGTACTAAATTCTTCATATCTCACAATCTAAAAGTTCAAATGCTATGAAACTTTGATTTATAGCTTTTCAGCATAATAGTACACCTTCTTGAAAAGTTTGAGACAAAAATTCATCCAGAAACTCAAGATATGGCAAACCCCATCACTATCAACAAAACGGTCTACTTATTGCCTTGGAATTCGATCTGCTATCTTTGACTCTCAATATCTCCTTCTTCAACACTCCTATTGTAGTAATTATTTCTTATCAAGTGTAGATTTTAAAATCATCTCTCCAACCGCACCTCTCGATCTCTAAAAGCTCTTGTACAACTCCTCCAATCTTCAAAAGAGTGATAGTAGGTACAATTTGTACACCCTAACTTCAAGCGCCTACTCCTCCTTCATTAAAATTCCAAATCCCTTGATTCTTACACCAAAATTGTAGCCCAAAAAACAAGCTTTCTAAACCTAGTCTCTGATTTTCAAATGGCCTCCTTGAAGTTTCCAAAATCCTTATTCTTGTTGCGGGTAGCCTCCTCAAAGCCTATTGGATATGACCATTGACCAATAGGAATTAAGAACTTCATCCCTTGTCTTCATTCATCCTCACTTTGTCTTCATCCTTCCAAATAGGCCTCTTAGTAGTTTAATTCTTCTTCTTTGGACCCCAATTGCCTCTCAAGGCTTTATACTAAATATTTAGGTTCTATATAATTTAAAAGCTATAACCAAACTAAATAAAAATCTAAAATAAATTTTCTTATACCAACCCCCTTTAATTTACTTTACTAATCATTCTAACACATATTTAAACCTATAAACATATTATACATTTTGAGTGGATTTTACATATTATAAGTAATTACAGTATGACAATGGAGAAAGACTAAACGCATGAGATACACTTATTAAGGTCACACAATTAATTGCTTCTAATTGGCAGAGTTTAATGAACACATAAACACTCTAAAACAACTCCGTTTACTTCATCTTTCCACTACTACGCAGTTAAGAGTAAACTTTTGTATTACTATCTCTTATAATTCTTGTATTATATTTTCCTATTTTCCTCCAATTTTATAACAACATCAAGCAATATTGTATTATCTTAACAAACTGTATACAATCACTTTACATTTCAATCACTGAAAATAATTTCTCATTAAGAATCTATTCTGAGATTAATCAACTTTCTAATATTCTCTTTCACCGCTCAATTCTTACAGCTAATACGCCACAATATTTTCATTTATAATCAAATTACATTGATATTTTCAGTCTTTGGCTTCCAATCTACCACACCAAATTCAACAATCAAACAACTTCAATTTCTTGCTTATCTACATATAAATTGAATTTTTTATTTCATTATTATATTTTTTAATTTACATAGTATATTTAATGAGGATGTATTTTGAATTCTCTACTACACTCTTCATACAAAAGAAAACAAAAGAAAGAGGTAGTACCAAGCTTATCCCAATTCTCGACTCTCATAGTCAGGCTCCAATTTCTTTTTCCCTATTCTCTTTATAATAAAAATCAAGATACCATCCATTATCTCTCCTGTCCTAATCACTTTTTTAACTAATTTTTCTATTTCTCTGTCTATATTGGCCAACCAATGGATTAACAATCTAATTTATCAATATTTAATTCTTATTCTACTATCAAAATTATCTATTTATTCTATATAGTCTCACTCCTAATTATGCAACATCTTTACAAACACAAAATTGATAAAAAAAACTTCTACATAAAACCAAACAAAACTTTTATTTATAAAGTTTGCTCTTTAGATTATTCAATCCTAAGATTCTCTATAGATGGTTCTACTGAGTCTAGTTCTAATGATAATTCCTCATCCTCCTCCAATAAATCTACTAAATCACTCTTCAATTGGACTGATAAATCCTCATTATACGCTCTCAATTCTAATTGCAGAATCCTGTCATCTTTTGCTTCCAATTGACATTGTTGTTGCCTCATCTTCTTCTCTAGTTCATCAATAATTGAAACTGGTGGGACAAATATCTATGGCCGACTAATACTAGCTAAATCACCCTCCAATTTTGTTACTACAACCTTCAAGGTTCCAATTTCTGCTTGTAACTTGTTTGTTTCAATTCTATATTAGTCACCCAGTTTCATCTTTTATTGTTCTAGTAACATTGTCTTCTTTCATTCTTCTTTCAACTGACACTTCACCTCCTCTTGTTCCAAATTCCATGTCTTCTGATTTTGTAATAATTCTTATTTTTGGCCTTTCAATATTCATTGAGTGTGTTCTTTGTCTTTTGTCCAAGCTTCCTATTCCTTTGCTAATTTTTGCTCTAATAGTAATTTGGATTCCACCTTTTCCTTGATAATGTGATTGTATTCCATAATTCTATGGCTTTTTTTTATTATCTCTTTCCTACTTGCTTCCAATTGTTGCCTTAAATTATCCTTCAACTTACTCACCGTGACTTGCAATTGGAAAATCTAACCCAATATAACTTCCTTAATGTTCCTTCCTTCCGATATTCTACTATTTGAAATTGGAATCTCACCCTCCACCTTGATTGCCAAACGAATTGGAATCCACCCTAGTGTAGTCATTAGTATAGCCTCCCATTCCACCATTCAATTTGATTGTCCAATTTCGTGCACCACTACCCTTGCACTAGCTATCAGTGCCGTCAATCTCCAAAAACATTATTGAGGCATTGGAGAAGATATATTTTTTTCTATTATTGATAGTGTTTGCCTCAATGTATAGGCAATCATGGAGTACACATAATTGGAGCAAAGCAATAATGTAAATTTTTCCATCTTTCGCTTGGATCCTATCTTTGAATGGATTCTGATTGCTACAAATTTATCTAATTAAATATTATACTTTCAAGTGTTCCTATTGCTGTAAACAAGAATCGTTTTGACATGTATGTGGTATGTCAATTCAAGCCTAAACACTTCTAAATGAAATGCATCCACTCCATAAACTTTGGTATAAGTACCTTCACCACCTTTCAGTCTTGATTTTTTTCTAGTGATTACATTCCTCCTTTGAAATAATTTCCCAGTTTGAAATCACTAGACACTTCAACGCCCACCGCAAGCTCACTAATCAGTAGATGCAATATTTTTTGTAAGATATTCTCATCGATCCTGATAATGCTATCCTTTACAACACTCAAACCATCCTTTGGATTATAATATATTATATATTCCGCCACCAATTCCACATCAATTGGAGGCAAATTATCTGACCCTCACAAAAACACATATAACTTTGCGTTTCTAAAATCTTTCTATTTTTTTTGGGACCAATATATTTCCTACTTCATTGGTTCTATATTGGTAATAATCACTAGAGACAATGACTCTAAGCTGTCCTTACTTCTCATAATTCGAACACATTCCTCTCTATCCAAAGTCTTTTCTAACCATCATATACCTACAATATAGATAATCAAATTATATATATTTTGTATATATATTTTGTATTTATTGTTATTACATGTGTGAATGTTAGAGGCTATTTTAGAAGATATCATAAGGAGAGGATTCATTTTATCCACTTAATTAATAAATTAAGATGGCTATTTGTTTTGTTCCTACCTTATTTATATCTTAGAATAGATTCTTTAATAATTAGAAGAAAAATAAAGGTTGATTTATCTTTCTTGTTGACTTTGAGATAGCATGAACCTTGTGAAGGATAAGAAAGAAGAGTATGGGGTGAATAGGACCTATCCAATAGGATTCGGCTGCCCATGTGGGCGTAGCATAGGCTGATGTGGAAGAAAAGGAGAGAATACTCCTCTTGCTGGACCTAGGATTTGGCAATTTTGGACAGTGAATTTTGGAGAGAAATAGCTCCAAGGATATAGAAGAGTTTATAATAAAATTTGTAGAGTGTGTTCTTTAAGTTGTGAGGATTCTAGAACCTACTTACTTGCTTGTATTGGAATTGTGAGCAAAAAGTTATGCTTGTTTTAGTAGAGTGAGGTCTGCTTCTATCGAAAAGTGATGGCAGAAAGTTCGAACTGCCACTATAAGTTCGATTTCAATTCTTTCTTAATAAAATTTGTTGAAAGTGTGGAAAATTGTGTTAGCTTTCTATCAAGTTATTTCTTGTAGCATTTGGAGTTGGAGAGAGAAAGTTGTGAGCTTGAGAGTGAAAAAGGGTCTACTGCCACCTGATGAAGAGGTGTAGAGCTTTTATTCAACCACCCAAGTCAGAAAGTCTCTTCTATCTTTTTGATATTTTAGGTGCTTATAGTAGCTTATATAAGCTTTCCTAGAAAACAAAAATCAGTTCAATTAGAGCTTCTATGAAAGATTTATGAGCCGTGAAGTATCAAGAGGGCAAATTGTCACTAGGGTTTGAGGAGTAGATTCAACTAGCTATAAAATCTGAAATTTGAGAGGTATACATGCAAAATTTTAAGATAAGTCAGATGATGGAGTGAGCTTTGTAAAAAGCTATTGTATGTCTAATTTGGAAAAGGGAAGCAACTACCACAAAGGCTGAAGTGAAGAGAAGCTTTGTTGCATTTGTATTTGCTGGGAATTTTTAGTGCTTATTTCATTTAGTCATAACTTTTAAATGGTAAGACATCAATTTGTGAAATTTTGATATGTTTTACAGTGAATTATTAACTTTCCATAGGCTATAAGCATGATTGATTTAACCTTAAGATGAATTTTCAGTGATTTAATTAGTTTCAGCTTATTGTATAACTTGTATTCCTCATAGGCGGTCGTATTTGAGGTATACTTGAGTAAATACATACTTTTTTTATACTTATTATACAAATATATATACTTATATTTATGCCAAGTATTTTATAATTATTGTACATAGTATTTGTACAAATATTTATACAAGGATTATATTCTATTTTTATATAAGTATTTGTATAAGAATTATACTCTACTTTTATATAAAAATTATATTCTAATATTATACAAGTATAGAAGATACTTACATAGCTTCCTCTCATGTTTCCTATTAGTTCTTGTAGCAGCTAGGAATTCGGCATTTTTCCAAGGCAAATTCTCTCTATCCAACAACGATAAAGTTGTATAGCTTCTATAGTCCAAAGAGCCGTAACCTTGACTTCATCCAATTTTTCTAATTTTACTAACCAATATTGAAGGAATTCATTGTTACCAAAACAATCATCTAATACAATTTTCAAACTGTGAACTTCCAATTCAATTGATAATATTGCTTCTTTGCTGTACACTAATTGAAATAGAGTAGAATCGGTAATAACTTTATATATTGTATGATATGCCTACAAAGGTGTAAACAATTTTGTATCTCAATCTATTCTTGTACCAAACATAGTCTTAATTAAAACTTTATAAAAAACACCGTTGGTCTTTTCAGTCTATCTATTACCTTAAAGGTAATATGGAGTTGTTTTTTAATGTTTGATCTCATATTTATCTTTCAAAGCTATAATTGTAGCATTAATAAAATAGGTTCTTCAATCACTAACCAATTCTTTGGGACATCCAAAGCAAGTGATAATATTCTCATATAAAAATGTGACTATTGTATTCCCATTATCAGTTTTCATTGCCATCGCCTCAGCAAATTTTATTATATAATCAGTTACTACCAAAATATATCTTTTCTGTCTATTTTGTGAGGCTCGTGCAATTGGTCCTACAAAATCAATACCTCATTTCTTAAATGGTGCTTATGCCAAAATTCGTACCAACGGTATGGCAGAAGTATCAGTAGGTCGACCAATTCACTGACAAGGATTGCAATGTTGGACATATTGGTATGCATCAGAATACATTCTTTGCCACCAATATCCAGCCATTAAAGCTTTGCAAGTAGTACTATCACTAACAAAGTATCCACCATAATTATCTAGATGACATCCATTCAATATGATATGTAGTTCACTTTGAAATATACAATGGTATAATATTCCATCTTTCCCTTGCTTATACAAAACGTCACCTATCATGGTGTATGGAACACTTTTCAAAATTAGACACCACTTAAGTTTCTTGCTATAAGTAAGTAGGAATGTCTAGAATGTCAAATATTAAATCAATTCACTATATTTTGGTGAAATTACATCCATGGTAAATAATTCTGCATCAAAAAGTGCATCATTGACAGGTTAATTTTCTAATATATTGGTCAAACAAGATAAATGGTTCACATTGGCATGTTTCTTGTCTAGTCAAACATTAATAGTAAAATTAAATTCTTGAAGGAATAACACCCATCAAGAAATGCATCCACTCAATTGAGGTTTATTAATTATATACTTAAGAGCATCATAATTAATATGAAATACAAATGGATAATTAAACAGATAATGCCAAAATTTCTGTATAGAGTAGATCATGCTCTAGACTTCTCATTCAGTCGTTGTCATGATATAACGTGACTATTAGATGAAAGAATGTGGAAATAGTATATTATAGAAGATCTTAGTTCAAAATATTGTAGCAAATTATCTTAGAAAAATAGATAATAGTAAAAAGGGAGTAAAATTAATAAGTGTTAATGCTACCTTTTTTACAAATGAGCTTCTATTTACTTTGTAGGGCCATAAGTAAGGCAAAACAAAGTAGATTGAGAAATAAAATAATATAGGCATATATAGGAGGGAGTTAAGAATAGGTTTCAAAAAAACTTACCACAAAAATCTCGAAATAGATACCTGGAAAGGATGGGTTATGAGCTGGGATTGAAATCAGATCCCAAGGCACAAAACTGCATGCCTACGGCGGATCCAGGGGGCTTTTATAGATCAAAGATTGGGATCAAGAAGTGGACTTGAAGGATTTGGTATATAAGTTGATTTCAAGTGATTTGAATAAAAAATAACTTTGTAATAGCTCTGCAAAGTCAAGGTTGTTTTTGGCAACTTGGGATTTTGTGAAATAAAATAGGATTGATGTTTTAGGCAATTTCAAAAGTTTTGTAGTAGATCCATGATTGAAAATTTGTAGATTTTTGGGTATTATTGTTATTAATGTGTGCTATAAATTTGAGCTGAATCTAATAGTTTAATTATACGTAATTGAGGTTTAACTGGGTCAAGGTCTCGGAAATTAAGTTTTGAAGGTCAATTAGGTTTTTAGAGATCTTGAGCAATCTGCTAGTTGGATTAGAGTGAAATTTGTGTATGTGGGTAGTAGACTTGTTTTTCTATGCACATACAAAATTTGAAAGTAATTGAATAGTATGAAAGGGAGATTTAGATATTAGAACATTGGCATAAAGATTGAAGAAGGAAGCCGGCCGTCACCCATGCAAATTTATGGGTTTATTCTTCTTTTTGTGAAATTAGATCTTCTTCAAACTTAATGTGCTTATTTTCAACTTAATTAATAAGATATGTACAAAATATCAATCAAAATCAACAGTTTATATGGTAGTTGTTGAGGTTCTAAAATTGCCTTAGGATTTCCTTAGGGTTTGGTTAGGATTCAACTAAGGTTAGTTAGGATTTGTTTTAGGATTTGTTAGGATTGATTAGGATTTAGTAGGATTTGTTTTAGGATTTTTTTGAATTTGATCAAGGTTGACTAGGGTTTAATTAAGGTATAATTAAGAATTATTTAGAGATTGATTAGAGAAGTTAGGACTAGTTATTGTTGCGTATTTCTCTTTTATCTTCTATAGCCACGTGCCCGGAGCATTCTCAAGCAAGACTTCACGACATACGACATTGTAGTATAATTTTATTTTGTAGCAACAAATTATCGACTAACATAATATATTATATGATTTAAACCCTTTTTATCTTTCTGACTTCATACAGATCCAATAGCAACATTGGATGCATCAATATAAACATGAATAGTTTCATCCAACATGATGCAATAAATATTAGTACAGACACAAGTTTTTGCTTCAATTCTTCAAATGCAACTGTATCTTTCTTAGTCCAAATTGGACTAGATCCATTCAACGGTGGTTTTTTTAAAAGATTAGTTAAAGACTGACATAAGACTACAAATGAATCAATAAATTACCGATAATAGCTAACATGGCCTATGAAACTATAAACATCTAATATTATTTCTGACTTTGATAATGCTAATATACAAATAACTTTATTTGGGTCAGTAGCAATACCACCCATAGAAATAATGTGTCCCAAAAACTTTTCCAAGGATATGCCAAATTGACACTTCTTAGAATTCAAAAATATTCTATACTTATTGTATTGTTTCAAATATTTATCAAAACATTCTAAATGATCAACTGTCATACTAAAGGTGCAAAAATCATCTAAAAATATGTCTGTTGATAATCGTAAATAATCTTGAACTGTTTATATCATCACTCTTTGAAATATAGCCTAGGCATTATATAACCCAAATGGCATCACTTTATAAGCAAATGTGCCCCAATCTATATTAAAAGTAGTCTTTAACTGATCCTCTTCTGCAATTTTAATTTGATTGTAATCCAAAAATCCATCCAAAAAAGAGTAATATTCATGCTTGGCTATTGTGTCCAATGTATTATTTGTAAAAGGTAAAAAAAAATAATCCTTCTTGGTAGTCGCATTTAATTAATGAAAGTCTTAACAGATTCAGATTTTTTTATTCTTCTTTGGTATCAACACAATTGAAAAAATCCATTCACTATACGGTACTGAATATATGAAGCCCACATCTAAAAGTTTATCCACTTCCTCTTTTACCATGAAGAAATATTTTGGATTAAGGCAATGTTGTCTTTGACAAACTGATATAGCATCCTCTTCCAAAATAATTCGATACTTACAAACTTCGGCAAGAATACCTTTTAAATCCGCATACAACCAAGCAAAAGCAGATTTATGACTTAGGAAGAAATCTTTTCAATTTTTAACTCTATATCTTTAATATCAATGTATACTTTGATAATTTGTGGTATTTCATGGATATCCAAATTAATAGATTGGCACACAAGTTTCGCAACAACCTCTAATTTGATTTTTTTCTCATGCTTTGAATCTTTCATATCATTCGATAAATTCGAACTACCCAATTATGGTTCCAATACACTAACTTTATCAACCGCAAGATCATTCATTCAATGGATGATAGCATGATCAAAATTTGCTATATCATTTGGATATACTAAATATTCTCTAAGTCCTCCATATTGGTATAACATGCCTTATTTCTGCATGTGAATTGGGTCATTACCAACTTGCATTGTATTGGTAACTTCATCATACCTCCCATCAAATTGACCCTCATTGTCAAATGTCATCTCTGAATCCCAAATTAAAGATTCTCCATGATATTGAATTAGATAAATTTATAAAACAATCTTGTCTCTATTCTTCCCAATAGTAAATGTTCCACAGTCCCAATTATTCCTAATTTTGTCTTGATATAGCGACGGTCTATCCAATAAAATTAGATAGGATAATAAGGAACTATATAATCAAAAAATAATATAATTAATCTTATATATGATTCATACAATAGCAATATTAATACTGCAAAGAATATCCATAGATTTTATGCGACTGTGATCAATTATTCTGAATACCAAGGTCATGGATAACAATTGAGTTAAATCTAAATGCTTCATTATATTCGCAGTCATTAAATTCATACTAGAACCTCCATCTGCTTGAACTCTGAAAATAAGAACACTATTGATGGATATATCAATAGTCAGTGTGCTCGGATTGAGATTCAAATTAACTTCATGAATTTCTTTATTACAAGTCTTATGTCGTATCAACAAGAAATTCAATGTAGAACAATATTCTAATACAACTACTAACAATTGCTTCATTAAAATTGAAGATTTAATTTCATCCAAATCTTTCAAAATATCGTATGGTTTAATATTAGCAGTGATTTTTAGAGCCCTCTTTTTTTTTTTATTGGTTTTAATTTAATCCCTTGAGATAATATATCATGCTTTATGGAGTTTGGAATTGGAATAGCTGAATGAACTTTGTCAAAATGTCTATCCATAAAAAAATCTTTTAATGGATGAGATAGTTCCTGAAACTTTGTAGATATCGGTATAGGTTTAGGTTGAACCAATCTCTTGATACTAGGGATACCATTGGATTGTACAAATGGACCAGGTCCCAATGTTGGTAATATTTTTGGTATTGATATTAGATTTGGAATTTCTACCATTAAATTGAATTGGTCCTTTATAGGTGATTCATTCAATTGTAGAATTGGATCTTTTCTTTATTGTTGGGCCTTGGTAACTACTGCATGGATGCATTCAATCCGATTTATTAGAAAATCTTGTAGGGCTCAACTATTATCCTTTATCTTATTATGCAACTAGATATACTGATTTTGATATTAAAATTAAACAAAGCATTGCACTTATGATATATATGTCTCGACTGTTTATAATTTCTTTATATTAGAGCATATTCATCACTAACTCTTGGATTAGAATATTCACTAGCATAATGTCCTAATTGCTTGCAACAGTAACATTGAAGTGATCTTCTTTTGACATCGTCAAGAATATTGGGTGTTTCTATTGGTATATATTGGCTAGGCATGTTCTAAGTTGGATCGATAAATGATTTTAGTTGAGTAGTTGATAATGTAGAATCTAAATTTGGATTATAAATAGATGGATATTGGAAATATCTTTGCTAATTTTATATAATATCTTGAAGATTGGATCCATATTTTTTATTGGTCGATTTATGCCTCTTCTCCTTATCTTTTGCTAGATTAACAGCCAAGTTATCTATCTTCTTTATCAAAGTTAACAATAAAGCTTCATTTGCATCCTTCGATATTAATTCATTAGATAACTCTTTTTTAGGTCTTGGATTTTGATATGAAGAATATGGAGAATACAAAACTGTAATTATTAGTGGCATTGCCTACAATAGAATAGTATTAACTATTCTTTGCAGATTAACATTAAAATTTGTACCATAATCAATCATTCTTGGGTAACTATCCATTCTTTTATTCTAAATTGGCATTTGATAAATTCCTTGAGATGGAATCATTGTGGCTCCAATGGTTAAGAATTGATCATAATGACATTCTTTCCATACCTTAGTTTGATCAAGTGAAGAAGCAACAGTGGCCAGTTGACCCTCCTTCACAAACATCTTCAATTCTAGTGGATATAGTCCGTTAATAAATATAGACAAAACAAATAACTCTTGTATTTGGTTATTTGGCCATTTATAAAGGATATCTATTATTCGGCCATAATATAATTGCACCACTTCTCCTAGTACCATTCTACTATTTATTAATCTTTTCCTGAGAGGTTCTTCAAATCTAATTGGTTGAAAATGGATTAAAAATATATTTTTTAATACCTCCCAATTAGAAAATTGATCCATAGATTGGCGATTATACCATTCAAATGTTGTGTCTTTCAAGGTCGCTGGCAGCCATCTCAACCAAATATTTTCAATTCTACCGTTATTAGCTACACATGCAATCAGGAATTGAGGCAAATGTTATTCTGGATCTATTACTTACAAGCCTCTAAAAGTAGGTACTAGGGCTATGCTAGTTGTGTGATTACCCACTGCACCCATTTGGACCACAATTGGAATTGTTTGATCCTCCGCCACCATTAAAAATAACAATGTTCCATTCAATTCCTTATTAAAATAAATATTGTCTTTTTCAATTATTTTTTTTAGACTTTTAGGCCTCTGTAATTTATTATTATTATCTACAAATAATTTTATTGATTGAAGTTGAGATGAAAATGATGGATTTTAAAACATGCTAAATTGGCCTTTAATGGCAAGCAATTTATGTCATTTTGAAGAACCAATCTTGCTAGAAATAGCTGTATCTACTAATGAAAAAGCATCCAATAGAGTATCCAATTCTTCTATGCCACGTTCTCTTTCCGTTAACGGACTTAAAAGATACACTAGATTATTGACCAAATTATCCGCGAGTCTTTTTGGCAAATTTTTTAATGATACATATGTCTAAAATATTAAAAATCTATTAGGTTCTGGATATGCTCAGATGTATTGATAAGCATGCAACCATGGTTTAATCCAACTTTGTCAATGCTTCTTTTTTAGATTCTATTCTTATTTGTCTCACAGCAAATTTCTTGCTTGTATTGTTGGATGGTGTGATTTTTTATCTCGGAATACATTGGATATCGGACTGTGGAGAATCCACTTGAAACTTATTGGCAAGAATCTAATAAGTGATTTGTCCTTAATATAAAAGATAAATAATAGAAAGATATTATAAAAGATAAGTTTTACTGATAAAATCTTTTGTATTTAAGAAGGTTTATACAAAAGGCTTCAAATTGCCACAAAACCTTTCAAAACCTTATTCACCCGCAAAGACTTATTTCTTTCCAAATTATAGAATTTAATAACTCTTGATCTAATTATTAAATTTCTACAAAAAAAATTTCAAAGTGTAGGTAATCCTCTTGAGGTTATTATAAGAAAGAATCAATTATAAATTTGCTTCCAATCATCCGATATCTTAAAAATCCTAGCAGGTGCTTAAAACCCTAGCTCAGAGATATCCAAACACTATTTTTCTCATATCTCACAAATCCAAAATTCTAATGCCACAAAATTCTTTGCACATAGTCTTGTGATATAATCATATACACTCTTTAAAATTTTAAGCCAAAAATCTATCAAATTGCCTAAGATATAGCTCAAAATATAACCACTAGTTAAGCAAGATCACTTATTGCCCTTAGCTTACAAACACTAACTTCAACTCCTCATATCTCCTTTATCCTAGCTTGAATTTTATTAAACCATTCATAAAAAGTGTAGCCAAAAAAATGTTCTTTCAAACTTGAACTACCAATCCGCTATTGCTCTTTGTACACGCGAGTTATACTCAAAACAGTAACAATAGATATAATTTCAATACCCTAACTTTGAGCGCCTATATCTCTTTCATAAAAAGTCCAAATCATACAAGATTTGTACCTAAACCATATCCAAAAATCCAAACTTACTGATCACAGCCTTTGACGTTTGATTCCCTTCCAAAAAAAAATCCTAATTCCTAATAAATCCTCAGG
Organism: Physcomitrellopsis africana; assembly: GCA_036785485.1. Classification (NCBI taxonomy): domain Eukaryota; kingdom Viridiplantae; phylum Streptophyta; class Bryopsida; order Funariales; family Funariaceae; genus Physcomitrellopsis; species Physcomitrellopsis africana. The sequence continues at coordinate 153,180 of JAWRVF010000527.1, forward strand.
CAGTCTCCTTGAGCAAGATATTTGGCCAATATGAATAGAAACTTTTATCATTCATTTCCATTCATTCACATGGATGGCCTAGCTACCCCCTTTTATACTAAAAACTCCTTTCTAATCCTTTTTGTTATAAGATTTACATAATATGTGTTTTATATATCAAAGAAAAGAAGTAAATAAGATCTTAAGGATCACCAATTTCTAACAAAGGTGACTTAAGATATATAAAAGTTCTTATTAATATAAAATCATTCTCAAAAGTTACTACCAAAAAGAAAATAAACTTATTTAAATCTCAATAATAATCTTTTTAGATAGATTCTTTTTAAATTAATAACCTAAGCACATTTTTATAATTTATGAAAGTCTATTGATATGGCTTTTATTTAGCTTTGTAGTAAATTATATATTAAATATATATGTACAATCAAACCACAACATGACAACGCTCTCTCATGTCTTCTTTTCAATTGGCGTATTTTTCTCAATATGATGTTTTCATTCTTATTAACCATAATCTTTCATCATATCACTGAAATTGCTTTCCATCTCTAATCTAATTATACATTTGGCTTCACTTTTGAACTAGCACCAATTTTAGAACCTCTTCATACATCATGAAAAAAAAAAAAAACCATTCATTTGGTAGTTAACTCCTAACATTCAAAACTATTATAAATCCCCTGCAATAATGCCAAAAATGTAATTATTATTTTATTTATTATTCCAATACTACCTAGAATAAATCTATAAAAATGGGGTGGATTTTCAAATATAAGGAAAGACTAAACGCATGAGATACACTTGTTAGGCTCAGACAATTAATTGCTTCTGATTGGTAGAGTTTAATGAATATATAAACGCTCTAAAATTACCTCGTTCTCTTCATCTTTTTACTACTATTCAATCAAGAATAAAAAAATTTAAGACTATCTCTCATAATTCTCCTATTATATTCTCCTATCTTCCTCTAATTATATAACAACGTCAAGTGATATTGCATTATTTTAACAAATTGAAAACAATCGCTTCACATTCCAATCATTGGAAATAACTTTTCACTAAGAATCCATGCCAAGACTAATCATCTCTCTAGTGTTTTCTTTCACCACTCAACTCTCACACCTAATATGGTACAATATTCTCATTTATAATCAAATTATATTGATATTTTCAGCCTTCGACTTCAAATGTGCCACACCATGCTCAATAATCAAATAACTTTAATTTCTTGCTCATCCACATATAAATTAAATTTTTTGTTTCATTATTATACTTCTCAATTTATACAGTATATTTAATCGAAATGTATTCTAAATTCTCCACTATAATCTTGACACAAAAGAAAACAAAAGAAAGATGTAGCACCAAGCTTATCCCGGCTCTCGACTCTCATGGTCAGACCCTAATTTTTTCTTCTTTATTTTCTTCATAGTAAAAATTGACATTCCAACCATTATCTCTCTTGCTTTAACAATTTTTTCAACTAATTTTTCTATTTTTCCATCTATACTTACTAGATTAATGAATTAATCATCTAATTTATCAATATTTAATCCTTATTTTATTACCAAAATTATCTATGTATTCTACATTCTGTAAACCTCCAAAGTATATATTCTTAACAATCATAGCTATGTTAATGAATAAGATATTTCAATTTGTCGACCATTGCCATGAATCTACCATCTTTTTGACTTCATATTCTTCATAATTTTTTATTTCAATACTAGGTGGCAATTATTGTATTCTTTTTGAAATATATAATTTTCTATTAGATTCCAAAAGATAGATATAAAAAATTGAATGTACCTTCATAAAAGATCGTAGTTCCAAGTGATATGCTATTAGATTAATTTACTTCAAAATAGAAAATGGTCTTAATATTTGATAGTCCAACTCATCATATGGCCACTTATTCTTGATGTTTTATCAAAGAAGCCATATTTTATCTCCAATATAAAAAATAAGTAGTTGATTCTTGAATTTATTTGTAGATTGCTAATAAGCATATTAAGCTTCTTGTAATTGAAGCTCCAAGGTTGTTTGGTGTTATAAAAGATGCTTTGCAAATCCTTCAGCTGCTAGATTATTATTCTTTGGTATATTTTATAGATCAAGCTTTGAATAATATCCATAGTTCAAATAAAATAGTGTTTGTTGAATTGAAGTATGAATAATATTATTATATATAAATTCTACTAATAATAGATACAAGATCCAATCATCTTATTGATAATTGATATTACATCACAAATACTACTCCAAAATTTAATTAACTTATTTTATTTGGCGATCAATTTGAAGATGGAAAGCTAAAGAAAATTATATATCTACCTTCAATATTTCAAAAAGATATTTTTAAAACTTAGATATGAACTGAGATCCTTGATTAGATATAATATCATCTGGTAGGCCATGATATCAATATATATTGTTAAGAAAGAACCTTATTGTTTCTTCATTAGAAGCAATATTTTTGCAAAGAATAAAATGAGTTATCTTAGTTAGTCAATCAATTTCTACAAGGATATTGTTTAATAAATTGGATGGTGGTAGATCCATGATAAAATCTATTGAGATAAAGACCATAATCATCTTGGAATAGGTATAGATTGTAATAGTCCATAAGGGCAATGTTAAGGATTCTTGGACCTTGAACAGATGTCATAAGAGAGCACAAAGTCCTTCATAGCATTTTACATTTGAGGCCACCAAAAATCTCAAGAAATAAGTTCTAAGGTCTTATTAAATCAAAAGTAACTCGTAGCTAAGAAGTCATAGCAAGATTAAAGAATATGCAATCATGTTGATTCTTTTAAAATATACAAATATTTTTTAAAATATAAAAGGACTTTTTTGAGCTTAAACTTATTAATATTTTTATTGAGGTGATGCTTAATATCAAAGGCCAAAGTATTATTAGTGGTTACAACATGCACTTCATTGAAGAAACTAAAATCAATAGGTGTCGATGTAATAGTGGCGCAGAGGCAAAATTGCTCTAGCTTCAATAAAGTTGCATATTGTTGATTAAATATTGCCTCTTCTATCTTTGGAATAAGATATGATCTTTTTGATAAAGCATTGGACAACCCTTGTTGTTTTCCAAATTAATAAGTGATAACAAAGTTAAATTGAAATAATGACATATTCCATCAAACTTGGGAATAATTAAAAATCTGAGCTGATATAAAATATTTCAAGTTCTTGTGATTTATATATATGATTATGAGATGCATTGCTCCTTCAAGAAAATAATGCCATTCTTGAAAAAAATCCACAATAACAAGAAGGTTCTTATCGTGGATTTCATAATTAATTTTAATAATAGAAAATTTTTGAAAATAAAATGCAACAGCATGGAGTTTATTGTCTATACTCATTTATGAAAGTATGGCTGTTAGTACAAAATCCAAAGCATCGGTCTCCATATAGAATGCTTTTGCATAATTTGGATGTACCAACATTGGAGCTATGGTGAATATCATCTTGAGGTCTTAGAATGTCTTCTCCATTTGAAGCCCTCATTCTAACTTGTCCTTGCATGTCAATTGAATAAGAGGGGCAACAATTTTAGAATAATTTTTTATAAAGATCTAATAGAAATTAGCAAATCTAAAGAAACATTATATGTCTCTCACAGTCTTTAGAATGGTCCATTGCATAACTACGTCTACCTTCTTGGAATCCATTGTCAAACTCTCAATAGATACAATGTATCTCAAAAATTCCATCTTTAATTGATAAAATATACATTTCTTTGATTTGGCATATAAATCTGTATCTTGTAGATTTTGTAATACCAACTTGACATGCTTCTCATGTTCCTCCAAATTTTATGAGTGGATCAAGATATCATCAAGATAAATCACCACAAATTTGTCTAGGTGCTCTCGAAAGATATCATTTATTAAATGTTGAAAGATAGCAAATGTATTTGTTAGTCCAGAAGACATGATATTATATTCAAAATGTCCATATTTTGTCCAAAATGTGGTCTTTCATTCATCTCTTTTTTTAATTTGTACTAAGTTGTATACTCTACAAAGATCTATCTTAGTATAGATCTTAGCTTGGCCGAGTTGTTCCAAAAGTCTTGAGATTAATAATAGTGGATAATGATTCTTCACTGTTATCTTATTCAATCTCCAACAATCAACGCACATATGCAAGGAATCATCTTTCTTCTTAACAAAAAAATATAGGTGCATTTGCTAAAAACTTTGAATGCTTGATGAAGTTCTTTGCAAGATTTTTATCAATATAACCTTTCAATGTTAAAAGCTCATTTTAAAAAAGATTATAAATTAGACCAAAAGGTGGTTGCATTCATTGTTAAAGATCTATAGCACAATTATATGTTTGGTGCTTTGGTAATATATTAACATTCTTCTTTTGAAAAATATCTTGAAATTTGCTATACTGCTCTAAAATAATTATTGATGAAGTCATATCTTTTTTAATTGGAATTGCATTAATAATAAATGGTGTACTTTCTTTGGCCAATTTTATAAAAGTCCTTACTCCAATAAATAAAGGCTTATCAATTTGTAACATTTTATAAAGTTTTCTTATATGAATTTCTATTAAAAATATTATTCTTTGTGTCCTCCAATCTATAAATGGATTATACTTTTCCAACCAAGAAAGTTCAAAAATAATAAGATTTGAAAGAGTCCTAATAATATTGAATACAATTTGGCAACTATGGTCTTCAAAGAACACTTTTATAGGCATTGTTTCATAGATGATACTACCAAAAGATAAAGGTCGTCCATCTATTACCTCTATATGGATAGGTTTGAATTACTAGAAGAATTTTATGAAGCTTAACAAATGTCTCATCTATAAAACAAGCGGATGCCCTCTAATCCAACAAGGCAATTGTTTGAAGCTTCTAAGGGCCAAAACACAAAGGAATTGTAAAGCAACGAGCAGGTTGATTAGAAAAAGAGGAACCTAAATAATTTTGTGATGTAAAATTGTCCAACCGTATCATCTCTACTATAACCAAATATCTTTGTTTTCTTAAATGATAGCATTCTTGATTTTGGTGATGCATCAATTTTGTTTCTTTAGACAATTGCCAACCTTGTGGCCTTTCTTGCCACATTATAAGTATAGACCTTCTTTCATCCAATGCTTCTTTTTTTGTAGACTAAGAGATTTAAAATGTATTACATCAAGTTGCATATCTTCTACTTCTGAATATGAATTCAAAATATTTATTGATGTAGCAAAGACATGTCAGATTATATGTTGTCTTACTGAAGCCCATGAATGTTGAACTTGGCAATGTTAGAAAATTTAATTATAACATTTTGTGGTTTGGCTAATGGCTTCATTGAGCAATTGTAGATTTGAAAGGAATAATAACTGATCCTTCATATTGTCTCTTTATCTCTAATAAAATTGACTTATTAAAGCTTCTTTATTCCAATTCATATCACATGCTAGTTGTATATAATCAAATATATAGAGTGATGCAAAGTACACCGTTTAATGCAATGCTCAAATCTTGGATGTTTTTTAATGAGTCTTATCATATTTTCCAAATATTTGTGTTAATTCTTCCATAAAAACTTCAAAGTTGCTTAAAATTGGTGACTTTTATTCAAATAATGGAGCAAACCGTGATATTATTTGTCTCATAAATAAGGTGCCAATCAATCCAATTTGTGATTCTTCTATTGGATAAATATTAGGTTAGAAAACTATTATTAAATAAATTTGGTTGATAAATTCTTGGAACTTTGAATATGTATCATCATATTTTTTCAAAAAAATAATTTTAGACTCTTTACATTGTTGAAGAAATAGATCTTCTTGGTACAATATAGATAGTATTGCATTCTCAAGTATAAAAGTTGGAGGTGGATGTAATGTAGGTTGTGGTACTCTAGATATTACATTGTTATAAAGTTTTATAACAATCTCTTCAATCTCCATAGTCGTAGCAAATAGAACAATAAAAATACTTAAAATGGCATCTAATTTGGACTTGAAAGATTTAGTCATACTAATGTCTTGACCTCCAATCATTCTAAGAGAAAAAAAAAATGAATCTATAAAAAGATAATATCAATTTAGAAGAGGATAATCTGCAACTTCTAAAATATTTTAAGTCTTTTAAACAGAGATATGATCTACTTTCTCACAAAAAGAATAAAGCTTTAATATTATTATGAAGAAAATATCAATTTAAAGGAAGATAATCTGCACCCTCTAAAGCACTAGTATACATTCAAAAAGAAGAGAAATCTACTTTCTAATAATAAAGATCCAACTCTAATATAGAAGATGAAGGCAGTCTTGACAAACTATCAAAGATACAAGAATATAGGAATAAGAAACTTGAATTAGAAATAGATTTTAAGTAAAAACCAACAAGAACTTAAATTAAGCAAATGAATATGCAAACAACATCAAGAAAGGTGAGCTAGAATTCCAAGAGATGCATTGTCTACACTAAAGAACTCTTCAGCCTTGACTTCTATATGTATTCTTATCTAGAATGCTTTTTGAGCAGCTTTCATCAAACTAAGAAGCTTCTTGAACAGCTTTTACCAACTAAAAAGCTTCTTAAGCTCCTTCTACCAACTTAGAAGCTTCTAGAGCTCCTTCTACTAACTACGAAGCTTCTTGAGCTACTTTCATCAACTAAGAACTTTTCAATAAACTTTTATTAACTTAGGAACTTCTAAAATATTCTAGAAGGTTTTATAAACTTTTGAAGTGTATGTCCCTAATAAAAATGCTAAAAATTAAATTAACTACTAGTTCAAAAAAGAATTATTTCAGTCTAATTAACAAATTCTTCAAAATCACAAAAATCCTCATTAATTCTAAAAATCTAAATTTTGAGACCTTAATTAACTTAAACTTCAATAACTATTGATCTAATTATTAGATTAAATTTAAATTTATAATAAATATTTAATATAATTATATATATAAACTTATAAATTTTTACTTGTAGATTTATTATATAATTCTCGATATGCTCAAAAATAAAAATCTACTTTATTTTTCAATATTCACAATAATTCAAATAGAACCCTAACTTTGCATAGCTCTCACAATATCATTACAAATCTAAATATCTTAAATTCAATGCTTAAAAAAGCTTTATTAAGTCTATTTTCAAATCTTATTTTTTGATCAATAAAAAAAGATCCTATATACCATAGACATATAATTTTGTATCTTAGAATATGGTTTCAACTTTTGTTCATAATCGGCCTTCTTTGGATATCAATCCAAGATTTTTTTAGATAATTTTTACTCAAAATTATCCTTTACTTTGAACTTAAGATGCCTACAATAGTATTTTTGCTAATCTACCTTATTTTGTCTTGTTTATGATCCTATAATGTAGATAGGAGCTTTTTTTTTTATAAAAAAGTGGTATTAACATTAAATATTTTTACTACCTCTCTATTTTCTTTTATTTATATTTTTTAAAATAATTTTATCATTTTATCATTAATTTTTTTTTATAATATATATATATATATATATATATATATATATATATATATATATTGTTTTTTTCTTTTATCCTATAATTGTATTACAACATGATAACATAATACGACACCACTGGTCTATTGCAAGAAACGATGTGTGAGAATTTGGCTTCATCCAAATTAGTGGCAATCATACCAAAAGCATTCTTTTCACATTATTTGAAGTCATTTTTCTCTTTAATACCTGTATCTATGCTTGAAAGTTCTTCACTTTTATCTATAATATCCCAAAGAACTAATGAAGGTAACAATAGCTCAATTTTTTTCTTCCCATGGTAAAAATTCTTTCTTCTAAACTTTTCAATGACCCTCAAGTCCTCATACTTACTTGAAGCTATATCTAAAAAAAGAGATATATTTTAAAAAAAATTAAAAAAGAATTATAAAACTTACAAAATTAGCAAAATGATATTGTTGCCTTAAATTTGCAAAATGCCCTCTTTATAAATAAACAAGTATTTTTCTCTTATAATATTCTCAACTTCACTTTTAGGATTTTTTATAAGTCTTATAAACTATATAAGTATCTATTATTAGATTTATTATATTTAGATCACTCCTATACTCACAAATCATCTCTTAATATCATAAAGGGCCTTTTAAGCACTTTAAGCTTCTTTATCACATGAAACCACAAAGTTAGTCCACCAAAGATCTAACTCAGCAAGAAAATATAATACAAGTGTTCTAAAACATCACTTAAAGGTGAAAAATAAATCTAAACTCAAAATGTACTTTAATAATAACATAATCTATTCCTTTCAAATACAAAGACTTCATAGAACTTCAAAATTCACTAGCAAATGTGAGTTAATCTATTGAAGAAAGAAAAGTTAGAAGTTCTAATACTTAGTACCAACAAAGATTGTATACAAAGAGAAGTGTGGAGTAAGATACCTCTCACTTTAATAACTTGTTATTTCTATATATTAAATACATCTTGAGGTTTCTTCTACTTTGTCTTCTTGTAATTCTACCTATCACATGATATGACATGGTATAAGATCCTACCTACAATAATATGATCCTATAAGATCATATCCTATTACAATCAAATCTTATTATATCTACAACAAAATCTTATCCTATTACAATCCAATCTAATTATTATTTTATTTAATTTTAGTCTTTGGCTATAAATAATTTACTATAATAAAAGATAATCTCTTCTAATTTTTTCAATAATTTATACATATATTTAAAGGTTTATTTTATAACTTGATTAAAAAAATTATTTTTATTTATTTATTTATTTATTTTTTAAAAAACTATTATCTTATTTATAAAAATATCTTTTTATATTAATGTTGTATGTAAAAATTGGTTATAATACTTAATTTGAATATGATTATATTAGCTTCAAATAGATATATTTTTATATATTCAATAATAAATTTATTCTTTAAAAATTAAACATAAAAAATCAAAAAAATCAAATTTTCTTATTTGAAGGTTATTAAAAAATCAACATAAAATTATAATATTTTTTTTTTGTTTTTTCGCCAATAAAAATTTGAGTGGTTATATAGTATTAAAAAATATTGTGATCTTTATGTGAGTCCCATCAATAAATCTTAATTGGTGGATTACTTAAAATGATAGTTTTTTAATTATTTAAATACCAAAATATTAAGATTAAGTATTCTATTTGATCATTTAATTATTCATTAGAATTTAGAAGAGTTTCTAAATTATAAAAGTCTTATTAGAGAAAAGTCATAAAAATAGAGTCTTAATAAGTTTCAAAGGCAATTATCTTGGTTGATTTAATTTTTTTTTTAATTGTAAGAATCAATATTTAGTTATTAAGACAAATATTTGTATTGGCCCTCTATCTACATGTATTACTTATTAAAATCCTATAAATATTACTTAGCAGATAGAAGAAGCATGAAAAAAAAATTCCATATCTTTTTAATTATTTATATAAAAAATAGGACTTTTAATTGATTTAAATTAATTTTATTATTATGAATAATCACCAAGGTAGAATAATATAACTTTGAATTGATATTATCATCTTTAAAATATTATAGAGATTTTTAGAATATATTTAGAATTTTTAGAGCAATTTTTGAAACTTTGGTAAAAATGAGTTCACCACCTTAGGAGTTATTATGAAGAAATGGAGCAAGATTTGAAGGCCATGTAAGGTTTTGAGACCAATTGAATATTTTTGAATACCATAGTGAAGTTAGAAATATAAAAATATTAACTCTACTAGTAGAAAATAGGAGGACCACCAACTAATGTAGTTATTATAAGAAAGTAGGTGCACAAATTTCATATAGGTTGTAGCACCTTGGATGTAGATAGGAGGATAAGATTAAGGCCTATGGCTTCTTTAGGACACTCTTATACACTATTTATGAGCCTTGGTGAGGTTTGAACTCTTAATCTCTTAAACAAGTTACTCTCAAGATAAAAACTATTAATTTAATTTTTCTATTATTTACCTTCTATCTTTAAACTATCATAATTTATTTACAATAACTTAGATTTATATATTTATTATATCATTGGAAAGATTTAAAAATCATCTATTTTAAAATATATCTTTTATTTTTTAATTTTACTTTTTATAAGATAAAAATCTAGTGAATAAACTATGACTAATTTTGTAATGTTCAATTGCTTAATTATACATATTTCACTTACTTTGTGTTATTCTTTTCTTTTGCTGTTATTTATTATTCTTTATATTTTACACCACAAATTATAAGCAACTCTTAATTAAGGCCATCTTGTAATTTGGATTAAAAAATTAATTTTATCCTCACACTTTATATATTGTTATGCTATGTTGAGTCTTTTGAAATAAATATTTGTATTTTTTAAATGGATTAATTATTTTTTATTAATACTTTTATATATTATTTATTTTATTATAAAATTTTAATTATAAAAATAAAATAAAATAAAATAAAAATACAACGTGGTTAGATTTGTCATTTTTATCACATTACTATTGTGTCAAGTTAAGTATAAAATCAAGTGCATTAATTTTAAAATAATTAAATTATAATAATAATATTAAAAATATTATATATATTATTTTTGATAATAATATAGAATAATATTTAATTTTAATTTTTTTATTAATAAATTTATCATAATTTTTATAATTATAATCTTAGAATAGTTTAAATCACATTTTTATAATTATAATCTTAGAAAAGTTTAAACCACATATAATTTCTTAATATATATAATTAATATATATAATTTTTATAATTATAATTATAATTTCTTAATAAATATAATTTTTATCTTGTATATAATTTTTATATTTTTTAATTTAAAAAATATCATATAATTATTAATTTAAATATTTAATAGATTTAAAGTAATTTTATAAATATCATAAATTTAATATTATATTCAAAAAATTTATATCTTCTTTAATAGATTATATTATATTAGTTTATTTTAATGTTTATTTTAATATAATTTAAAATACTTCTTAATTTTTTTTATAAAAGCTAAAATTTTATTTTATTCTTTATTAAAGAATAGGATTTATATTCTTATAAATTATTTTTTAAATACTATATTCATATTTTTATTATTTTAATTTTTTATATATTAAATTATATATATATATATAGATTATAGGTATTCTTATAGATAAACTATGTTATTATTTGTATAATATTTTAATAAAACATAATAGTTTTTTTCTTCTAATAAGCTTGATTTTAATAAATAATTCCTATATTAGTAAATTTAAAAAAGTTTCATCAATTTACATTGATATATTTGGATTTTATTTAAGATTATTTATTATATCAAACAATATTAAAGTAATAGCGCACTCTATGTTGTTTGATTCAATTTATTTTAAAAAAATAGATATAATAAAAGTATATTTATCCATTAAATTTACTTAAAATATTTTAAAATTATATGTATAAATTAATGAGTATTATGCTTGTATCCAAATAAAAGTTATTTAATAATATTCTTATTATTATAATCAAACTTATCTATAATTTGGCCAAATTATATAATTAGAAAAATATTTAAAAAATTATATTAAATTTAGTAATAATTATTAATTAAATTTAGTAAAATATAGTTAAATTTAATATAAAAATTTATCAAAATATTTTAATGATTATTATCAACTAAATTAGCTAAATTTAAATTTTTTATAATTAATAAAAATTAGTAAATTTTTTTTAAACTAAGATATAAATTTTATAATATATTCTTTGGATTTTTTATATTTTTATATTTTTAATAATAGCACAAATCAAGTCAATATGATGTTATTTTATAAAATTTTATGAAATTTTTATGTATAGTTTTATAAGAAAAATTTTAAGATTGTGAATTAAAAGAACAATCCAATTTGTTAATTTAGTTGTTTTTATCCATATATATTGAATTTATGCAACATGCAAGATTTTTATTTTTAATTATAAATAGGTAATCTTATTATTAAAAAAAAAAAAAAAATTATGTTTATTTTTATTTTTTTTATTATATTTTGTTTTTGATTTGATTTTTAATCTTAATGTATATAACTTTTATTATAACTTATTTCAAATAGAAGTAAAATATTTAATTATAAAAATATTAACTTAAATATTATATTTTTTTTTTTTAATTTTATCTTAACTAATGTTTAATTATTTAAATGCATCTATTATAATAAATAAAAAAATAATTATATTCAATACACTTAATGGTCTTTTAAAACTAAAATGTTTATTCTTAACAAAATTAGTATCATTCTTTTCTAGATAAAATAAGTTGTAATCTCTTAATTTAAATATTATATTCTAAAAGAAGTTATTTTTTAGATTATTAATATAAAAATATATATTTACTAATATTAAATTATCTTTTAATAATTCTTTGAAAGATTGCAAAAAGCCTTCAAAGTTTATATAAGCTTCCAAAAGATTTTAGAGGATTATAAAAAAGATACAAAAAAACTTCTTGATTACTATAGAAGATATTAAAAGATTGTAGAGGCATTCAAAGTTCTACAAAAAATAAAAAATGTGTCTAATTTTTTTAAATAGTTATAAAATATTCTTAACATTAAATTGTTGTGAGTGTTAGTTATAACAATGAAAAAGCAATTGTCATTATGTCAAAGGTGGTGCCTCCTTTTTAGGAGACAAATCATATGTAATGTATAATAATATATATAGAAAGAGAGAGAAATGTATAAGTTCAATTAAGGTTAAAATAAATTAATTTAACTAAATTTATAATTTATAATATTTTATTTTTATAAATTACTATAAGCTACTAAGAAAGTTATTTATTGAGAAGAGTTTAAGACTTGCAAATCTAATTACAAAACATTTCATCAAAATGATTTTTTCTTTTTTCTTTTTTTAGATTATTAAGAGGTTTTACATGAGCAGCTTTCTGACTAGACATATTACTCCAATGTTATAGCAGAATATTATAAAAGCTTTAAAAAAAATAGAATCTTAAAGAATGTAAAAGATTGTAAAGGAACATAACAATCCATATTTGTGACACAAAGTGAGATTCAATCTTCCAACATATCCATCAACAGTAAATAAACTCATGTCATTGATCCACATTTTTAATAAATAAATACATTGAAAAAAAAAAAAAAAAAAAAAAAAAAACTTATAGCAATAAAGCAAGAAGAAGTTTTCACTTATTATATTAAATTTATGTATTTAAATAAATAAGCAGTCATGAAAAATTCAAATATTTTCCTTGACTGTATAAGTTTTTTTAGAAAATATTATACACAAATAGAATTTTATAATTGATTAAAAAAATAAAAATGTTTGATTTACTCAAAGAAGAAATCACAATTGGGTTTATTATAGATGTAGGATTTGTCAGTTTCATACAAGTGTATATAGAACATTTATATTTGTGAATAGTGTTTTTTCTTTTTTTCTTTTTTCCCTTCATACTTACTATTTTAGATGAGGCATCAAATCATGAAATGTGCATCTTCATGGATGGTTATTTGGGTACAGTCAAATTTTGATAGCACAAGAAACTCAAACTGCAACCTTTAATGCACCAAGAAGCAAGTGCATTCATATAGTGATGTTGATCAAGCTTTGTAATGTTGCTAACAAAGCTTTGCAAATCTGTGAGTGAGAGAGAGACAGGCAGGTGGTTGGCCCCATGATGTGTGGAAGAAGACACCAGCAAAGCACTCATGTGCACCTCACACAAACACACACAAACTTGCACACAAAAAGTTGAAAAAGGTTGGGTTGGAGAATCAAATTTGGCCATTGTCGCTCCCCCTTTTTCTGAGGAGATCCTCAGCTTTGTAAGGGTTGCAGGGAATGGGTTGCAATGCCCCCTCTAGTGCACTTCATGTTGATTTGCCCCAAGGCCAGGGGACACTACCCCACCTGCTGCTCTGCTCTCTGCTCTGTTCCAGTTTCCAGCCCAGCCCCCTGCTGCCCCCTTGTACAGGCTCTCATCAATGCACAATGTTAGAAAGAAGGCCCCAGGATTTTGTCTAAACTGGACCCCCTCTTCTCCAACCAATGGCACTGTACCCATGTTCCTCTATAGAGCTCTGTACCATGCCTGCCACCTTTCAGATGGTTCCTCAGATTGCTTGTGTGTTTTGGCTGCATGCCATGGTCATTCAAGGGTGAAATTGTGACTGGATAAGAGCAATTAGATGGAAAGCCTGATTTGAAGGTATTTATTGCAGTAGTTAATATTATTTTAAACAGGATGGTTGCAACACTTGTTGGAGCTGCAGTTTGTTTCTTCTTCCTCTCTTTTGATTTAGCTGAATGTCTGGCCTTGAATACTAATTCTGAAATGGGTGGAAAAACCAGGAATAACCACACTTCTTCTAATGATTACTGTAGAAGGACTGAAAATAAATAAATTTCCTTGTTGTTACTGCATTTTTGTTAGCCTTGTTAATGCACCACCTTTGGTATATATATGTGTGTGTATATATATTCAAACAAAATATTACATAAAGTGCTAGCAAGAAATAGACAAATGAGAACATTACCCAATAATTGTATTATTTATGTTAAAGTACAAAAGGACTTTAAAAAATAGAATAAAATTAATGAAATGAGTTAATATGACCAATAATGACAAAATTATGATTTCTTTTTTATGTCAAGTGTATTTTATAGCACAAACACAACAATACAACAATATGAGCAAAAGGCAAAAAAATATGTGCTAAAGAACTTTATAATAAAACAAAACTCTAGTCTTTGTTTATTCATTAATATTTAATTTATTTGTGTTATTATTATTATTATTATTTCTTATAATAAATTATTTATTCATTATTATTATTATTATTATTTCTTATTTCTTATAACTTAAAATCTTTATTAAGCTTTAAAAGGTACTAAATACTCAAATAATTTTATTTATTATATAATAAATTTTATGTTTTAGATAAATGTTACTTTTGAGAACATTGATTCTTGGAGGATAATAAATAATTAGTATCTTGCTATCTAATTACCTAGCCTTCTAGATGAATTTTGTATAACAACTATAATAATTTTTTTAGCTATTTATTAGATAGTCTTGGTTTAATTTCTTTAAGGCATCCAAAAACATTGTATCTTTTAGAAATTTTTATAGAAATTATAACCACAAATATTGCTAATAAATTACAAAATGTGCAAATTGACTTTTCTTGCAGCTATTTTTAAAAGACAAGAACCATTATAAATAAAATCTATTCCACATATAAGTTATGTTTATAAAAATAATATAATATCCTATTAATTCACAATTGTATTTGGCTACAAAATTAATACTAGAAACTTATTATTAAAATACTATATATTTAATAAAAGACTAATGAATATATTTTATTAATCTTAAAATAGAAATTTATACATAATTATATATTTTATTAATACCAATTAATATTTAATATCAAAAATTAGTATAAAAGCTAACACAAAGTACATAATAGAATAGTTGATAAGAAACTTATAGAATAATTTGATAAATTGATGTTTTATAGAAATTTTAATGAAAATTACATTAAAAATTTATAATTAATATATAAGGCAGCATATGTAGTTGTTTCAAAAAAATTGGCAGGCTTCTTAAATATTAGAAATAATAATAATAATAATAATATAGACTTCTAAAATGCATAGTACCAAAAGCATTGCATATTGCTTTATAAATTAAAAAACATATCAAGATATTAAAATTATATTTAAAATTTAAATTTTTTAATATATGCACATAAAAAAATAGACATTACATTTGAACTTATTAAAATTTAATTATATAGTAATATCTATTTTAATTTTTAAACAGGTATTGGGTTACTGGAATAAAATATTTGATAGTACATATACCTCATTCGATTCAATGTGCACAAAATCTTACATGCACAAAGACCTTTATACATAATTACTAAAATATAATTTTAATTTCTTAAAAATTAAAAGTTTATGAGAAATACTAGAAACACAGTTTTAACATAAAATCTTATAAATTTATACAAAGAAGTTTTGTATTATCATAAATTTAATTTATTATCATAAACTTATACATCTCTATTGGAAGACCAATTTTTAATTTTGTCATTCATCTTCAATTAATATATTTATTGTTGATAAAAATATATATTATTTTTAAAATTAGCATGAAAAAGCCTTTGTTATCTAAATATTTTAAATATTCCAATTAGGAATAATCTATGTTATTTATTTTGCTAACTACATTAAAAAATAAAATATTTTTTAATATAAAACTTTTTTTAAAACATATATTATTTTGAGAATCCATTATGATGTAATTATATATATATATATATATATATATATATTATAATTATATATTCTTTTTTCTCCAATTAATATTTTATAAGTTGTAATCATAAATTTAGTTATTTATTTATAATAAAGAGCAACAAATTAAAAAATTTAAAAATAAAAGAATTATATATTTAGCTACAGTTTAAAAATAAAGAATAAAAATTTATTTAAAATTAAATTTAATAAATTATAATTTTACTTTTAATTTTAGTATAATTTGATAAAATAAATTTATTTTTATATTATATAATTTTTAAACTTATGTTTATTAAACATATTTTAAACTTATGTATTACATATAGCCAAAATTTATGAAAATAAGTATAGTCTTTCAAAATTGATTGTGTTGTCTATTAAGAAATTATTATAATTAATATTAGTTTTAAAGAAATTATTGCACTTTTAAAAGATGTTTTGAAAACTCAAATATAACTTAGCTTATATTTACTAAAATAAAATATTTTATACAAAAAATTAGAGAACTTAGAAGTAGTATAGATTTGTAATGATAATGTATTTTATGGTAAATAATATAACTCTCAAAACTAAAATTGGATTTTAAAAAATCATATTATATAATACTTTTTAATACAAAAAATAATAACATTCTATTGTGAGATTTTTATATTAAAAATAAAAATATTATTAAAAAATATTAAATATAAAAAGGTATAGTTAATAAAGGTAGTACTTTTATTTATTAAGATTTAGATATAATACACCTTCATTAAAAGAAATCTTCTACACCAAAAAAACATAAATTTTCTAATCTAAAGTTCAAAACATGTAGTATCTAAATAGCATTAAAATATATAAATCTTCATAAAAATAGAAACATACATATATCTTGTATATTTAATGTTTTTAATTAATAGAAGACACGTCAATTGGAAATGTAATGAATAATATATATAGATAATTCTAAATTCTACAAATGATTGTACAAAAGCAATTTGTTTTTCTTTTTGTTTGTTTGTTTTTGTTTTAATTCTATAAAATGTGACAACATGCCAAAAATTATTTTACAATATTATTTTTTATTAAGACCTTCCTGCCTACATCTCTTGAAGAGATGTTTGCATAAAAAAATCATTTCTAATTTAAAATCATTTATGGAAAATTCTACTTTAATTCTAAGTGATTTAATAAGTTATTGAAGAATATTGGGATCTAATTGTATCTTGTGAATTCTAAATAAAAGAAAAAATGAAAAAATTTGTATGAAGTAGTCTGAGTATTTTTAGATATTAATTAAAAAGATTTTTTTTGGATGTCATCTAAGAGAATTGTGCGGTAGCTAAGAAGAATCATGCACTTGTTCAAAACAATGTGTTATGTAGAAATTTTTTATCTAGACTTGCAAATAATGTCATTGCAAATAATGTTATTGCAAATAGTGTCATTATAAATACTACAACAAAAAGAAAAGTTCTACACTTAGCTTCAAATATTATAGCCAATTGAGTGAATTAAACAATATCTTAGATGATTATTGGAATGATATGGAAATCTTTAGATTAACCAAATATTACTTATGTAAATGCATTATACTTATGATTTTGTTGCTACACATCAATTGCAAAGATTTTAAAAAGAGTCACAAAAGTAAGAATGTTGTCATAATTGGTTCTTCAATAAATTAACAATTTGATAGTTGAAAATGTCAACTAACATTGTAAGAATAGTCGTATGGTGTTTTCACCACCTGAAAATTCTGTCCTCCTTTCTGCCCACAATTTGATTGAAACAAGTGCGTCAGTGAAATCACAATCATTGCTCAAGGTTTGCCAACCAAAAATAAAAACAAAAAAAAGTGCGTCAATTGGGTACCCAAGTTAAATTTTGGGGCACACTTGCATGCTTTTTTTCTTGGTCTGGGATTCGGCCTGGTGTTTCGTGGCTCTTTTCCCAGGTTGAGCTGTTTCCGGATTGTTTCGGTGGTTTCCTGCAGCGCCCAAGCCCAACCTTGATGTGCACAATGGTGCGGCGCCTCGAGGTCAACGGCTGGTCCTTTTTAGATGCTTCGGAAGCGCGACGCCTGGCTAAAGTTAGCAGTTTTGGTGTTTGATAGCCTATTATATGGTGTGCTAGACTGCAATCTCGGTAGGGTTCTCGCCTTTGTTTTGTTCACTTGGGTGCCCGGATCTGTGTGGGTTGTAGTCCTCGTGCGATCTCGTATTTTTCATCTTGGGGCCTTGAGGTGGATTGAAAGCTTTGTTTGCTGGAAGCAGCATGCTAAGTATGATGAGGTAGTGGCAAGTGTTGTCGAGGTTGAGGGACGACATCTCAAGGACAAGTCGATTCATTGCTCGCTGTGCAGATGTCATACGGATTCAAAGGTGAGGATATATAGTTTCGTGGATTTTGTCCAGGTCTCTAATTTCTCTCTTTTTTCTCTCTTTCATCTGCTCCACCGAACCTTAGAAACCAAGCAAGTTTTTTCGCTACTTAAAAGGGTAGTCCACAGCGTGTATAAGTGCGAAGAGCTTAGGGTTTGGTATACTGGAATCTGCTTTCTGCCGGGTTAAGTGCAAACGAGACGGTCGGCTGGGTGTGACGGTAAAGCCGCAACGATTTTTCTGAATTGTGTTCTCAATGAAATGATTTCCTCCCGGATGCGTAGCTGCTGTGGAGAATGATGCGCTCTCTTTGCCATCAGATGGCATTTTCTCTAATTAACAACATTCGAGGTACTAAATCAATGTATCTGGTTATATTTGGCTCAAGCACGTGGAGTGCCGCTGATTGTGTCTAGGCTATAGGAGGATTTTTGTTGATTGGACCAGGGTGGGTTTTTAGTCTGTGGATCTGAAGAAGTGTTTGGCTGGTTCCAGTAATTCTCAATATTTTTGGGCTGCAGTCGTCGAAGTTGAGTGGCGGTGAGATGGTTGTAAAGGAATCTTACTTTTGACATTGTTGCAATCTGGATTTTAGACGTCCTGATCCCCCAAAAGAGATCTGAGCTTTAGCATGAAGGGTGCATTATAGAGGACCGGATAGGAATCCATGCCGTTGCATTTTATTCGGAGAGATTAGGAAAAATTCTTGCGGTGGATTTTGAGGCTCTACCGTTCAGGTGTTGAGCTTTGAAATGTGGGAGCTATGTTCACAACAATATTCTGAAAGATTAAGCCTCTGTCGTTACAGACCACAGGGCTCGGGACAGGCCAAATCACCATTGTCTCGGACACGCGCTATCTCCCATCTCCTCATGTTGCTAACAAGCAACTTATGTTTTAAATTACTTTTCGGAATCAGGGTTATGCAACATCTAGAACAAAAAATTGACGTCATGGGATTGAACTTGCTATTCTCATAGATCTTGTTCTTAACAATTACGGAGAACATCCCCAGAATTTCCAAGCTCACACTTTGGATAGACTGTTGTTTGGCTTACCATCTCAATGGATTGCAATGTTGGGATATTTTTACAAAAACTTGACTCTACATTTGTGTACTGGAAAATTTTCATATTCACTTGATGCTCATTTCTTTACCTTCTCATAACTGTTTCCAGCGGGCTGTATCTAACATGTAATGAAGCATTCTATTCTTGCTGTGCCTCGACTACAAATATTGCCTTCTCTGGCATGTTATGATTCTTCACGGACTGTACATACTGATTTTTGTATGTTAGTCCTGGATTTTGCAGACTTCGATTGACTTGGAAGTCAACACAAGAGAAGCTGGTAGTCTTGGGCATTTTATTTTTGTATCATGGAAAGGTGAAGAGCCTCCGATCACATGGAGATTTAAGACAATGGGGGATAGAGGAGGAATTCCTGGTCGTGGGTGTAAGTTGCACCCAAGGCAACAAGGTGAAGGTGTGTGTGCACAATGTTTACGCACATCCCTTGAGAAGCTCGCAGAGTACCAAGGGAAATACCAGGAAGAGTCACTCGACTCTTACACCGGAGTCTTCTCAACAACTTCGGTTGCAGATTTTTCCCGAAGGAGAGACGCCAATGCGCAGAGCTATCAGCCTACGTATCCAAATGTTAGCTACCGAACTCGTAGTAAAAAGGATAAACCTAAAGGAGGTTTCGCTGTGCAAGATGGAAGCGCATCAAATGCGGGGAAAACCAAAGGTGCTTCGAGTTCGAGAGTCAAGCTTACCTGGGGAGGTGCTGTGCACCGGATAACATCCTTGCGAACCGCGTTTGTCTCGCTGTGGAAGTCAGACCGACAGCTTGAAGTGAAGAGGAAGCTTGATGAGAAACGGGTTAGTGATGAGTATCACGGGAAAGCGCATGGGCAGAATGCGGCTGAAGATGGAAAAAAGGATAAATCTTATGAACAGCAACATGCGCTGCATGGTGGAACTGGACGGACTAACGGAGAATCGAAGCGATCTTCAATCAGCAGCGGGAAGACCACACCCGCGGCAGGCCCTTCGTCTTCCGTGTCGAAATTCACTCACAGAGCAAGCAATGCGGATGATTCGCAGACGAGGTGGCGGAGGAGTAAGAGCTCTCGAGAGGCGAATCGAGATCTGCACGTGCTCAATCCGCCAAATCGAGGGCCCCGAACTCCAGACGGTAATCAAGCCTACGACGCTCTTTCTCCAATCCTACCTGTGCCGCACACGAGTATCAAGTCATCCCCCTGGAGGTTTTTTTCGCGGTCCGGTAGCCGGCGTAGTCCGCACATGGGTTTCAAAATGGACACGCCCAAGGCTACACCCAAAAGCTCCACAGCCTCCGATCGTAGGCAAGCCCTTGGTATGAGTAACCCTCTGTCTCGTGTCTTCTCACCAAAGCTAGAAGCGCCGGTCTCCACCTCGAAGTCTGCATTATCATCTCCTTCCATGGCGCTGCCGGATCCACATTTTCAAACCACCATCGGTAGTAAGAGCACTTCATGGTCAAGGTCGTTGTCTCCTTCTAGCAGTAAGCCTAGTCCGCTGTACCTGGGGCCCCGGACATTGGGTAGGGTTAAGGGGGACCGTCTGTCTCGAGTCTTGATAGATGTGCAGGAGTTTCTGGATCAGTCCAAATCAGTGGATGTGCACGGCCAAAGAGAGGCTAGATATTCTTTAGACAGTGGGTTGGATTCCGTTTCCCCTCGCTCCTTCTTAGAGTGCTCTGACATGAAATCCTTTCCTGAAGGAGCTGGTTGTTGCGAAGAAAAAGGCAGACAAGTCGACGATCATGTCAGTGATGCACAGAGTGGATTGGCGACGAGTCATGCCTGATCAGGCAGCTTCCAAGAGCTCCTCATCTAAGCGCCCAGAGATCCCACGCAGTCCAGAGTCTGATATTTAGAAGTTTGGCGCCGAGAGGTCTCATCATGTGGCTGGCAGTGGAAAGCAAGCGTGGCGAGCTAGGAGATATCATGCTTCAACGTCCCAGTCACAGTTGGGTGTTCCATTGGAATATTGATTTTAGGTTTACCCTTGGACGACTGTGAGTCTCTCCGACGAATTTAATCCGTGACCCCTATTGATTGATTCTGCAGGCGCTTTGCATTAGTCGTCATAGCCATATTCATGCTGTTTCTATGTAGATGGTGTAAAGATGGCCCCACACTGCCGGTACGCCCTGGTTGATCTTACTGCGAGAGAATGGTGGAACCACGCTTAAGCACAAATTTAACATCCCAGCTTTGCAGATATCAGAGCTGAGCTTCGTTCTAAACTTGGTGGTCAACGTTGTGGCATGAAGTAGTTGTCCACCTTCTGATGCAAGGCCGCGCGGCCTTGGAATTCAAGCAGTGCACTTGAATGAATACACCGACTGGTTTGGATATTAATGTCTTAGTCTTCGTCGTCTTTCATTTCATGCAGATGATGAGCTTTGGAGCCCAGCAGGGAGTTGGTGTTATGCTGGAGATACCCTACAGTTGTAATGCTTTATGGTAGTGACGCCTGCTTCGAGGATTGTGGAATTTACTTATGTAGAATTATCCAGGGAGTTGAATAGCCCATCAAAGATCACGTGAAGTTGTGAGAATTACCTGACTGGAGGCATACAATGTGAGATAACTAGTAGATGTGAAGGATAATTGTATATATATGTGGGGTGCTATGCCTCTTGCCATCCTTGCCGTCTTCTTTGTACATTATGCGTAAGAAGAGAGGCTCGTAGTGCATAACATTCTTTGGAGCATTGGCTCTAATGAGTTGGTTTGGTGGGTTGACCAGACATTTTTTTCATATTTTTGACTCGTGCATCGACCCTGTAGCAAACGAGCCGCACCATCAAGGTTGCTCCAATGCAATGTCATTCTGTGTTAGGTCATTTGAAGATAATTGTCTCATTTGAAGTAGCGGTTGATTGATTTCTGTTATGATTTCTATCATGTTACTTTTGTTAATGCTGTTGAAGTCTGTTGCAAAATGCGAGGCCTTTTTCTTTTTTCCTTGCACCAGCGCAGGTCTTTTGTGAATTGAATCATCAAGACTAATTTCTCTGAAGGTAAGTGGCCCTACATTGTCTTATGTTCTTAGTTATGGAGCAACTCCGATTTTATTGTTAATGTTTGAGTAAATATCTGAGGAATATTATGGTATTGACGTGCTACTGATCTGCTGGTGTTGAGCGTCATGTTATTGAAAGAACCCAAAAAATTCTCTTGTGTATGCATGTTTTTCTTGGTAGGATTTTTCGGATTGAGGCATGGTCAATGCCTTGACTATATGAAAGATGAACCGGTCAGGAGCATGGCGAAGGTAAAGATAGCTGTGTTTGTGTCTATTTCACGTAGGACTTTGACCTAATATGTGAAGCATTCGCCCCCAATCATATCCGATAGAACACAGTTCAGACGCAGGTAGCTATGAATTCACTCCATCTTACCTATGAGCAAGATCTGTACATATTAGTGTTATGATGTAGAATCTTGTACTTGAGGATAGTCCACCCGAACCGGTTTCTACTGCGCCGTGAACCTGAATTCTACGTCCGCTGATGCATCTTGATATTGCTAATACTCAGAAACTAGATACTTCATATTGGTTTCAGAGCCCGTGAACTCCATCTCGTCCAATTCTTCTCCGG
This sequence comes from Physcomitrellopsis africana, assembly GCA_036785485.1. Taxonomy (NCBI): domain Eukaryota; kingdom Viridiplantae; phylum Streptophyta; class Bryopsida; order Funariales; family Funariaceae; genus Physcomitrellopsis; species Physcomitrellopsis africana. The sequence goes on from JAWRVF010000527.1 coordinate 176,502, forward strand.
TACACCAATGCAGGAAAGCTTCTCTTCGGAACATGGGCGTGAAGTGTTCACTCGCCCGTTGAAACCTTTCCTGCATCATCCAGCGAAACAGTCTAAAGAGATCAAAACTCTCCACCCCAAACTAGAACTGTTCCAGCTGAAAACTTGTCAAGTGAATGTAAAAGATAGATCAACCAATTTGTCGGATATTGCAATTTCCTCATTCTACTATTATTTTCAATTGCGCTTGCATTGAAGTATTTGCTTATGACCGTTGTTAATATATTTTGGAGGGATACCACAAATACATTGTTGGGTGTACTCTCTTCAATGTACAAATGAAGCGCATGTTTGCCAACTTCTTTGGTACTCGTCCCCGGAACACAGTCGACGCTGTCAAGCAGGTCACATCGGCCTAAGGCCTCACACTTGTTGCGAGCTGGGGTGCTGTCAATGTGCAGTAAAGCTCTGATCTTGGTGAAGTATGAGGCCTTAGGCCGATCCTAAATAAACGGGTCCATGGGAAAGGATTAAGTTTACAATCAATTCGGGAAAATTAGAGCTGAATGAAACGGACTATTTTTTTTATTTGATATATATGTAGGATTAACTGCCACATAGATTGATTAGAAAACACATGTTATCCTAAAGCGTTGTTTTCTATATGAATCTAGTGGTAGCAAATTTAAAATTTACTCATGACCTGCCACATCTTTAGTCTTTGGTAGATGTAAAATTATATTACTATGTAGGATGTTAGTGTGCTATTTAATTGTCATACTATCTCTATGTCTTAGAATTTTATTTGTCATCTAGAACTTATTATATAACTTATTAATTCAATTTTTTTGATGTTATATTAAATATATAAAAATTATTTTTTTTGTTGCTTGGTGCATATATTAAATATTTTTTTGAGTTGAATTGAAAATTAGAACTTCAAATCTAAATTCTTTAGATTGGACAATGTATCAAACTTTAGATACTATATAATTAAATATAATATCAAAAGATGCCACAAATATATATTTATGTAGATTAAAAGTGATATTGGATTCTTGATATTTTTTGAAATATATAGTTTTTATTTTTTTTTTAAAGCTAAGTGGTTATATTGCTATAGACAAAAAAATCATTTAAAAAGAGTGTCAAAAATATTTTTAGATGGTCTTAAAAGCTTTTTATTATAATCTATTACAATATAGTATGTACATTTGTTAGTCCAAATGACATAATCATCTATATATAAGCTTCCACTTTGTAATGAAGGCTATCTTATAGCAATTAAGTAGATATATCCTAATCAAATTATATCTACTTTTTTCTATCCAAAAAGAAATATAATAATTAACTTGTAATATTATCTATCATATAATTTATAAATAATAAAATAAATTAGTTTTTTTGTATTATAGTATTAAATTTATAAAATCATTATTGATTGTTCTTCTTTAAAATGACTATGATAAGTGATAACTATAGTACTTCTTTAATTAGTTTGATGAATCTTACACAAAATATTAACTAATATTTTTTTTGATTGCTTTGGTGTAGTTCAAATTTATTATATAATAAGCTTAATAATTAGCTTAATAATAGAATCTTATTTAATTTTATAATTAACAAGTCTAGTTATAATTTACTTTAGATTCTTATACAATGAAGCAAATATATTACAATATTCTTTTAACTCTTGTCTAATCAATTTTATCAATTTTGGTTTTAATTAAATACTTATTTGTAAGTATTTAGATTTGATATTTGTACCTATATTTATTATATATATATATATATATATATATATACTTATTTAAACTTGATTCTAATATGTTGAATCAAGTCATTATTTTGTATACTATAATATTATGTGCAATGTAGATATAAAAATTATTAATAAATATTTGAGAGTCATCATTAACAATAACTACTTTATTTTTGGATAACTCAATTGTACCAATAGAAATTAAATTTTCTTCTATTAAGAGTAAATTAAGCTTATGATAATTTACTAATTCTTTAACAAAGCTATAATAGATTTTAGCTAGGATCATATAAAAAGATTGATTAAAATAGACATTATTATTCTATTAGCACAAATAGATATATATTGGTCTCTTCAATCATGTCTATTTTTTTCAACATAAGCCTTGACTTCTTCAAAGTAAACTATATAAATTATTTATTCCTTTATTTCAAATCATTATCAAAGCAATTACATATGGGATGTTGTGAACTTTAATTTATAGTTTTAGTAGCCATCTAATAAGATTAAAAATTCTTTGATTAACTATTTTTAATTAATAAGATAAATAATTAGATATTGATAATTTTAAATTTATTTGTTCTTTCTTAATAATGAACTTAATATTCAAACTTACTTTGGATAATATATCTTTTACAATGCCATTACCAATTTTATCTTAAAATATTAAAAGAATATAATTAACTATAATTATTACTATTATAATATTATTATACTTTAATACATAATATTATGGTATTAATATCATTATTGATATTATAATAAATAAATCTATAGTAAATGAAATATAAAACTTATTATAATGAAACTTGTTATTGATAGTATAATGTTCATCAAATGGCCTAACATGATTGTGGTGGATAAACTTAATAATTTTTAAACTTATTTTTAAGTAGTATTGATAATTTATTTTTATTTTATTGGCTATTTAAATATGTTTAATAACTATAGTTATTTTAATGAATAAATTATAGAAATATAGAATTTTATTCTATTTTTTTATGTAGAAATTATTTAAAATTTGATTCTATAGATTTGGTATTATTTTGTTGTTCAATATGTTCTTTTAAATTTTTATTAACTCTAAACTATAGTCTTAGATTTGGTCTTCTTTTATCTAATCTTCTTTAGTATTTGTTGTCTAGATTTGTAATTTGGAAGTAATATGTATTTAAAATATTTTTAGATTTAGGCAATAATAGCAACCACTTCAATTGATTTAAGACTTGAGTTTTAGATGTTAACTATTATAACTAATGCAACTTTTATATTAAGTTTTGATTTTATTTGTGTCTTTTAATCTAAATTTTATTGTAGAACTTTTCAATACTTATAATTTTGTCAACTATGTCTTCTTTATCTATAAAAATATTATATCATCTCTTTTTTTTTAATAAAATTATAAAAAAAAAATAAGTATACTTATTTATAATACAATTACATCCAAATAGTTGTCTTTTGTTTTATTAAATTATAACTTCATACATATTAATAATCTCTTTATTTTTAAATTTCTTATATATTTAATTTTTAGATTTTTTAGATTAAAATATCTATAATTGGTATTATTTATATTTTCTATTATAATCTATAGATATTGACTAAATTAAATATATGGTTGTCGTAACCATAACTTATTTAAGTTAAAATAGATTCTATTTTTAAAATTTTAAAAATATACTTATTATTATAATGATCATAGATATTAATTGTTAAATCTATTAAATTTGGTATTATACTAAATTTATATAAATTTAATGTATATTAGAATAAATCAATCATATATGTTTGAAAATATGTTATAATGAGTTACAAGCCTTAGTGACTTGATAAATTATAAATAAGATTAATAAAGTCTTTATAAACTATTTTATTTTGATGTTTGATCCCTATTTAATTTTTTTTAGTTGAAATAGATTTTTTCATCAATTTGATTTTTTTTTTGTAACTTTAAAAAAATATGATTTTTAATTTTTGCCAAATATAATGAAATATTGATGAGAAGAATTTGCTATGCTACTTCTAAGGTCTTTTTTTTAACATGGTTTGAAATAATTTAATGATCTTATTATACTCAATTTTTTCAATTTTCTTGAGTGCTAGCTCAAACAAAAAAATATGAGCTTCAAACTTAAAATTCTTCTTATACATTTAGTAGGATATTAAAATTTTTAATTTTTTTTGATAGAACTAGTTTTTACTAGTGGATAATATAATAGATAGTACAAACTATATGTAGATAAATGGACTATTCTTAGTAGTCCTCTTAAAATTATAAATAGCATTGCTAATATTCTTTCAAAATGCCATATGATAACATAAGTAAATTTTTGTAGTATACATTTTAGTTGAGTGAAGATTTGTATACTAAATGCTTATTGGATCAATTTTACAATGTGGATATATCTTAGGTAGCAATATAATTAGATATAATTGTTGATGGCCTTATCTTTTTATAATATTTTTTCTAATTAATTCATAATAAATCAAAGCTTTTTGTCTACGTATAGATATTGCATATTTCAAAGCATTAAAAAGTTCTTAAGATGCAAATGAAGCACTTTGAAGAAGGTTTAGTTAAATGCTTATTAATATATAGAATATCAAAATATTAAGGTTAATAAATAATAAATTTTAATTCTATAAATTAATATTAGCAAAGATATATATTTTTAATTATAAAATCTTAATAAATAATATTATATGTAATTTTTATAACTTTTAGTACATTATAATAAATCTAATTGTTAACAATTATACTTGCTAAAGGTAGCTTATGAATAAAAATAATAAGATACTAACATAAAACATTTGTTAAAACTAGTAGAATCTTAGTACATTATATCAATTCAAATCTAAATTCATAAATTCTATCTTTTTTACTTTTTAAATATATTTAGTTGTTTTTTTTTTTTATATTTGAATATTCTTATTATAAAACTTAGCAAATTTTAATATTTATCATTATTAGATAGTAATCTCTATTTATTTATTTGAATTGGTCAATTAAGTTAATTTAATTGAATTGGATTGATTTAATTGAATTGAGTTAGACATGATTTTATTTGATTAAACTAGTCTTTTTATAAATAATAATAAAAAAATATTTTGAATTGTAACCAATTCTAATAAATATTAACATACTCAAATCTTTTGATTTTATAATTTAATTAAATTTATAATTATAATTTATAAATAAATTATAATTCAATTTAATTAAATCTAAATATAATTAAATATATTTAAATCTTCTTTCTAAAATTTTATAACTGATAATTTTTTAATTGATTTTTTATACCTTTATTATTTAAAAATATATTTTTAATAAATATATAATTTTTTTTATTATATTTTATAAATAATTGTTTATTATATTTTATAAATAATTATTTTTTATTATAATTTTATAAATAATTTTTTGGTATTTGATAATATTTTATCTTATCAAATCTTTTATAATTATTTTATTACTTATCATTTGTTTATCGTTATTTTTATATTTTTATTCTTATTTATTTATCTTTTAATATTTAGATTATATTTAATTATAAAAGACACAAGAATACAAAGCAAGAGATTTAAACTAAAATAGGTTGCAAGAAGAAACCAATAAGAACTTAAATTAATTAGATGAGTATACGAACAATACCAAAAAAGGTGAGTTAGAACTCCAAGAGATACATTGTCAAAACTAAAGAACTCTTTAGCCTCAACTTCTATATATATCCATATCTAGGATGCTTCTTGAGTGACTTCCATCAAATTAAAAAGCTTCTTGAGTAGCTTCTACCAACTGAGAAGCTTCTTGAACTTCTTCTATTAATTATGAAGCTTCTTGAGTTACTTTTATCAACTAGGAAGTTTCTCAACCGACTTTCACTAACTCAGGAACCTCTAAAATATTCTAGGAGGTTCTATGAATCTCTGAAGTATATGTCTCAAACATTATCCCCTCCTCTAGCAATGAGTTTCAAGAATATCTCATACTTTCAAAAATCTTTCTATATACATAAAAAAATTAAGAAAACGTTGTACAAAATGAAACTATGTATTCTATTTTCTATTCTTAGGCAATAGGTTCTACTGGTCTTTGAAGAAATTACGTATGGCCTTAAGTTAGTACCTCTATTATTGAAATATTCCATCCAAGGATTTGATCTTCATTGTAGTCTTCAAAACACCTTCTAAACAAGGTCTCAAGCTTAGAAAGATTTACCTTTCTAAGCTCAAGTAATATCATTAAAGCTTGAGCATTGGAATCAATACCTGTATGGTTGGATGTTGCTTCTAATGGCTCCAATTATAGTCATGCTTGGCATTAAAATGTATTGTCTTCACTTTGCTCAATTATAGGCTATAAAAACTACACTAGTTTATTTGAAATTTACGTTGTTGTGTTGTAATATGTTTATGTGGTGAAAAATATAAACAAGAATGATTTCTATTTAATATTCAATTATCTTAGTTCAATAGGAATTCAAGATACTTAAAAAAGATTTTATAAAAGCCTCTTAGATTAATTTCTTATTTTAATAGCTAATAAATAAAAGTTAATTATTAATTTTTTCTTCTAGATTGTAGGAACTCTTTTATTACATTTAAAAAGCCATAAATTGATAAAAATAAGATAGAAGAGATAAACAGTTAGTATGGTTGATACTAGAGTTAAATTGAGAATAAGATCAAGCTTAAAAATCCTTAGGATAGGTAGGATTGATACCTGAGGATTGACCGTATATGGGACAAGATTGAAATCAGATCTCTAGCCACAAAAATGGCCACCAAGGGTAAGGTATCAAGTCATTTGGAGATCTACAACTAGGATTGAAGAGCTAGCTTTAAGCTTATTCTAGAGGCATTAGACTTGTTCCTGTAGGATTTAGAAGGACTTAGTAATTATTATCTAAATTCAAGGTTTGTATTGAAGATTGCATTTTTATGCAATAAAGTTAAGACTAGCACTCTCAGCTATTTGCTATAATTGGTATAATATCTACAATTTAAAATTTAAATATGAGTGGATAATTTAATGTATTAAGATTGTATAGATTTTTTTAATAATTTAATAGTATAATTAGGATTTATTTGATCTTTAATACAAAGAAATTACAGAATTTGTTAGTTTAAGGTTGTTTAGGATTTCTGTGATATCTATAGATCTATTTGTCAAATCAAGGTAAAATTTGGTCTAATGCTACAAGACTTGAAGATCAAACTATACACCAAGTTTAAGCTCAAGTTAATAGTTGAAGAAGGAGAAATTGTTGCTAGAACATCTACATCAACTTTGAAATTGGCAGCCAAGTGACATCAGTGCGGTTATTGGTTAATTTTCCACAATTTGTAAGTTGGGTTGGACTAAAATTTTCTAAGCATATAGAAGACTTATATCAATGTTTGTATGCAAAATTTCATACCAAGTTGACAATCAAATTAAGAATTTTAGTTTGCTAAAGCTCACTAACTAAGATTAGGATTTACAAAGAGAAATCATAGTTACTTTATTGTGATAAGTAACAAAGCAATTGGATTTTATATATGGTTGAAGTTATAAAGAAGAGTGTTTTTAAGCACTTTGTATTGACTTAAGTACTCTTATACTGAAATTCAAATCATATTCTTCTTATATGGGTGAAACCTATTAAATTTTTTTGAGTATTTGTAAATCACAACTTTATCCTCCACAGCCAGGTGCCCGACGCATTTTCAAACAAAACAATACGTAATACAACATAAGTGATGAATTTGACATGAAAGGCTTGGGATAACAGGTGTTAGATTTTATTTGTGGTTATTTGAAATTAATGGCAAAAAAAGGCAAGTAGGTTGAATTTGGAGTTTTTGATGGAGCTTTGGGTGGTACTTCAAGTGGATCTTCAAGTGGATTTTTTTTGGTGGACAAGGTATGTATCTAGATCCAAACACTACAAATATGTTTCAAATATTTATATTATTTATGCAAGAGCAATAATGGAATGATCATAAGAAGGCTTTGGCAATCAAAATATTGCAAGTAGTGGTTTGTAAGGTTGATCAATTTGATGGAAGGAATATTTCTAAATATTTAAGATGTTATGTACAGAAAATGGAATTAAATCAAGTTTTTGAAAAGAATATGATTTTATTATTTGAGCTTGCTATGATGTTGGATATAAAAGAGCATATAAAATCAATTATGGAACAATTTGGAAGTTCTTGGAAGATATTTTTTCATGCATTGAGACATGAATATTTCTTAAAAGACTCTGATTGGGTGACTAAGAAATTATTTTTGGAATGGATTGAACATCCTACTAAGAAATTGGAAGCTATCAAATTATTAATAAAGTTTAAAGGGCAGTACAATTTTTGACTATGCTTCCAAATCATAAATAGAATTGTGACAAATTAAAAAAGAATCTATTGCCAAGGATTGTTGAAGAATTTACAGATTTTTGAAGAGTACTACTATAAAGCGGAATTATGGAGGTATAGAAGAGGAGGTGCTCTTGTAAGATGTAGGTGCCTTTGATACAAGTTTTATTAATATTTTTAAAAATGGAAATATTATGTAAAAAAAAATTATTGATTTAAAAAATAAAAAATAAAATAAAAAAAACTATGTAATATTGAAAAAGAATTATGTGAATTGGAGACATTAGAGGATGATGAAAGGATTTTTGGTGTTTATGAAGAAAATAGATTGGAAGATTCTTTAGAATTAATTGCATCAATTGGATTAGAAGATGATAATAAGATTATGCAAATTCATTCAAGAAAAATTTATTTTATACTTAAATCCTTTCAAGTACTAGAGGTTATGGTTGAAATAAAATATAAAACAGTAGATAAGAAGGTGAAACTTGTTGCCAAACCTTTGTTGGAAGATTTTAAAGAACAGATGGAAAAAATATTAAGATAAAAGAGTTTGAGAGATCCAAGGAATATTGGACACAAATTTATAAATAAGACTTTTGAGGAATTGAAGATTGGTTCTGATGGTTCTTTGTTGCCAAAGGAAATTGAGTATTTCAAAGAGATGTTAGCAAAACGAGATAAATCATTTGAATGTCATGAAATTAGATGTGTAGATCCAAATGTTAAAATTCCAATGGTTATTTTCACTATACCACATGTACATTGGAATTTGAGGCCAATTCTATTACCAAGGACACATTTGCCAAGTTTGGTAGAATTATTGAAAGAGAAGATGAAGATGAAGATTATAGAGCCCTTTTTTGCACCATATTCTAGTCGATGGTTTACAGCGCCTAAGAAAAATGGATCATTACAATTTATTCAAGATATGCAACTAGTAAATGTAATGACTATCAAAAATATAGGAATTAGACCAATAATAGATGAATTTGCTGAAATATTTGCAGAAAAGATAATTTATTCAATGGGTGATTTGTATTCAAGCTATGACCAATTTCAATTTGCAATAGAGAGTAGAGACATGACAACAATGATATCACCACTTAGACTAATTAGAATGTGTACTCTTCCTCAAGGTGCTACTAATTCAGTTACTTATATAATGAATGAGATAAACATGGTGTTAAAAGATTTTATTCTTGAAGAGACTATATCTTTTCTAGATGATATTCCTATAAAAGCGTGTAAAGAAGAAGACAAGAATGAAACTTTAGATAAGAGAGGATGTTGCAAGTATGTTATTGATCATATACAAGATTGTGAAAAAATATTGACTCGGCTTGAAGAAGTTCATTTTATATTATTAGGTGCAAAATCTATGTTTGAATTATAAGAAATTATAATTATTGGACATTTATATGGATTTTATGGAAGAAAATCAGATCCAACTAAAGATGATGTAATTGGGAGAATGAAAGAAGATTGCAATTTTTTAACAGAGGTGCAAAGATTTTTGGGCATATGTGTATTTTATCATATTTGGATTTTTCACTATACTCATATAGCAGATCCATTGTATGAAATATTATACAAGGATTATCAGTTTAAATGGGAAGAAAAGTATATCAAGGTAATATAAAGATTGAAGGATTTATTGACATCACTTCTAGTATTGAGAAAAATTGATTGTATATATAATAGACTAATGATTCTTATAGTGGATACTAGTCCAATTGCTATTAGATGGGCTGTAGGTCAAGATGATTCAAATGGAAATAAATTTGCAGTTCAATTTAGAACTAAGGTTTTAAGTACTTGCCAGCATGCATATTCACAAGTGAAAAGAGAATTATGGGAAGTTATTTCAACTATAAAAGCTGAAAAAGATTACTTAATTGGGATATTGGTGGTGATTGAAATAAATTGTTTGCCTTTACTTGGAATGATTATCAATTATATAATACCGGATATTGCAATGTTGAAATGGATTACTTATATCAAATCATTAAATCCAGAGTTTAGGCATGTTGCGGGAAAAAACAATCAAGTAGCAGATATTTTATCTTGAGTGAAATATGATGGAGAAGATGAGATGATTGAGGATATTGATGATGTAGGTACAAAATTTTATTCAATTTTTTAATTAAAAAAAGAAAATAAGTCATTTCATGAAAAAAATTATGAAAGAGAATTATTAGATATCAGACATTATTTGAGCATATTAACCAAGCATATTGATTGGTTTATTAAAAAATTTAAATAAATCAAGAAAAAAACATATAAGTTCTTATTATAAGAAAGATTTCTATAGAAGAGGCCAAAATCAAATATTGGAATGCCATAATGAATAGTAGGTATTGAAGAAGATCAACAAAAACTACTCAAGGACTTTCATGATAGTCTATGGATAGAATATAGAAGAATTTGGGCTACTTTTGCTAAATTGAAGGAATAATATTGGTAGAAGAATATGTATCAAGATGTAGTGTGAGTCATCAAATTGACTCATTAGTTGTTTTAGAATAAAAGAATGCATTTAGAATGCCAAAATTATAATTTTAAAGTGAAGACGTATTTAGATGATGCTAAATGAAGGAAAATAATATTAGTAAGAAAGAAATAGGATCTTAGTAAGTCTTAGAGGCAATTATCTTAGTTAATTTAATATTCTTCTCAATTATAAGAATTAACATTGAATTATTGAAACCAATGTTTACATTGGCCTTCTACCTCTATGCATCACTTATTAAAAATATATAAATGGTATTTAGTAGGTAGAAGAAGCATGAAAAAGAAATCTCATATCTTTTTAGTTATTTATATAGAAAATAAGATTTTTAGTTGATTTAAATTGATTTTATTATTATAAAAAATTACCAAAGTAGAATAAAATAGTTTTAAATTGATCTTATTATTTTAGAAATATTATAAGAATTTTTAGAATTTATTAAGAATTTATTTAGAATTTTTTAGGAATTTTTAGAATAATTTTGAAGACTTTGATAAAAATGAGTTTTACCACCTTGGGAGCCATTATGAAGAATTAGAGTAAGATTTGAAGGTCATACAAGGTTAGTAGGCTAATTGGGTATTTTTAAACACTATGGTGAAGTCAAAATTACAAAAAAATGAGTTTTATTAGTAGAAAATAGGAAGACTAGCAGCTAGTATAGTCCTTATAAGAAGGGAGGTGCACAAGTCCCATATGGATTGTGACACCTTAGATGTAGGTAGGAGGATAAGACTAAGGCCTCGTGACCCTTCTAAGACACCCTTATATACTACTTATGAGCCTTGGTGAGGTTCGAGCTCATGATCTCTTAAGCAAATTATCTTTGAGGTAAAAAACTTTCACTTAATTTTTCTATTATTTACCTTCTATATTTGGATTATCATAACTTATTCATAGTAACTTGGATTTATATGTATTTTATACCATTGAAAAGATAAAAAAAATCATCTATTCAAAAATATAACTTTTATTATTTATTTTTATTTTTTACTAGATAAAAGTATAGTGAACAGATTGTGACATAGTTTTGAATTGTGTACTTGCTTGATATCCTTTACTTTCCTTGTTTTGTGGTTGTTATTCTTATTGTACTTGCTATTTGCTTCTTTTACTTCATGCCACCAATTAGAAGCAACTCTTAAGTGAGGTCATCTTGTAACTTAGGTTGAGAGATAAAAATTTATCCTCATATGTAGCTTTATTTGTAAAATCTTATATAACTTGTCAAATGTATTCAAATATAGGTCATTGAAATGGTCTACATCTAACATATCCTTTGACTATTCATTTTAAATAGATTGTAGATTTGATTATTATGCCAATAAGATTATGACAAATGAGATATTTATTTTTGGCTCGTGAAGATTTATCAAACCAAGTGGAAGACAAGGCAATAAGAACAAAGTCTACAAAAAGAATCTATAGGTTTTTATTTGAGGATGTTATTTGTTGCTATAAATATGTGAGAAAGATTAGTACAAATCGTAAAGAATTGGATGCATAAAGAGCTCGTGATTTCTTTAACAAATGTAAAATTAAATTATCATTGAGTACTGCTTATAATTTAAAGAGGAATGCAAAGAGTGAACGTAGACATCCACCAATTATAAAAGCCTTGCTTAAAGTTTGTAATGGAAGAGTAAAAGAATGGCCTCAACTTCTACCTTATGCATTAAAGGTTGATTGATCAATATATAGTTTAGTGACAGGATATATGCTAGTGGAATTCATGACAGGTTAAAAATCTATTATGCCAATTGAAGAACATGTACCAACTTGGAATATGCTACTTTAGAAAGATAGATTAATAAGAAAAAAATTATTGGTTATTAAAATTTGGCAACTTGAACAAAGATAAGAAGATGTGGAATTAGCATTAAAAAGATTACAAGAAGCAAGGCTAAAGAATAAGACTTGGTTTGATAAACAACATTGATTGAGGCCTAGAACAATTGAAGAAGGTGATTGAATATTTGTTTATGATAGCAATTTAGATAACTAATATAGTACTTTATGAAAGTTTTTAAAATGTTGGTTTAGATCATATGTAGTAGTAAAAATCTATGATAATGCCATGTATTCATTGAAGGAGTTAGATGGTACAAGATTAAAAATACCTATTGCTAGAAAGCTAGTTAAGGTTTTTAAAAGACAAGATAGAAAAATCAATGTGAAAGATCATGTTGAAGATATCAATGATTGTGAAGAAGATAATATTATTGAAATAGATGGTGAATATGATGATGAAGAACTTGATATAGAAAATGAAGAGATGGTTTGATGCCAACTATGACATATGGTTCATTTAGCGCATATTGAAGGATGCGTAGGTTCAGAGGGAGTAGATGTCATGTTGTAACATATTTGTGTAGTAAAAAATATATAAAAAAATAATTTTTGTCTAATATTCAATTATCTTGGTTCAATAGGAACTCAAGATACTTAAGAAAGATTTTATAAAAGTCTCTTAGATTATTTTCTTGTCTTAATAGCTAATATATAAAAATTAGTTATTAATTTTTCCTTCTAGATTGTAGAAATTCTTTCATTATTTTTAAAAAGCTATAAATTGATAAAAAAAATAAGATAAAGGAGATAAATAGTTGGTATGGTTGATACTAGGATTAAGTTGAAGATAGGATCAAGCTTAAAAATCCTTAGGATAGGTTGGATTGATACTCAGAGATTGACCGTATATGAGACAGGGTCAATTTCAAACCTCTAGCCACAAAAATAGCCACCAAGGTATTAGATCATTTGGAGATCAATAATTAGGATTAGAGAGTTGACTTTAAGCTTATTCTAAGGATATTAGAATTTTTTTTGTAGGATTTAGAAAGATTTAGTAATTATTATCTATAATTAGGATTTATATTGAAGATTAGATTTTTATGTAATAAAATTAGGGCTAGCACTCTCGTCTATTTTGTGCAATTGGAATAATATCTATAGTTGAAAATTTGATAATATATGGGTGATTGAATGTGCTAAGATTGAATAAAAATTTGTAACAATCAAATGGTGCAATCAAGATTTATTTGATCCTTAGTATAAGGAAGTCATAGAAGTTATTAATTTAGAGTTATTTAGGATTTTTATGATATCTAAAGATCTATTTATCAAATCAAGGTAAAATTTGGCACAATGTTAGAAGACTTGAAGATCAAGCTATATAGCAATTTTAAATTGAAGTTAATAATTGAAGAAGGAGAAATTGCTATTGAGATATCTGCATCAACTTTCAAGTTGATGGCTGAGTGATATCAGTGCGGATTTTAGTTTATTTTCTACAATCTATAAGTTGAATTGGGCTGAAATTTTTAGAGCATATAAAAGACTTATATTAACATTTGTGTGAAAAATTTCACACTAAGTTGATGTTATCGTGGTAGAGAGAATTTGCCTCAAGAAAGTACAAGGCTTTTGGCTACCACTAAATATTCAACTAAGATCCAAAATAATAAAACTCTCAAATTTATATAAAAGTCTTTCTAATAGGACTATTATATCTAATATATAAGTCTTATTTTTCAAAGCATTCAAAATATAAAAAAATATTATAAACCCTCATTCATCCATAGAAGGGGAGATTTTTCCAAATTTCAATAATCTATAATTCTTAATCCAACTATCCAAATCTACTCAAATTTTTTATAAAGTACTAATGTACTCTTAGCAACTACTATTATAAATTTCAATTGTTGATTCATTACCAATCTTAAGATATTGTGAAAATCCTAATAGTAGCTTCAAATCCTTGTTTAGAAATACTTGTGTACTAAGGTCTTTATATTTCAAGAATTAAATATTCAAATGTTATGAAACTTTGATGTATAACTTTTTAATATAATATTATATTTTTTAAAAAAATTTAGACAAAAATTCATCTAGAAGCTCAAGATATGGCAAAAACCATTACTATCAATAAAACTGTCTATTTATTGCCTTAAAATTCAATTTGATGTCTTTGACTCCCAATATTTCCTTTTCAAAACTTCAAATGTAGCAATTCTTCTACACTAGATGTAGATCTTAAAATCAACTCTCTAATTGCAGCTCTTGATCTTTAAAAGCTCTCATAAAACTCCTTCTATCTTCTAAAGAGTGATAGTAGGTACAATTTATACATCTTAACTTCAAGCACCTACTCCTCCCTCATAAAGACTCCAAAGCTCTTGATTCTTATACCAAAATTATAATAAAAAAAACAAGCTTTTTAATCCTAGTCTCTAATTTCCAAATGCTTTTTCTAAAGTTGCTGAAATCCTTGTTCTCCTCGCACATAGCCTCTTCAAAGCCTATTGGACATGATCTTTGACCAATAGGCATGAAGAGCTTCATCTCTTGCCTTTATTTATCTATTCTTTGCCTTCATCCTTCCAAATAAGCTTCTTAGTAGTTAGTTCTTCATCTTTGGCCTCCAATCTCCTCTCAAGGTTTCATATCAAATATTTAGGTCCTATATAATTTAAATGCTATAACCAAATTAAATAAAAAAAAACCAAAATAAAGATTTTTGCACCAACTTTTTTTAATTTAATCTATTAGCCATTCTAATAAACATCTAAACTTATAAAAATATTATACATTTTAAAAAAAATTTACACACTGTAAGTAATTATAGTACGATATTGGTTAGTTTAAGAATTATAATTTACTGAAGTTCATTGATTAAGGTTAGGACTTGTAAAGAAAAATCTTAATTGTTTAATTGTGATAAGCAACAAAGCAATTAGATTTTATATATGATTAAAGTTATCAAGAAGAGTGTTTTTAAGCACTTTTTATTGACTTAAGTACTCTTATATTGAAATTCAAATCATATTCTTCTTATATAAATGAAACTTATAAAGGTTTCTTAGGTATTTGTAAACCACAACCTCATCTTCCACAGCCAAGTGTCCGGCACAATTTCAAATAGAACAACACGTAATACGACAATGAGAATAGAGTCAATAAAATTCTTGTACCTTTTGAGGCATATTGGTGAAATTTTTGACTAATTTCCATGTGCATTCTTTGATATCATAGTCGTGCCAATGAACAAGATATTTAAATTTTTCCTACCTTTGCTATGAATTAAATACCTTTTCAACCTTGTATTTTTCATGATTTTTTATTTTAATATTAGGTGGCAATTATTGTACTCTTCTTGAAATATACAATTTTTTTATAAGGCTCCAAAAAAAAGATATGGAAAATTGGATGTATGTACATAGAAGATAGTAGTTTCAAACAATATGCCACTAGATTAATTTGTTTTTAGATGGAAAATGGTCCTAGTCTCTAATAGTCCAACTTATTATATGGCTGCTTGATTTTGATGTTCCTTCAAAGAACCCATATTTTATCTCTAATATAAAAATTAGGGAATTGATTGCTGAATTTATATGCAAATACCTTATAAGCATCTTGAGTTGCTTGTAGTTGAAGCTTTAAGGTTGTTTGATATTATAATAGATGCTTTATAAATCCTTCAATTATTGGATTGTTCTTCTTTGATATATTCCATAAATCAAGCACCAGTGATATTCATAATTGAAATAAAATAGTGTTTGTTAAGTTGAGTCATGAAAAATATTATTATATGTAGATTCCACTAACAATAGATATGAGATCCAATCATCTTGTTGATAGTTGATACTGCATTGTAAATACTGCTCCAAAACTTGGTTAATTTATTATGTTTGGCCATCAGTTTGAGGATAGAAAGTCAAAGAAAGTTTAAATTCTACCTTCAATATTTAAAAAAAAACATCTTCAAAATTTAGATATGAATTGGAATCTTCAATTGGATATGATATCATTCGATAGGCTATGATATTGATATATATATATATATATATATATATATATATAAATATATTATTAAGAAAGAATCTTACCGTTTCTTTATTAGATATAATTTTTTTGTAAAGAATAAAATAAGCTATCTTAATAAATTAATCAACCACCACAAGGATGTTGTCAAATGAATTGGATGATGGTAAATCCACAAAAAAAACTATTGAAGTAAAAGATCATAATCACCTTTAAACAAGCAAGGGCTATAAGAATCCATAAGAACGATGTCAAGGATTCTTAGACCTTGAACAAATGTCACAAGAGATCACGAAATCTTTCATAGCCTTTCACATTTGAGGCTACTAAAAATCTTGAGAAATAAGTTTTAAGGTCTTATTAAATCCAAAATGACCCGTAGTTGGAAAGTCATGGTAAAATTAAAAAACAAATAGTTATGTTGGTCCTTCTAGAATATATAAATATTTTTTAAAATATAGAAGATCTTCCTCAAGCTTAAGCTTATTAACAATTTTATTAAGACAATGCTTGATATCATAGGCCAATGCATCATTAATAGTTGCAATATGCATGTCATCGAGGAAATTAGAACTAATAGGTACCAATGTAATAGTGATACAAAGGCAAAATTGCTTTGATTTTAATAAAATTATATATTATTAATCAAACATTATCTCTTCTGCTTTTAACACAAGATATGATCTCCTTGATAAAGCATCAGACAATCTTTGTTGCTTCCTAGGTTGATAAGTGATGACAAAGTTAAATTGAGATAATGATATATTCCATTGAATTTGGTGGTAATTAAAAATCCAAGTTGACATAAAATATTTTAAGTTCTTGTGATCTATATATATAATTATAAGGTGCATTTTTCCTTCAAGAAAATGATACCATTCTTGAAAAAAATCTACAATAGAAAAAAGCTTTTTTTGTAAAATTTATAATTAATTTTGATGATAGAATTTTTTTGAAAATAAAATATAATAATATAGAATTTATTTTCTATATCCATTTGTAAAAGTATGACCTCTAGTGCAAAATCCAAAGCATGAATTTCTATATAGATGCCTTTATATAGTCTAGATATACTAAAATTAGGACTATGATAAACGCTATCTTGAGGTCTTGGAATGCCTTCTCTGCTTAAGGCTTCCATTTCAACTTGTCTTTGCATGTCAATTGAATAAGAAGGGCAGCAATTTGAGAGTAATTTTTGATAAAAATTCAATAAAAATTAGCAAATTTAAGAAAATATTGTATGTCTCTCATAGTCTTTGGAATGGCCCATTGCATAATTGCCTCCACCTTCTTGGGATTCATCATTAAATCTTCAATAGATACAATGTATTTCAAAAATTCTATCTTTAATTGATGAAATACATATTTTTTTAGCTTGGTATATAAATCTATATCTCGCAGCTTTTGAAATACCAATTTAATATGCCCTTTGTGTTCTTCTAAATTTTTTGAATAAATCAAGATACCATCAAGATAAATCACCATGAATTTTTTTAGATACTCTCAAAATATTTCATTCATTAAATATTAAAAGATAGCATGTGTATTTGTTAAGTCAAAAGATATGACATTATATTCAAAATATCTATATCTTGTCTAAAATGCGGTCTTCTATTCATCTTCCTCTTTAATCTATACCACGTTGTATGATGGATAAAGATTTATCTTAGTATAGATTTTGGCTTAGTCAAGTTGTTCCAAAAGTCCTAAAATTAATAATATTGGATAATGATTCTTCACTGTTATCTTATTTAATCCCTGATAATCAATCTACATATGCAAGGAACCATTTTTCTTCTTTACAAAGAGTATAGGTGCACCTATTGGAGATTTTGAATACTTAATGAAGTTCTTTGCAAGATTTTTATTAATATAATATTTTAACACTCAAATTTTGTTTTGAAAAAGATTATAAATTGAGCCAAAAAGTGATAGCATTCTTTTCTAAAGATCTATAGTATAATTGTATGGTCAATGCTTTGATAATATATCAATATTTTTTTTAAAAAATATCTTAAAATTTATTATACTACTCTCAAATATTTGTTGATGAAGTCATATCTTCTTTAATTGGAGTTGCATAAATAACAAATGGTATACCTTCTTTAATCAATTTTATAAAAGCTCTTGCTCCAACAAATAAAGGCTTATTAATTCATGACTTTTTACAAAGTTTTCTTACAAGGATTTTTATAAAAAATATTATTCTTTGTAATCCCTAATCTATAAATAGATTCTACTTTTTCAACCAAGAAAGCCTAAGAATAACAAGATTTGAAGAAATCTTAATAACATTAAATACAATTTGGATACTACGGTCTTCAAACAACACTTTTATAGGCATGATTTTATAGGTGACACTATCAAAGCATTAAGAGTGCCCATCTATCATTTCTACATGAATAGATTTGGATTTTTGTACTAGAAGAATTTTATGAAGCTTAGTGAACATCTCATTTGTAAAACATGTGAATGCCTTCAAATCTAACAAGACAATTGTTTGAAGCTTCTAAGGGCCAAAATTTAAAAGAATTATAAAACTATGAGCAAGTTGAATAAAAAGAAAAGAACTTGAATAGATTTGCAATGTTGAATTATTTAGCCGCATAGTTTCTATTATAGTTGAACGTCTTTGTTTTCTTGAACAATTATACTCTTGATTTTGGTGATGTGTCGATTTTAATTTTTTGGACAATTGCCAATCTTATGGCTTTCCTCACCATAATATAAGTTTAGACCTTCTTTCATTAGACGCTTCTTTTTTTGTAGACTAAGAGATTTAAAATGTATTGCATCAAGTTATATACCTTCTACTTTTAAATGTGATTTCAAAATGCTTATCAATGTAATAAGAGTGTATCAGATTGCGTATTGTTTTATTAAAGCTCATGAATGTTCATCTTGACAACATGGAAATAATCAATTATTACAATTTATAGCTTAGCTAATGGCTTCATTGAGCGATTGTGGATCCGGAAGTGATAATAACAAATCTTTCACATCATCTCTTAGTTTTTAATAGAATTGATTCATTAAAGCTTCTTTGTTCCAATTGATGTTGTATGTTAGTTGCTTAAAATTAGATACATAGATTGATATAAAGCGCACCTTTTGATGCAATGTTCAAATCTTAGCTGTTGTCCAACAAGCCTTGTTATATTTTTCAAATGCTTTTGTAAATGCTTCTATAAAAACTTCAAAGTTACTCAAAATTGGTGATTTTTTTTTAAACAAGGAAACAAACCATTAGTGTTATTTTTAAAAAATATTAGTGTTATAATAGCATTTAATTTGGACTCAAAGGATTTGGTTACACTAATATTTTAACAAGCAATCATTTAAAAAAAAAAAAAAAAAAAAAAAAAAAAAAAAAAAATCTATAAAAAAATAATATTAGTTTAAAGGAAGATAATTTGCAATTTCTAAAATGATTTAAAACCTTCAAAGAGAGAGATGATCCACTCTCTTATAAGAGGGATAAAGCTTCAATATTATGATGAAGTAAATATTAGTTTAGATCAGGATAATCTGTAACCTCTAAAACGTTGATATAGCTTCAAGAAGAAGAATAATCTACTTTCTAACAAGAAAGATTCAACTCTAATATTTAAGATGAGAGCAGTCTTGACAAATTATCAAAGACACAAGAATACAATGCAAGAGACTTGAACTAGAACAAGGTTCTAAGAAGAAACCAATAAGAATTTGAAATAACCAGATGAGTATATGAATAACATCAAGAAAAGTGAGTTAGAACTCTAAAAGATGTATTGTTGAGATTGAAGAATTCTTTAGCCTCAATTCCCTTATATATCCTTATCTAGGACACTTCTAGAGCAACTTCCATCAAATTAAGAAGCTTCTTAAGCAGATTCTATTAACTAGGAAGTTTCTTCAACTCCTTCCACTAATTATAAAGCTTCTCGAGCTCCTTCCACTACTTACAAAGCTTCTTGAGCTACTTTCACCAACTAAAAAGTTTTTCAATTGACTTTCACTAACTCAAGAATTTTTAAAATGTACTAGAAAGTTCTATGAACCTCTGAAGTATATGTCTTTAATATTAATTGCCTTGTTTATTTCTTTACATTACTATCAATTAATACAAGAAGAAAGAAGCTTGCTAAAGAAATAGACTATAAGTATAAGACATC
The DNA here is from genome assembly GCA_036785485.1 of Physcomitrellopsis africana. Lineage (NCBI taxonomy): Eukaryota > Viridiplantae > Streptophyta > Bryopsida > Funariales > Funariaceae > Physcomitrellopsis > Physcomitrellopsis africana. The sequence goes on from JAWRVF010000527.1 coordinate 197,089, forward strand.
AAGAAAAAATCTAAAAGCATCACTAAATATCTAATGTAATATATTTTAAAAAAAATACTACAATAATACCAAATTTTTACATAGATTCTTACATTTAGGAATAAGAATTTTTAAAAAAAAAAAAATCAAAATCAAAATCAAAATAAAAAATAATATCTAAATTAAATTTTTATAAATAATTAAAGTTAAAAAATAAAAAAATAGACAAGAAAACTAAACTTAAAACCATTATATATAATGAAGTGGTTATTATTTTTGTAAAATTGATAAAAAAATTTATAAAAAGATATCAATAAAAAAATAAAAAAATATAGAAAATGATGATTTTAAATTAAATTAATCATAATATCTTATACAAGAAATCAAGCCATTATTTTTAAATATAAGATAATAAATATGATGCTACAATTTATAAAGACAAATTTCAAAATTGAATTAACAATTTCAAAAGATGTAAGAAGTATCATTACAAAAGCAAAAAAAAATTGATACTTTAAAATTATTATAGTAGACAATTCTATAAAGGATCACAAGCTAAAACTTACAACTTTAATAAAGATGGTGTGTTTTAAGAAATATTTACTTTACTCTAATAAGATGCTTGTGTAAATTATTGAAATAATAAAACAAGCAAGTAGGAATTTTAATTAGAGATCATTTAATCTAGTGAATTTTAAATAACAAATTACTACAATCTACACCACTTATTTTAAGGACATAAGAGGATTAGAAATTATTATTTTACTATTGGAAAAATAATTTATTAACAATAAAGATACAAGATATTAGAATCAATATAAGAAAATAAATAGTCTATAATAAATAATTTTATTAGAGGTGAATTCAAATATATATTTTCAAAATAATTTTAAAGAATAAAACTTAGATACAAAGAATAAAAAGTGGAAAATTAAAGGGATAGTGCTTAGAGCAATCTATAGATCTAAATAACTACTTATTTTCCTTTGACAATAAAAACTTATTCTTAAGGTAGTAAATCTATATAAAAGAATAAAGAGTGCAACTACAACTAGTGACATCAACCATTCAAGTATTGAATATTAGTACCATTAGAATAAGAATACTTCTTGTTATAGTTGAAAAATCAACCTTAATATATAATATTATAAAAAAAGCTATTTTAAAAGAAAAAAATTGTAACTATTAATAATAAATATTAAAGAAGGATTGAAATCTTTATAGAAATTAAAGACAAATATCTCTTTTAATTGTAACTTTTCTATTAACTACATATTAAATTATATCCAAAAAATATATCAAAAGATTAATATATAAGATGAAAATTATCTCGAGTTTTAGCTTTGGAATCAAAAAAAGAAGAATTCTTATCTCAAAGAAGGATTTTATTTAAAAAGAAAAAAGAAAAAATTAAAAAAACTTGATTTTGATAATTTAAATAAGAATTAGTCAACTTAAAATACATCAAAGAGGAAATATAAAAGAGATGCATTAAAAGACAACATACAACAACATAGAATATCAATACAACTAAGAAATAACTTAAAAGTTGCAAATAAATATTTAAGTTATGCACAAATTTTTTGAAAGAAAGATAAATTTTTTTAATAAAAATTACCAAAGTAGGTTTGATTCTATATTAAACAGATATAATACAATAAAGAAAAAAAATTAAAATTTACCAAATAAATTTAATTAGATTAAAAAAATTTATTAATTAAATTTTTTTAAAAAAAATTTGCCCATTAAAAAAATTTATTGAGAGAAGAAACTTGTCTAAATAATTGTAATCAAGTCTAGGATTTGGAAGAGAAGTGGCAACAACAAAAAACCAATTTTGATGTGGAACATAGTCAATTCTTTATTGATATTATAAAATTAGAATATATTTTAAATATTAAAAATATATGATATTGAAATACATTGTAGTTTTTTAAAAATATTTTATAATTTCTAAACAAAGATTTAAAAATATACTTTAAGTCTATTTTAATTTTATTTATTAATTTAACTCAAAGTAAGAAGAAATAAGTAAAAATAGATGGCAAAAGATAAATCACCTCATCTAATAATCTAAAGAAGTAGAAGTAGGTGGGAATTTTGTATCTTATATAATTCTTGAAGCAAAATTTGGATTAAGAGGAATTAAATTTAACAAAATAATTAAATTTATTTAATAAAATCTTATTCCAACTAATTAAATTAAATTAAATTAAATTAAATTAAATTAATTAAATAAATATGATTGAAAAAGTTTATATCTATTTATAGTAATTATAAAAATTAAATATATCTTAGAATAGAAGTATTTAAATACTAAAAAAGATCATAATACAAAAAAGAAGTGAAGATCAATTATTTAATTGATTTACTTTTATTTGATTTTATTTATAAAATACAAAGTATTATTTTTTTAATTTAATTAAAGTTTTTAAAGTATAAAAAAATATTAAACTTATTTTTATTATTTCAAGTATATACTTTAAAAAATTTAAATCTTAGAAATTAAAAAAAATATTATAAGATATCAAGGATACGAATCTATATAAAAATTTGAAAAGATATATATATATATATATGTATCATTATAAAAAAAAAATAAGTAAAGAAGAAATATAGTTATAAGCTATAAAAGAATTGAAATGATAATTACCAAACTCAAAAAAACTAAAGAGTCTTGAATCAATAGTAAGATATAAGAAAGGCATTGACAAGGTTTAAGATATCCTCACTCTTCCTTCTATATATATTAACTATAAAGAAGATCTTGTAGAAGCTTCTTAAGAATCTTAAGGCTTGTAGCTAAAGTATCTAAATTGTAGATTGCTTCTATAGTGGCTTTTCAAAAGTAAGAAACTTGATTTTTTTAAAATAGACATGTAGTATTTGAATCAATAGAAGACCTATCTATTTTAATAATCTTCATCTTAATTCTAATATTATAAAAGTTAAGAAAATCTAGATGCTTCATTTGGCAATTTGACAAATGACAATTCTTGAAATGAATATACTAGCAATTGATTTTCTATCTTGCAAAAAAATTCTAAGAATTTATTTTTTAATTTTTTTCTTTATATTATATACCATCTCGTTATCAATGGTTGGTTCTTGATTCTAATAAATATTGTCAATAAAAAATTAAAAAAAACTCAATTCTTATCTATTTACAAGATTTTTGGATGGTTCCAATGTATGCTTATTAACATCATATTTACACCAATGTATAAGGTATTTTAATTTATTTTTATAGTATTATGAATCAAAGACTTCTTCCACTTTAAATTTTTTGTTATTAACTATGTCAATAAGATGTGGTGGTAGTTTTTTCTTTGCAACATGAAAAAGTTTTTTTTTATTGGGAATCTTATAATTAATCTTAATTACTATATTTTTTCTTAATTAAAAAGAAATAAGATAATATCTATCATTTGTATCTAATTTCAATAAAATTTTATTTAATATTAAGTCTATTACATGAGTTTTATAAATATAAATGATTTAAAAAAATTTAGATGATATAAACTAAAAATAAAAGTGATTTATTTATTTATTTATTTATATTTTAAAAAATTTTAAATACCTTAAAATGATATATTTTTATTTTTATTCTATTCTAATTTTATCTTTATAAATTAATTATATAAATAGAATAGCAACTTAAGAGAAATTTTTTATAAATATTTATTGATAGTTAATAAATCTCAAAAAGTATTAAATATCACATATAGTTTTTAGAGTTTTTTAATCTATTATGATCTAAACATTTTTAGAATTTATTTTTGATTATCATTTGAGAAAATATATTTCAAAAAATTTACTTAAATTATATAAAATATATATTTTTTTAAATTTTTGTATGTAGTTTTATATCTCTAAGTTTTTGTAATATAAAGCAAATATATTATTTATATTCTTCCATATTCTTTGAATAGATAAGAATATTATTTGAATAACACACAATAAAATTATTTAAAAATCCAAAAAATATATCAATCATCAAATGTTAAAAAGCAATAAGAATATATTTTTTGAATCTAAAAAGCATGATATTATATTCAAAATGGTCATAGCTAGTTTAGGATGTAATCTTCTATTTATTTTCTTCTTTAATATATATTAGTTTTTAGATTCTTTATTGATAAATTTTAATATAAATCTTAGCTATATTTAATTTATTAAGAAGCATTGTTATTAAAAAAAAGAATAATAATAATTAATGGTAAATTTGTTGAATTCACAATCATCTTTGCAAATTTGCAAGAAACCATTTTTATCTTTATAAAGAAGATTGATACAACTACAATTGATATTCAATAAATATATAAGATATATTTTTTGTTTTAATATTATTTTTAATAATGCAAGAAGAAATTCAAGATTGCAAAATATCTAATTTATTCAATGGTTATACTTTTTTTAATGAAAATAAAACTAAGATAATAGAATTGGTTGGAAATTTTATAATATTAAATACTACAAGACTTATATTATCCTTTAGAATTACTTCTACTAATAAGGTTTTATAGATGATGTTTCCAAAAGATAAAAATTGTATATCAATAACTTCTATGTGTATATGTTTGATTTTTTATACTAACAATTCTTCATTAAATAAATAAAATAAGGCACCAAAATCTAATGAGACAAAGGTAGAAACTACAAGGTTTTTAGATCCTTAACAAACTTATAGTAAAAGCCAAGCAGAAGGTTTATAAGATGATATAAAATTTATATAAAAATATATTATACAAGAAGCCTCATGCATAGTTTATAATATATATTGGTGGATTTTAAAAAATATATTTTCTTCTTTTAGGATTTTACTCTTTGTTATATGGTTTTGATTCTTTTTAAGATAATATTGAATAATATATTTTAGTTCTTTGCAATACAAATACAAACCTTTTTAGTATTAAGTTTTTTAATATTATAAGAGATTAAAATTAGATACTATCAATTTATATATTTTTTATATTTTATTAAATATCTAAATTAATTTATATACTTATCAAAAAAATATAAAAATTTTGAATTACTTTTATACAAGTTTTTTTATAATAAATTTAAAATTTAATTGATGCATTTGACAACAAAATCAATTATTTGATTCAATATTTGAAGGTTAAACAAGTTTAGTAATAATTTCTTGACATCATGTTCTAATCCTTAAAAAAAACTAATGAACAAGGTCAATGTTAATCCACTTCATGTCAATTAATAATTGTTAAATTATGTGATGCATATACAAATAAAAACTAATTTTCTTGCTATAAAACTTAGATTTTTTTGGTTGATGTACAAATTACATTATATTTTTATATATGGATTAAAATTCCACCAATAATATATACAAGTAGTAGAAAGTATGATCTTGATGTTTTAAAAATAAAAAAAATAAAAAAAGAATAGTTTCTTTGAATAAGTTTTAATAAATTTGATCTTAAATGCTTCAGCTAGATATTAAAGAGATTAGATTTTAATAGTTAGTTATATATGATCAATAAATCTTTAAAACTTAGATCTAATATTATCAAACTTCTCCAAAAAAATAACTCTTAGTTCTTTAATTAGTACAATTATATTTCTATGAGTCACTTGAAGTTATGAAATTGTTACAAAAAATCCTCATAATCTCTATGCCGTCTTAATTAATCACTCATAAAGTTAGTTAAAGTTGTAGACAAAGTTATTATAAAGCAAATATTAAATTTTTTATTTGTTCTTATATTTAAATTATAATATTCTTCATTTATACTAATTTTACCATGACTAGAAGAACTTAAGAATTTTTATACAAAAAAGAGAGAAAAAAATAATATATATATATATATATATATATATATATATATTAAAAAAATATTATTATTTTAAAAGAAGATAATTTTTAACCTCTAAAATATTTTTATACTTTTAAAAAAAATAAATCTTTATTTTATCAAAAAAATCAAATTCTAATATTGTATATATTGGTCTTATTAAATTGTTAAAGATATAAGTGTAAATGCAACTTTGAAAAGATAACATATTTTTGTATCATTGAGCATGGATAAAAATTAAAAAAAATTTAGATATAAGATTTAAAAGAATCAAAATGGCTATTAATAATTATAAAGAAATAAAATATTTAAATAAAACTAGAATATAAGAAAGGCATTGGCAAAACTAAAGATGGCCTCAATCTTCCCTCTAAATATACTAGCGATTAAAAAAACCTTCAAGAAACTTCCTAAAGACCTTGAGGCTTATGGCGTAGGCATCTAGATTATAGATTGCTTCTATAGTAACTTCCTAAAAATAAAAAACTTACAAAATACGTTTTAATAGCCTATAAAATAATTGAATAAAATCTATTCAAATAATTGTATAAAACTTACAAAATAATTGAATAAAACTTACAAAATACGTTTTAATAGCCTATAAAATAATTGAATAGTACATATTTATAATTATATACTATAATATTTGTGATACGTTTTTAAATACGTTTTAATATTTTATTTTATTCAATTTTATATATATTGAATAGATTTTATTCAATTATTTTATTCAATTTATATATATTGAATAGATTTTATTCAATTTATATTTCAATCTATAAAATTTTGTAGTTATTAGAAAAATTTAATTAATAAGAGATATTAAAAATAAAATAATTTGGTCAAAAAGATAATATCAAATTGTACTAGCTAAAAATAAGTCTTATTTTTCTTCTTTTAGAAATTAATTAATAATTATATAGTCATATTTTAGAATATATATATATATATATATATATATATTTAATGTGTGAATAAAATATTTTATTTTGGACTTAATCTAATAGAAAAATAAATTTAATATTACAATTTTAAGTTTAATAAATATAAATGAAATTTTAGACTTTAAAAATCAAAAGATAAGTTGTAATATAGTAGGTAAAATAAAAATATTTATTGATAGGAAAGAATAGTATAGTGGCAAGTCTAATCAAGGCATACATAAATAATTATTGACTTTAATAAATTTTCTTAAATTTGTATCAGAGTTACTATATTATTATATGGGGGAGTTAATAGATGTTACTATATTAATATTCATGATATATTTTAATAACAAGTATGATTTGAATAAGGTGTATTTAAACCATGATTCGATGCTAGTTTTGATTTTTTGATTTTTTAATTTTTTATTGATTTATAGAACTTTTTTCTTATATAGATAGTGGCAAAAATACTAAAGTCAATTGGTATTTGTTTGGTACAACCTTTAAGTTAGATGAGACTATTGCAGTATTTTAAATTCTTTTAAATATGATGATTAAGCACTTGCAATTGGAAGAAGTTCTATTAGGCCTATTAATCAAGGCACTTATACACATATAGGATTAAAAGTCTAATCAAGGCACTTATATACATATAGGATTAAAAGGTAATATTTCAAATATTTTATATTCACTATTATTTTTTTTAAGATATGTAGTTATTTTAATCTCTAATTGTTTTATTAATATATTAAATTGATGTAAGATTTGATTTCTTTGTCTTATATAGTCTACAACTATTGTAAATTCTTTCTTATATATTTGATAAAGTTTGCTTCTAAGCTTATTTTGGTTGTCTATGCATATTATTTTATTAAATTGTAGGTTTTTAATTGAACTAAGGTTTGATATTCTTTTACAAAATAGATAATATTTAAACAATATGTACATCTAAAAAATAAAAAAATATAATAGATGTTTTTTTTTTTTAATAATAGTTTTGACAATTCTAAATTAAAAAAAATTTATCTACTTTGTAAGTCAATTGTAATATAAAAATAAGGGTTGATAGAATTAGAATTATACTCATTATCTTCTAAAATAGTCTCTAAGTTATTGGCAAGTTGTTTGTCTATTTTTAATGTAGTTGACATATTTTTAAAAATAATCTAAGATAAAAATTTTGTTATTGGCAAAATAATTTGAAGTATATATTCTACTCTTAGAATGTATAAAATTTTATGTATGCATTTAAAAATATTCAAAAGTAATATGCATTGCATTCACTTGAAGTATATTGTTTGGTGTATAGTATCTTCTATGTATGAGTAACTAAGTGCCAAAAAATTTTGTGAGTTGATTATCATAATTTTAATTGTGGTTTCTAAAAGAGCCTAATTCTACTCTTGGTCATACTAAGTGCGGTTAAGCTAGTTGCAATGACAGTCAACGTTTGTAATTTTATATTCACTATTGTTCTTTGGTTTCTATTCATGACATGTTCACCGAATAAACTTATTGCTCTTCTGAGCCCCGAGTTTCTTTTCAGTAGCAGCCGCTCTTTCTCATCTGCATCCCATAGTGTCTAATCAAGGCAGATCTAGTTCAGTACGTCACTAATCGTTGGAGTGAACTTCAGGGCTCGTGCTTTCACAACCTGGAGTGGTATTATTGTGTTGTGCGTGAAAGCTCTGCCATCCTTGAGGAATTCTGAAGGAATTTTTGTTGGCTACACTTCACTATTCCCTGTGTTAAGAATTTCAGGCAGCACTGCTGCTAAATTGAAATTTAGTACATTACGAAGTCTGAACTATTATGGAGCAGAACATGATTCATATCTTTGATCAGGAGAAAAAATTTCCCTGAACTTGAATTTGAAGTTGGATTCAGAATACGTTCTCAAGGTAGACATCATGCTCCACTGTAATAATAGTGCCAGGAAAGCGGTTAGCAACTGCATGCTGCATTCCAGGAACAGCCAGGAACATAACAATTCATCGTCTTCGTTAAACTTATAGTCCTTTGCATATTCGTGAAGCTGTAGTCTTGAACGTTTCCTGATTTTGAACTGATCATCGGGAGAGACGAGAACGTGAAGCAGCCCAAACATCGAGTAACAGCTCTTCAGGTGCTTTTAACGATGTTTATTTTTTTATTTTTATGGTTTCATGACAGTTTCTCGTATTCACAGGTAAATGCGAAAGAAGACAATGCACAATCACGTTCACTCGCACCGTCATCGATTTGTGAAACACTAAAGCTCTGGGGCATTGTGAAATCATCCAGACGCTCTATTACTGGACATTTTGGGCGGCGTAATATGTTTCTTGATTTCAGGAATGACCCATTGTGGAAGTTCATTTTTCTTGCCTTTCTAACAATCAAGATTATTGACGACCATTGCGGATTGTGGATGCTTTTCAATCCGCTTCAATGGAATATAATTACATGGCGTACTATGATTTTCACCATCAGTTGCATTGTTCAAATTGCAACTACTCAGTCTTTACTCACTTTTTAGGAGAATCAATGTGAAACATACGTCTCTTTGCTATTGAAGGGAAGGTTGACGACAGCTTTGAAGTCAAGCCTGTGAAGAAGTTTCAGAAGTGTTTTCTCGTCACGACATCCAGAATATGTGGTGTAGGATCTCCTGTTCTAAGAAGCAGAAGGATGTGACTAGTCTTGTGTGAGTAGTAAAATGGCTCACTTGTTTTCTTCTCAAACATGTAATTAGTGTTACGAGGACAAATTTAGCCTAATATAAATAGATAAAATCCTAGTAAACGGGACTTGTTAAGATTGACTACGTAGTTCTTAGTTATGGGGTGCTTAAGTTAATCTATCCATTTATTGGTGGATTAGTAGAGAATTTAGTGATAGAAGGAAATTAATCTCTAGAGGGGATTTTTGGGCCTCTTTACCATGAACTAAGGTGGCCACCACATCATCTAATCCTAGCCAAATCATGTTAACCTTGGCCATGACATGTGAATCCTAGCCACATCATGTGAATCCTAGTAACGACACTCTAATTTTGCATTATGCCACCTTGCAGTTAATCCAGACAAAACAATTTGATCAGTGAGTTAATCCGCTACCGGACTCATGAAAGCGCCGCTGGCCCCTCTGCCTCACATCTTGCAATCCTCCGAAATTGAACTCGGTGGCAGGAGCCTAAATCCGATTCCATCGTGGTCACCTCCCCGGGAATCGGGAGAGAGGCAACAGTTTTCCTTTTGCCGGTGGCGGAATTGCTCTCCTGTGTGCTCCTGCCCTTGTGCTCAATTCGAAGTGGTGTTGCTGATTTTCCCGTTCCTTTGTCGGCTCTTCTTCGAGCCGAGGTATTGCTGATTTTTCCACTCCTTCGTTGGCCCTTCTTCAAGCCGTGGTGTTCCTGGTTGTTCCTGATTTCCATCGACCTTCCTAGTTAGTTCCTGACTCTCCATTTCGTCGCCGGTTATTCTTCAAGTCGCGGTGTTGCTGTCGTGGTGTTGCCCTTCGGCAAGTCGTGGGATTGCTGGTTGTTCCTGATTCCCATTTGTTGTTGGCTCTTCTTCCTGTCGTGGTATTGTCGACCAACGGAGTGGTGCTGCTCTTGATCGACGTCGCGGTGCGCTGTTTCAACATCGACAGTCCTGTTTTTTCTTGCTTCTCTATTTGTCATCGGCTCTTCTTCCTGTCGGGGTGCTGCTAATCGACGTGTGGGTGCTTCTCTTGACCAACATCGCAGTTTGGCTAATTCGACGTCGAGCTTCCTAGTATTCCTAATTTTCCATCCTTTGTCGGCACTTATTCGAGCCGTGGTGTTGCTCCTTCTCCTGGTGGTGCTGCTCTTGATCAACGTCGCGGTGTAGCAGTTTCGACGTTGACCTCCCTGGTTGTTCCTAATTTCTATTTGTCGTCGACTCTTCTTCTTGTCGTAGCACTACTGATCGACGTGGTGGTGTTGCGGCTCCGACGTCGACCTGCCGGATTGTTTCATCCATCGTCAACTGTTCCTGCTATTTGTCTCCGTCGTCGTAGCCGGTTGTCGCTGTGTATGCTAGAGCCCGTCCCCGCTGGCCGCCGTTGCTCTGTATTGTTGTGGGTCGAGTGGGAGTCCATTTGAATGCTTCTGTAGTAGTTCCAGCACCTTGGGTTGAAGAGGAAAGGCGGAAATTAGTTCTGAACTGAGCGTTAAACCAGTTGCAAACGGATTTTAACCTGCGAAGCTAACGAGCCTTTTATACTTGATAATATTGTGAGTTGAAGTGTAAGGCTCAATTTGTGTAAGGCCATAGCCGTACAAAATTCACAGCGGCCCAAAATTGGGAAGGAAGTAAGGAAAAAATAATAACGAACTAAAAAATAATAACAATAGTAAAAACAATTAAATAAGTAAGATTTAACTACAACACAATAATCCAGAAAAATCAAATAAAACAAATAAAAAAAATAAAAAAAGATATAAAGATGTAATGAAAATAAATCATGAGGCAATCAAACAAGTGGCTTAAAAGGTTAATAAGATCACTTAAAAGCTAAATACATGAGGTAAATCAATAATTTAAGACACAAACATAATTATTGGAAGATGTCAATTAACCTAATGATAATTATTAATATAAGATTATTAATATGATAAAGTAAGTTTAAAATTTGGTGAGTCTAAAGCTTCTCTTTAGACTTAGCTTCAATTTAAAGAAGGCTTGTTGGCTACTTTAATCAATACTAAATAATAACTTTGCTTTTTGAATATTAGGGTGTAACTATCAGTTTAAAAACAATCCTTCTTATGTTGAAGTTGACAAATTGTGGCCAAAATTTATGTTATATTATGGACATAAGATTTATTTCAATAATTATCTAGTTAATATAGATAAGTAGAAGTAGATAAAAGTAGATTAATTTGATAATATCTTATAGAGAAGCTTATTAGAAGCTTCATAGATGCAGATTCATCTTTATATATGTCTATAGGTGATTAATAGGTTAAAAACTTGGCCAACAAGCTAGCCATAAGTCGCATATGTTGGTAGCTTGTGGAACAAGTTAAGTATGTGATGCACATGTAGGAAACTTATCTTGCAAGTTTGACATGTGTCTTGCAAATTGGACACATGTTAGAAGTCCTATCGAACGATGCTATGTAGTTCTTAGGTAGATAGTATATATAGAGATAAGAATGAAGCCCTCTTCACTCTTGTCAATTCCTTTCTTACTTCTAATCTAGTTTAAGAGTCTTTAGTCTTCTTATCTTTAGCAATAGCCATTCTAGTTTTAATATTATTCCATTTTCTAGTGATTTTCTATTTTTTTAAATGACACAAGAGTGTATTGACATTTTATTCTTTTATGATTCATATCCTTGACAGTTTGACAAGAGTGAGGATTCATTATTCTTGTTTTATATTTAAGAAGCAAATGGATTATCCCACTTCTATTATTGCATTTGAAGATTACGGACTATCCACCTTTAAACTAATATTCTTTGCTTTCTAACCTTAATTTTTTCTTTGAAAGAGAATGGATCACCCTTCTTTGTAAAAATTCTTATTTGATATTTGAGGTTGCGGATTATCTTCCTCTAATTTGAGTTGTGGAGTTATTAAGCTATCTAAGATAGAAGAAAAGATCATGGATGCTACACTTAGTAAAAGTGAGAATAGATTTGCAACTATTGCAGATCTTGAAGAGCTTCTCAATACTCTCAAGGTAGAAATTTCCCGCATCATTAATGCCAATCATAGAAATATTATTCCTACGTCTATGAAAGAAGTCTAGAACCTACACCAAAAAGTTGTACAGTTGAAAGAAGCAAGTAAATGAGCCTCATAATTAAATCCAAAAAGTCTTATTTTTACAAGCATGAAAGAGGCAAAGATTAATATGCCTGAGAAGTTTGATAGAACAAGATCAAAATTTTGAAGATTCCTACAACAAGTTAAGCTATATCTAAGGTTGCATCTTTTCCAATACTGTAATGAATTTACTTAAGTTGGATCTATAGGTGCACTTCTATTTGGAAGTGCTCTTTTTTTATTTGCACCTTTAATGGAAAAATATTCAGGACTTCTTTATAATTTGAATTCATTCGTCAAAGTGTATATGGCCACATTTGAAAAAAATGATTGAAAGAAGGTAGCAGAGATCAAATTCTTATCTTTATAATAAAGATCATAGTTAGCTATAATATATGCTGCTAAATTCTAAAACCTTACTTGCAATGTGGAGTAGAACAACAAAGCTCTTATTAACTAATTTTATTGTGGATTGAAGAATAATGTCAAAAAATTATTATTAATAATATCAAAAGTGGACTCTTTGTAATAATTTATTTTTCAAGCCATTACATGTGATAATTAATTATTCAAAAGGTGTATAAATTTGGTTAGAGAGGAACGAATCAATTATTGATAGAAACTTCTAAATTTTTAAAAACTTATTTGACTAAGTCAAAATCAATGCAAATTGATATAATACGTTTTAAATCTTTTACCAAATAGAAAAAGACTTGATATTGTTAAGAGGATTTATGCTTAATTTGTGGAGAAGCTAAGCATATTGCTCAATATTATCCAAAGAAACAACGCAATCACAAAATGAAGAATATAGCTGCTAAAAAAGATAATGTGTTAGAAAATGAATTTTTTCAGCTACAATAGAGACCATGCAGTTGAAATCATGTACAACACCTTGTAAAGGTTCTATTTTCTTCTCAGATCCTTTATCTTATTTTACAACAGATTTATTTTTAGGACCTAAAAATCATAAAGTCCTTTCTCTATTAGATTCAGAAGCCTCAGCTTGTTTCATAGATAAAGATTTTGTCAAAAAATAAAAAATATCTCTAGTTAAGAAAACTAAATCTATACATGTAGAAGTCATAGATGGTCATTCATTGTCTTTTAGAGATGTTATCTATGAGACTATTCCTTAAGATATAGCAACTAAAAGATATAATAATGTGATAATATTTAATATGATTAGATCTCCTTCCAATCTAATTATTTTAGAATTATTGTGATTAAAAAGTATAATCTTCAAATAGATTGGACTTCTCGTAACCTTAATTTTTTTTATAGTTTAATCTAATTATTTTTAGTTAAATAGATATATATAATTCTAATAAATCCAAATCTTTATTGATAGATACTAAAGCTTTCATACATGCAGCAAAAGAAAGATCATCTTTTGTTATATTTGTCACACCCATTTCTAATACTCAAAAGACTATAAGTGGTATTCCTAGCTAGTATCAAGATTTTAAAGATATTTTTGAAATAAAAAAATACAGATATTCTTTCAAAGTATCAACTTCATGATTGTTTAATCGATCTTTAAGAAAAAACTCAACTACCATTTGGACTAATCTATAATTTATCATAAAATAAGTTGGTTGCATTGAAGGAATATATTGATAAAAACTTGGCTAAGAACTTCATACACCATTCAAAGTCTTTAATAGGAGCTCCCATCTTATTTATAAAAAATAAAAATAAAAATAAAAAAATGGATTATTATGGATGTATGTAGATTATTAAGGATATTAGAAGATTACTATAAAAAATATGTATCCTTTATCTTTGATTTCAAGATTTCTTGATCAACTCAATGAACCAAAGATCTATACAAAAATAGATCTATGAAGAACATACAACTTGGTCTGCATCAAAAAAGGTGATGAATTGAAGACTGCATTTCAAATATAATATCATGCTTTTTGGACTTACAAATGCACCAGCTACTTTTCAACATCTTATGAATGACATTTTTTGTGAATTTCTTGATGATTTTATTGTCTGCTATTTAGACAATATTTTGATCTACTCTAAGAATACAAAAGAATATGAATTTTATGTTTGTCGTGTGTTACAAAAACTTAGAGATGCAAGATTATATGCCAAGATAGACAAGTGTATATTTTACACTATTCAAATTGACTTCTCAAAATACATCATTTTGAATGATGGTCTCAAGATGGATGCTAAAAAAGTCTAAATAATTATAGACTAGAAGATTCCAAAAAATAATAAAAGATATACAATGTTTGTTGGGATTTACGAATTACTATCGAATCTTTATTAAGAATTTTTTTCAAATTATAGCTCTACTTATAAGCTTAATTTATAAAGATAAATTTGAATAGATTAAAGAAATAGAAGCATTGTTTGAAGTTTTAAAGATAACTTTTATTTTTATATTAATTTTATATTATATCAATTTTTTTAAGATATTTTTTATAAAAATAGATACATCAAACTTTGCTTTAGTCATGGTATTATCACAAATAGGAGCAAATGATAAACTCCATCTAATAACTTTTTATTCTAAAAATTTTTTAATAGCAAAGATCAATTATAAAATCCATAATAAAGAACTTCTTATAATTATAGATTCTTTTCAAAAATGACATCATTATCTGAAAGGTGCTTCTAGTCCAGTTAGTATATATATAAATTATAAGAACCTTGAATACTTCATGTCGACATGTATATTGAATTGTTGTCAAGCTTGTTGGAGCATGTCTTTGTCAAGATTTGACTTCATTATTACCTATCGATCAAAAAAACAACAAGGTTTGTCCAATATCTTGTCTAGATGTTCCTATCTTATACCAAAAGAAGGAGATTTAACTTTTGATCAACAAAAAATAATCCTCTTGAAGCCGGAATAATTTCATCTTTAAACAATAAAATCAACATTGACTATTAATTCAACTTTTTTCATCCAAGTCCAATCAAGTATGTCTTTAGATTTTTTTCTTCATGATATTAAGAATAATTCATCCAAGACTCATGATACGTCTAAGTTTGAGTTCAAAAATAATCTATTCTATTTCAAAGCATGTCTATATATTCTAGAAGGTAAAGTACGACTACATGCTCTTGAAGCTTGTCACAACTTCTTTGCAGTAGAATATTTTGGATATAATAAGACTTTGGAACTAATATCAAGAGATTTTTGGTGGCTTCAAATGTAGAAGGCTATTAAAGAGTTTGTACAATTATGTGATATTTGTTCAAGATCAAAAAATCTTTCATTATCAACCTTACAAACTTCTCCAACCATTACCTATACCAAAATAATCTTGATCTTTTGTTTCTATAGATTTTATCATGGATCTTTTTAATTTAAGTTTATATGATTGTATATTTGTGATTGTAGATTATTTCACTAAGATGGCATAATTTGTACTATATACAAAATCTATCACAAGTAAAGAAATAACTAACTCTTCCTTGATAATATCTATTATTATTATGAATTATCAACGGATATTATATCAAATAGAAGGACTCAATTTATATCAAGATTTTAGAGAATCTTTTTCAAAATATTAAAGGAGGGTATAAAACTATTTTCAACTTTCTACTCTCTAACTGATAGACAAACAGAATAGATAAATCAAGTTTTGAAGCAATATTTGAAGAATATCATTAATTATCATTAAGATAATTGGATAATTTTTTTACCATTGGTAGATTTTGCTTACAATAATTTGATATATTCTTCTACTCAATAAAGTCCATTCTTTATCAATTATGGTTATCATCTATAATTTGATACTTTTCACTTTTCAAAAGTTGATAATCCTGCGGTGGAAGATTTGGCAAATTGGTTATTAAACCTACATACAATAATGAAGGAACAATTAAAAGAAACTCAAGAATGATAAAAGATCAATATAAATATCTATTATAAGAAACAACCTCAATTCTTTATAGATGATAAGATATAATTACTTTGTTATAATATTAAGACTATTCATCTTTGTGACAAGTTAGATTATTATAAGCTTAAACCATTTCTAATTTGTGAATAGATTTATCCAATTGCTTATTGATTACACTTATCAAAATCTATGAAGATCCATCCTATATTCTATGTATCATTGTTTAAGTTATACAAGACAGTAAACATACAAAGAAGAAGACAAATGCCACTACCTCCTATAGAAGTGAAGAACAATGAAGAATTTGAGATGGAAGAGATCTTAGATTCAAGACGATGTTGAAATTAGCTGGAATATCTTATACATTGGTACAAATTTTATATTAATGAATGTATATAAGAATCATTTAGGAATCTAGCAAATACATTAGCAAAAATTTATGCTTTATATTGACAACATCTATCAAAATCAAGATAAAGAGTCAAAAAAATCTTTCAAAGATTAAAGTATATATTAAGGATAATTTGACGCATCTTAAACTTTTTTAATATTTAATCACCACTCTTCTTGGAACTTGTCTTTAGAAAGGGAGATAATATTATGGATATAAGATTTATTTTAATAATTATCTAGTTAATATAGATAGATAGAAATAAATAAAAGTATATTAATTTGATAATATCTTATAGAAAAGCTTACTAGAAGTTTAATAGACACAGATTCACCTTTATACATGTTTATAGGTGATTGGTAGATTAGAAACTTGGCCAACAAGCTAGCCATATATCACATATGTTGGTAGCTTGTGGAACAAGCTAAATACATGGCGTACATATAGAAAACTTATTTTGCAAGTTTGATATGTGTCTTGCAAATTGGACACATATTAGAGGTCCTATAAAATGCCACCATGTAATTTTTTAGATAGATAGTATAGATAGAGACAAGAATAAAGCCTTCTTCACTCTTGTCAACTCCTTTCTTACTTCTAGTCTACTTTCAAGGATCTCTAGTCTTCTTATTTTTAGCAATAGCCATTCTAGTTTTAATATTATTTTATTTTTTAATGATTTTCTATTCTTTTGAATGACATAAGAGTGTATTGATATTTTATTCCTTTATGATTCATATCCTTGACACGTTAAAAAGAATATGCAACCAACTATCAATTTGAGTTGGATTACACAAAATTTAATTTTAATAGAGGCTACAAAGACTAGACTTAGATCAAAAAAATAAAAGAGAAATAAAGTGGCAAATTAAAAAATAGACTATATTTATAATTAATTCAAAGAATTTTGTTATATTAATAATAACAATAAGAATATTTTTGGCCTTATATTTAGTACTTGGTACTATTAAATTTTTTTTTTTTGTTTTTCTCTCTATGTGCTTATAATTATTGGCCTTTGTAGTTACTTATATTACTTTAATTAATTGCACATGGCTAACCATCTTTTTATTAATAGCTACATACTCTCTTAGCCTAATTTGTTCTAACTTGGACTTCAAGACATCTAATTTTTACTTAAGTTGAATATTTTCAACTTGTCTATTATTATTTGAACCTTAATAGTTCAATTCTTATGTAAGTTGGATACCTCCAATCTACCTTCTATTGTCTAGACCTTATTAATTTGGATTTCTTTTTTGAATCAATTCTTCTAAACTTTAATTAACCAAGTCATTTAATATTACATCTACCTTATTTTAGGTGTATCCTTGGACACTTCTATCATGTTGATTTAGCGGCCTAGTATTAGACTTTAATACCTTGTATTGAAGATTGGAATTTTGACAAAGCTCAAATTTAATCTAGATATGTATCTATTAGAGTGAAACTTGTAGAAGATGCAATTGTGCTTACTTTTAAATTATTGAAAAAATAAATAATTTTATGTATCGAAGTCTTGGTTGCAAGATCCTTCTTTTTAAGACATGGTACAAAAGGCCTTGATAATTTGATATAGATTGGATTATATTTAAAAAAGACATCAATATCTAATTGAAGATATGGATGATGTTCCAAATTGTATTAGACATTTGATCTTTTATGTGGTAGTTGGAGTGATTTATATCTTAGAATTGACTTTGACAAGTTTAAAACCTCTTCTTTGGTATTAATGATATTCAAATATAAAGTTTTTTTATAAAAAATAAGCATTATGATTAAAATTTTAATCAAAATCTATTAGTTGGTATTGATTTACATTATTTTCAAGGTGCGCTACTTGATTGTTACTTGAAGTACCTTGATTGCCAAAGTTAACTTGTGATAAGTCTTTTTAGAGATGCACAAATTTAAATATGAGCTCTTTATTGTAGTAATTTAATGTCCAAATTAGAATTTTAAAGTTGTTTATACAAATCTTGAAACATGTCACATTGTTGTATTACGTGTTGTCCTATTTGAGAATGAATCGAGCACATGGCTGTGGAGGATGAAGTCGCGGTTCACAAATACTCAAGAACCTTTAATAGATTTTATCCATATAAAAAAAATATAATATAAATGTCAATATGAGAGTATTTAAATCAATACAAAGTGCTTAAAAATATTCTTCCTAATAACTTCATCCACATATAAATCCCAATTGCTTTGTTACTTATTACAATCAAGTAACTTAGATTTATTTGTTGTAAAAAGTTGTAGCCAAGGCTATAAACTATGATTAGGATATTTTCTATCTTAGAAATCTATAATTCTAAGATATTCTTAAAGACTAAAAATAGTCCCAAAATAAAGTGGCTTTACTTACAAAAAAAGTGCAATAACCATTGGATTTAGATTTACATGTTATATTGTTATACATCAATTGATATTTTCAAATGACACATAAAAAATTTTAAATATAAAATATGGATGAAATAGTGCATGAATGTTTTTTTTAAATAAAAATAAGGCCTTTTATATTCAATTTAGATTTCAATAGTTTAGTGATCAAGTGGATCAAAAGCGAGTTAGAACTAACAAAGATGCCAAGGACCTTTAAAGGTCTATTGGATAATTCATTAGTCCAAGGGAGTATAATTATTCTTATTATAAAGTTAAAATTTAATATACTTGGTAAAAAGAGATGATTTGGTTTAAAGTTTTTTGCTCATGTTCTTCATTGGACTAAATTTCTTATTGTTTGGAAATATAATCTAGTCATCTAAAATATTCTACATCTTAAACGTGATGGTTGTCATTGTTATTTTGCACATCCAACGTGAAATACAAGAAGTCTCAAAAAAAAAATTATTGTCAAAGAGTGTATTCTATAGTTTTATAAATATACATGTGATGGATGACTTCTAGAGTGTCTCAATTGTGTCTTTGAAGTTTACAAATATAAACTAAGTTCAATTAAAAAGCCTTGACAAAAAAGAAAAGCATTAATCGGTTATTGCTAAGATAATATGGACTTTATTTAAAGCCAAAGATTTAAAAAAATATTTATTTGAAGATATTGTATTCAAATAGACCTTTTTTGATGCTCCAACTACCCTAAGACCATATCAATGCTCTAGTACACTTATTAAAGAGCCTCTTTTTTAAAGTACTTTTGATCAATATAGAATAATAATTAAATAAAAAAATTTAATTAAGATAAATTTAAATGTAATTAATATTACTTCACCAAGAATATGCCGCTTTTCTAGACAACTCTATTGTTGATAAATTTTTCAATTAAATACATGTAAGGCACCATTACACTTCTCCATCTTAATTCAAAAAAGCTTATAAGGCATAATTTATTCATACAAGCAATCTTTTGTTGAGCTCTTTTGCTTTTATTATGCCTAAGCAATAAAATGGTTGAATTAGAAGGCTTTGAATAAGTACCATTATGCAATATCCTTTATATATTTTGAATAAAATGCTATAGTATTGGCCTCTTAATATTCTTATATGGATGTTGCTATTTGTTTGGCTAAATTGGTAGCTATAGTTGAGAAGATGTGGATATGAAAGATGAGATATATGGTATATAGAGACAAAATGTGCTTCATGACTAATAAATAATATCTCATATAGCAAGTGAGGATGAATAAAACAAAGAAAGGCAGTTGTTTAATATTATTTTTTTGAATAAAGAAAAAAAAATTAAATAAAGAAATAAAAGAAACAACACTTGAATTTTGTTTGATTGTTATTATATTGAATGGGAATTGGTATTAATTTTTGGTATATAGAAAGAATAGAAATCATCATAATTAGTACAAAAAATTACTGTTTTTCTTTATTTGATAAAAATAATTTTTATCCTTATTATTTTTAATTTGTTATTGTTCCTTTTTAATGTTCCGTTCCAGCTTTAATGAGTACATCACCAAGAAGAGTTTTTACGGTCATGGCCTTGTACAATCAAGTCTTACAATTCAACCGACTCAGAAGTCCCAACTTATCAATTCAACTCACAATGTGGTCACGCATAGAAGACCCGTTAGCTTAGCAGATTTAACTTTGCTTCCAACCGGCTTAGCACCTACTTCAGACTCGATAACCGCCTTCCTTCCTCAAACCGAGGTGTTGGAACTACTACCGAAGCATTCAGATGGACTTCTACATGACTTACAATAGCACAAGGCAACAAAGGCCAACGGAAACGGGGTTAGCACGCACAGTGACAACCGGCTACGTCGACGGAGACAATAACGAGACGGATGAAGAACTCCTGAAGGTCGACGTCCGGGCAGCACCTCGACCAGAGAGGAAGCAGCATCACGGCTCGAAGAATAACCGGTTGACGAAATGGGAATCAGGAATAGGAAGTCGATGTCGGAGCAGCCACACGGAGGGAGCAACACCACGAAGAAGAGTAACACCACGGCTCGAAGAAGAGTCGACGACGGGATGAAAATCAAGAACAAACCATGAGCACCTCGGCTTGAAGAAGGCCGACAACGACGGGGTGGAAATCAACAGCACTCGGCTCAAAGAAGGGCCGACGTCGATGGGGTAGAAAACCAGCAACAACTCGGCTTGAAGAGAGCCGACGGCGAACAAGATGGGAAATCAGCAACAACTCGGCTCGAAGAAGAGCCTACTACGACGGGATGGAAATTCAGGAATACAGCAGCACTTTGACTTGAAAAAGAGCCGACAACAAACGGGATGGAAAATTCAGCAACAACTTGGCTCGAAGAAGAGACGACGACAAACGGAGTGTGAAATCAGCAACAACTCGGGTTGAAGGGAAGCCGACAACAAACAGAATGTGAAATCAGCAACACGGCAGCACGTCGGCTCAAAGAAGATCCGACGCCCCTTTGAACTGAGTACAAGGATAGGAGCACGCAGGAGAGAAATTCTGCCATCAGCGGAAGGAAGATTGTTGTGTCTCTCTCCGACCCAGGGGAGGTGACCCTGATGGGATCGGTTTAAGGTTGGCTACCCAGACAAACTTCGGAGAATTGCAGGGGAAATGCAGAGTTGCCAGCGGCGGCTTTGATGAGCCTAACGACTATTAACTTCGGTGATTAGATTGTTGAAAGTCAGATTAAAGGGGCACAAGTCGGATTAGTGGACATGGCCACTGTTTTACGAGATATGGTCAAAGATGAGGTGGCATGGCCACAGTTTTGAGTGACATGGCAAAGGCTTTACCCATCATGGTAGCCACAATAATTCCCCTTAATGAGACCTAAAAACCTCCTAAAAGACTATCATTCCTCTTCTACAATTAAAATTTTCACTCATTTATTAATAAATTGCTAGGATAAATCAAACACCCCTAAAACTAAGAACTATCTAATCAATCTAAACAAATCCCATTTATTAGGATTTTATCTATTTCTAAACTTGTATTCTTAACACCAATTATATGTAGTTAGAGAAGAAAACATCCAATGAGTCATTTTGAACATTGACAATAGTAGAGAAATTGTTTATCATGAGAATGGGATTGCATAATGTACAATGCATGTGTTGTATAACAAAGTAGGTGAAAAAATTTCTATGTAGAGATACTCTAAGATGGGATATAATTAGTCTAGTTCTAAAGAAAATAGATTTATATTGGACAAGTTATTGTCCAAATTAGATTAATATAGATTTCTAGAGTAAGTACAAGATAAAGCATTGATAATACTATGGCTTTTGCCAAGTTTGTAAATGACAATGAAGTCAATTTTTAAAAAGAAGAAGAGCTATTGTGCTAGTCATTTGGATATTTGAGATTTGTTGACTAAGTACATCAACACCATGTGGCTAATATAAAAGATAAAATAATTATCAAATAAGTAGAGGTGGAATTTTGAGATTGCATAAACCATGGCTAAAGCTTACTTTTTTATAGTTGTATAATTCTTTTCCATAGATAATAGAAGGCAAGAAGTGTAAGTTATAGATTAATCATAGTTGATGGTAGGATTTTAAACTAGCATTATTCTAAGAACAATATTTGATATATTTATGTAAACCTGGAACTCCAAATATCAATAGATATGGATGAAGATTGGAACATTTGTATACTATTGTTTAATAGTATCAAAGGTTGTTTGACAATCATTCAACCATTCAAAGAGAATATTTTTTTGAGTAAGGTAAGTAAAAGGTGCCATAATTCTTATATAGCCGCAAATATAAGCTTGATTGAATTGAATTATCTTGTTGAAGATTTGATTATTTTTTTTTTATTTTTTGGAGGTGCCATATTAACTAGAGCTTATATCTTTTGTAGATCCAAATTTTTTTTGTCCTTTGAGACAATGTAGCCAAAGATCAATTTAAAGTATACCATGAAGGTGTATTTGTTTAAGTTAAGACTTACTCTAAGTTTTTACATTGCTAAAAATATAACTCCAATTTGACAAGGTGTGTATCCACAGAGCTGTAGACACTAAAGTCTTCAAAGAATAGGTACAAAAAATTATCCAAGTATGCTTTAAATACTTAATTAATCACTTATTAATATATTAGAGAGATGTTCTTGAGGCCAAATGGTATAACAATCTAAACAAAGGCGGATTATTTGGTATTAAAGTGGCTTGATTTTATAGATTTGATAAATATTATATTAATAAGCTGGTTGATAACCTTGCAAACTACCTTCATATAGTTGAAATTTATGTAATATTAAGCTTTATAAGAGAAAAAAATAGAGGGATTGAGTTTAATTTGATGTTTGGCTAGCTTTGAAGGTATATCAAATATGTGTATATAAGACTATGCAAAGATATTCTTATACTTACAAAATAAGAATTCAATTGTAATAGTCTATTTAATTGAGGAGTAGGCATTAATTCAAATAATATGAGGATTAGATTTAGTATCCAAATTGAATAAGAATAGCATAACTTCCTCAATTTGGTTTCAATTGGTGATCTAGAGATTAAAAAGGTATTTATGTATTGGCCTTTTATTGACTAAGATGTTGTCCAAGCTATGGAGGATTAGTACTTTGAAATGGTTAGAATTTGCTAAAATATTAAGATCTATTATGCCAATAGAATGGAGATTATAGATGGCTAATAGAGTAGCTTCTTCTTTCCTTGTGAGCCCTTCAATTATATTATAAGATAGGAATATTTTTAGAATAGTGGCGTTGAATCCAAGTTGGCAATTGATAGCAACAATGAGTACCATTTTGTTTCTTATCATTTGAATTTAGTCCTTAATTTAGTCATAGATGATATGGATATTGTTGTATTATAATTGCTTATAATGTTTAAAATCTATTCAAAATACATAATATGTTTATAGATTTAGATATGTGCTAGAATGGTTAATAAAATAAATTAAAAGGAATTAATATAAGAAACTTTATTTTAGATTTTTACTTAGTTTGGTTATAGGGTTTAAATTATATAGAACCTAAAGATTTAGTATAAAGCCTTGATAGGCAATTGGAGTCCAAAGAAGAAGAATTAAAATATTAAGAATCTTGTTTGGAAGGATGAAGACAAAGTGAAGATGAATGAAGACAAGGAGTGAAGTTCTTCATTCCTATTGGTCAATGGTCATGCCCAATAAGCTTTGAGGAGGCTATCCGCAACAAGAACAAAGGCCAGAAAATCAAATGGCTCCAAATGAATTAATTAGGAAGTTTGAAACAAAGTATAATCAATTACGAAGGTATGAAAGGCAACTATTAGAAACAAAAAAGAATGAGCTATTCTTGCAAACAACTGATGAATACTTAAAGGATAAGCTGCTCTTTCATCTGGCAGATAAGACAATTGAGAGTGGGTTTACAAATAATTGGAGGCTAGTAAAAGAAACAATAGGACTTATGGTTAAACAACAGAAGATCAAGACTTGGGATTATTTATCAAGATTGGAATCAATATTTACATCTAAAAATCTAGTGCTACCTCAAAAAGTGATTAAGACTATCAAGGATGATACTCTTGAGGAATTAATCAAGGGCATACGAGATCTAAAGGTAGAAATGACTGAGTTGAAGAGATCTTAAATAGTAAGCTCATCCAATACATCAGAAGGCTTGAAGGGATTTGTGGAGAGATGCATATAGTGTGATAGTCCAAACGACAAGCAAGATGAATGAGATACTTATAAGACTGTAATCAAAGAAGATATTGTATATCTTAAAGAAGGCAAGATAAGGCTAATAGGTACTAATAAATCTTTGAGAACCAACTTTAGAAAAGGCAATATGAAGAAGCTAGTAGAGGAATAAACATGCAAGAGTGGTACTATGTATAAAGAGAAGCAAAATCTTATTCTATTACAGTTGAATAAAAAGCTGTTAAGATTGTTTCTTCATCAATTATAGAAGTGCATCAAATTTTAAAGGTAAAAATGATCACCACCTTTGATTTTGCAATGATACCAAAAATTAGAGAGAGGGTGCAGGAACTGCATGAAGGGGTTACATTATGGATCAAGTTTGAAGAATTATTGAAGGATGAATTTTTTGAAGAAGACTCAGAGAGAATGACAAAAAGATCATTTTTTGAGTGGATTTGAAGAGTTAGATTAAAAATTATGAATTAATGAAGTTCAGAAAAAATTCCCTTCCTATGGAGGAATGAGGATTTTAGAGCATTTGTTATGTTCTGAGTGGTTTGAAGAAATAAGACTTATGTATTGGATGTAATAACCCTATGAAGATCTCTTTAATATAAATTTGAGGGTTTTATTATACTTGGATCTTAGTTGAGTAATTAATGGCAATCAAAAGCCTAGTACTTTTTTGAGGCAAATTCTATTTACTATGATAGCGTCTTTAAGTATAAAGCAATTAAAGAAGATTTGATATTTAAATATTATATTTTTATTTTAATCACTTTAAAGATGACCTTATATAAAATCTTGTAAATATAAATAGTAAGATTGTAGATTAGTTCTAGCAAATAAATGATCCAATCATCTACCATCTTAATATTGATTGGAGTGGATATTAAAAGAGAGAGTTGGAAGTGTTATATCTCTTTTTCAATAATAACATTGAGACTAGAACCATTATTGAATAAGATTTTGATAATATCTTTATTATTCATATAGATGGTAATCATGGAAAGGTGGCAATCTATAGAAGTTGTAATTACAATTTAGTTGTTTGTTAGTGCATATTAGAAATAAAGGTGATTTTATAAGAATTCTCCTATTGTAGTAATAAGGTTGATGAGTTCATAAATACTAAGGATGATTGATATATCTTCTACATTACTAATGAGGTATTGGAATAGCCATTGAAGCTAAGATTTGGATTTTAGAATTAGCAATGTAGAGTACTATTGGCACTTTGCATTTAATATTTGCATAATTGTCATTTTTTCTATAAACTCATTGCAAAGTTCTTCTTCTATAGTCCAATTATATGTAGGTGGTTTTGGCAAGAAAGTAATTAAAGTTGGATTTGTCTTGCTCCAAAATACGGGATTAAGGTAGCAAAAGCAATTGATATTTATTAGGTAGGAGTTTAGTGGCAAGGTGGTTTTTTCTTAGTAGGAAATAATATCTAAAAATTATCAAACTTTGAATTTTGAAGTAAAGAACATAAATAGGTATAATGGTCTAACAACTTATATAATATATATAAAAACTATTGGCAATTGTAATATTGTAGATAGAATTGAATTTGATTATGTGACAAGATAAAAACAATAATTATTAGTTTGAAGAGAGGCATGTCTTTAGATCTTTCATATTAAGTGGTCAAATTTTGAAAACATGTTAGCCTAATATAACTAATTTTGTTATAATCATGACATTGTTTGCATAGAATATGGGATAAAGGATTATTTAAAGTTGAATGTAATTTAGATAATTCATCTTTTATTTGTTTTACAAAGTGTAGGTCATGAAACAAGATATTTTATAGAAGGCCTATAATAGTAATATATATAAATTCAAGTAGTTATGTATAAAAGTTATTCAATAAAAATATCTCAATAGATATAATCTTAAATTTTATTACTAATAATATCATATATTTATAATAATTATGAACAAATTCGATTGTAAATTGGTGTAGATCACAAAAATAAATATATGCTTAGTTGTTATTAAATTTATCTTTATATCAAGTTAAAAGATAATTAACATATTTTTAAATGAATGAATTAGATTTATTATAATATATATTATAAATTACTTATCATTTTGATGAACTTAAAGGTTATTTTTTAATAAGCCAAGTTTGTGTTACAGACATAAGATTTACTCCAATAACTATCTAATTAATATAAACCAATAGAAGTAGATAAAATAAGTTGATTTGATAATATTTGATAGAAAAGCTTCCTAGAAACTTCATAGACGCGGAATCACCTTTATAAATGTCTATAGGTGATTAATAGGTTAAAAACTTAGTCAACAAGCTAGTCACATGGCGCACATGTTTGTAGCTTATAGAACAAGCTAGCCATGTGTCGCACATGTTGGTAGCTTATAGAACAAGCCAAGTACGTGGCGCACATGTGAGAAACTTGTCGTGCAAGTTTGACACGTGTCTTGCAAATTAGACACACGTAAGAGGTCTTATAGAATACTGCTATATAGCTCTTAGATAGATAGTATAAATAGAGACAAGAGTGAAGCCTTCTTCACTCTTGTCAATTCTTTTTTTGCTTCTAGTCTAATTTCAAGAATCTATAGTTTTCTTGTCTTGTAGCAATAGCCATTCTAGTTTGTTTTAATATACATACTTCCTTACTTCTATTTTGTTATACTTCTTAATAGAAGTTTCATATGTTTATTTGCTTTCATTGAGTTCTTGTCCTTAACAGATTGACAAGAATACACATACAATATCAGAACTTTGTCTTTTCTTGATTAAGGGTGGATTACCCCTTTCTCTTTATAAGACATAAGTTGTGGAGTACCTATTTCTAAACTGGTATTATTTCTAGAATTTTTTCTTTTGAGTGTATTATTCTACATTTCTTGAAGTGAGAGTAGACATCTTCGTTCCTATTGTATTATCATGGCAAAGCTTACAGAAATGAAGAGTGCAATGGCACAAATGCAAGAACAAATGAGAGAGCTAATGCTTGCAATGCATCAATTCAATTTACCATCACAAGGAGCAATAAGATTAGCAGGAAGTGAAGATATAGAGATGGTTGGAGTTGCGTCAATATCTACACCAAACCATACTACCTCACCTATGATGGAACATAGTTCAAACATTAGAGAATCAAAAATTAATTTGCTTGAGAGTTTGATGGCATAAGATCTAAGTTTCAAGGATTTGTCAATCAGGTACAATAGGTGATTGAACTTCAACCTCAAAGTTATCCTATGTAAGGATCTCAAGTTAGATTTATTCAAACGTTACTTTTGGATTACTATGTATAGAGAACATGATGCAATCCGTAGTGCAACCAACAAGATTTGCATCCTACAACAAGGCAATCGATTAGTGTCATTATATACTTTATAATTTTGACAACTAGCGACTAATATCAAGTGGGATGATGCTGCACTCATCAGCCAATTTTTCTACGAATTACAATATGAGATAAAAAAATTAATGCTCAATTTATCCGACCCTCAGACATTGAGTCAAGCAATTGATTTTGTTGTGAAGTGTGACAATTGATTTTTTTGAATTTCGATCCAAGAGTCATATAAGGAAGCTTCAACATTATTATTCAATGACAACATCAACGTCCTTACAAAACATACATTTGAAAGTAGAAGACATGCAAATTAATGCATTACGTTTTAAACATCTTACTGAATAAGAAAAGATTCGGCATTGTTAAGGAGGATTATATTTATATTATGGAGAACCTAAGCACACTATTCAATATTATCCAAACAAATGAGACAACTACAAAATGAAGAGTACCGCTATCAAAAAAGACAACATGTCAGAAAATGAATTTGTCCAACTTCAATAGAGACCATGCAATTGGAACCTTGTACAATTCCTAGTGAAGGTCCTATTTTCTCTTCAAAATCCTTTCCTTGTTTTATAATAGATGTATATTTAGGACCAAAAAACTATAGAGCCTTTACCTTATTAGATTTAGGAGCCTCAACATGCTTTCTAGATGAACAATTTATTAAAAATCATAAAATATCTTTAATACAGAAAACTAAACCCGTACATGTAAAAGTCATAGATAGTCATCTATTGTCTTTTAGAGATGTCACTTATGAAACCTGTCCTATAAAAGTAACAATAGATGGTCATAATAGCTACATAATCTTTAATATAATTAAATCTCTATCTAATCTAATTATTTTAGGTTTATCATGGCTAAAAAAATATAACCCTCAAATAGATTGGAATTCTTGTAGACTTGATTTTTCTCAAAATATTATTAAACATCCTGCCGACCAAGTGAAAAGCTATAAGTCTAGTATAATAAAATCCATATTTATAGATACAAAAGCTTTTATATAGGGAACAAAAGAAGGATCAACTTTTGCTATTTATGCCACACCCGTTTTTGATGGTAGAAAGACTTTAGTGGCATTTCAAGTCAATATCTGGATTATCAAGATATTTTTGAGAAAAAAAAATACAAATATTCTTCCGGAGCATTGTTTGTATGATTATTCAATTGATATGAAAGAAGAAGCTCAGCCTCCGTTTGGACCAATCTACAGCTTATCACAAAATGAATTGGCTGAATTCAAAGAATATATTGATGAAAACTTAGCCAAGAATTTTATATGTCATTCGAAATCTCCAATAGGAGCTCCTATCTTGTTTGTAAAGAAAAAAAAAATGGATTACTAAGGATGTACATAAATTATCGAGGACTCAACAAGATTACCATCAAGAATAAATATCCTCTATCATTGATATCTAGACTTCTGGATCAATTGAATCAAACTAAGATCTATACAAAAATAGATCTACGAAGAGCATACAACCTGATCCGCATTAAAGAAGGAGATAAATAGAAGACAACTTTTCAAACAAGATATGGATATTTTGAATATAATGTTATGCCTTTTGGACCCACAAATGCACTAGTTATTTTTTAGCATCTCATGAATGATATTTTTCATGAGTTTTTAGATGATTTTGTTATCTATTACTTAGATGATATTTTAATCTATTCTAAGGACATAAAAGATCATGTTCGTCGTGTATTATAAAAACTTAGAGATACCGGATTATATGCTAAAATAAAAAAGTGTATATTTCACACTACTCAAGTTAATTTTTTAGGATATATCATTTCAAATGATGGTCTTATGATGGATCTTAAGAAAGTCTAGACAATCATAGATTGAAAGATTCCAAGAACAATAAAGAACGTACAATGCTTTTTGAGATTTGTCAATTACTACTAAATCTTTATCAAGAATTTTTTTCAAGTTGTAGCTCCATTTACACGTCTAACTTGAGTGGAATAAAGAAGCAGAAGTATCATTTGAAGCATTAAAAATAGCTTTTATTTTTGTATCAATCTTGTATCGTGTCGACTTCTGTAAGGCATTTTTTAAGGAAATAAACACATCAGACTTTGTTTTGGATGCAATATTGTCACAAATGGGAGCAGATGACAAACTCCATCCAACAGCTTTCTATTCCAAGAAATTTTCAGTAGCAGAGATCAATTACAAAATCCACAATAAAGAATTTCTTGCAATTGTGGATTCTTTTCAAGAATGGCATCACTATTTAGTCCAAACATTGTGTATATAGATCACAAGAATCTCGAGTACTTCATGTCAACACGCATATTAAATTGTCGTCAAGCTCGTTAGAGCATGTATTTATGAAGATTTGAGTTCATCATCACTTATTGGCCAAGAAAATAATAAGGTCTGTCCGATGTTCTTTCTAGATGATCTTATCTTGCACCAAAAGAAGCAGATGAGATTTTTGATCAACAAAGAACAATCCTCTTGAAATCGGAGTAATTTCATATTTGAGCAATAAAATCAACATTGACTATTGATTTAATATTTCTGAAAGAAATGTAGTTAAGTATCCCCTTAGATACTCTTATTCATGATATTAAAAATAATTCTTCTAAATCTTATGATACTTCAAAGTTTGAGTTCAAAGACAACTTACTTTATTTTGAAGGATGTTTATATGTCCGAGAAGGTGAAGCACAACTACATGCTTTTAAAGCTCATCACAACTTCCCTGTAGCTGGACATTTCAGATACAATAAGACTTTGGAGCTAATTTCAAAAGATTTTTGGTGGCATCAAATGTAAAAGGCTATTAAAGAGTTTGTACAGTCGTGTGATGTTTGTTCAAGATTGAAAACTCCTCGTCATCAACCTTATAGACTTCTCCAACCATTACCTATACCAAAACAACTTTGGCCCTCTATTTCTATGGATTTCATCATGAATCTTCCAAATTCAAGTTCATATGATTCTATATTCGTGATTGTAGATTGTTTCACCAAGATGGTATATTTTGTATCATATATAAAATCTATGACAGGTGAAGAAACAACTAAACTCTTCCTTGACAACATCTATCGCTATCATGGATTACCAAAGGATATTATATCAGATAGATGGACGCAATTTGTGTCAAGATTTTGGAAAATGCTATCGTATTAAGACACAATTATATAGTGAAACTATGACTAAAAATGATTTTTCAATTAATACTCTATTATCCTACTTCAACAAGAATTCAACATATTTTAACAAGGTTTTTATGAAAGCCACTTAGTTTATTTTCTTCACTTAATAGCTAGTAGATAAGAATTAGTTAGTAATTTTACCTTCTAGGTTGTAGTAATTCTTTTACTGCCTTAGAAAAGGCATAAAATAGTAAAAATATAATAAAAAGGATATACTACTAATATGATTGATATAAGGGTTAAGTTGAGGGTAGGGTTGGGCTATAAAATCCCTAGGATAGGTTAGATTGATAACCAAGGGTTGGCCGTTTGTAGGACAGGGTCGAAATCAGACCTTTGGCTACTAAAACGGTTGCCTAGGGCAAATCAAGAGTCTTTTGGCAGATCGAAAGATAGGATTAGAGAGAAGATTTAAAATTTTTTGCATAGGATTTAGTTAAAAGTGATTTGGATAAGAAATAACTTTGTAATAGCTTTGTAAAGTCAGGGTTGATTTTGGCATTTTGGGATTTTGTGAAATAAAATAGGATTGATATTTTAGGCAATTTCAAAAGTTGTGTAGTAGATCCATGGTTGAAAATTTGTGGATTTTTGGATATTGTTGTTGTTAATGTGTGCTATAAATTTGAGCTGAATCTAACAGTTTAGTTGTATGAAATTAAGGTTTAAGTGGGTAAAGGTCTTGAAAATTAAGTTTTGAGGGTCAGTTAGGGTTTTTGAGATCTTGAGCAATTTGCTTATTGGATTGGAGTGAAATTTGTATATATAGGTAGTAGAGTTGTTTTTCTATGCACGTACAAAATTTGAAAGCAATTAAACGGTGTGAAAGGGAGATTTTGATATTGAAATATTGGCATCAAGATTGGAGAAGGAAGCCGGCCATCACCTATGCAAATTTATGGGTTTTTCTTCTTTTTGTGAAGTTAGATCTTCTTCAAACTTAATGTGCTTTTTTTCAACTTAATTAATAAGATGTGTGCAAAATTTCAATCAAAATCAATGGTTTATTTGGTAGTTGTTGAGGTTCTAAAATTGCCTTAGGATTTCCTTAGGGTTTGGTTAGGATTCGACTAAGGTTAGTTAGGATTTGTTTTAGGATTTGTTAGGGTTGATTAGGATTTAGTAGGGTTTGTTTTAGGGTTTTTTTGAATTTGATCAAGGTTGACTAGGGTTTAATTAAGGTATAATTAAGGACTATTTAGAAATTGATTAGAGAAGTTAGGACTAGTTATTATTGTGTATTTCTCTTTTATCTTCCACAACCAAGTGCTCGGAGCATTCTCAAGCAAGACTTCATGACATACAACAACGCTTTTTAAGATTTTAAAGGTGGATATAAAGCTATCTTTAGCTTTCCATCCTCAAATTGATGGACAAACAAAGAGTATAAACTAAGTCTTAGAGCAATATTTGAGGTGTACCATCAACTACCAACAAGATGATTAGACAACTTTCTTACCATTGGCAGAGTTTGCATATAATAATATGATACATTCTTCTATACAAAAAATATATTTTTTTACCAATTATGTTTATCATCCATGATTTGATACTTTTGATTTTTCAAAAGTTGATAATCCAGTAGCAGAAGATTTGACAAATTGTTTGTCAAAGCTACATGCAATAATGAAGGTACAATTAAAAGAAGCTCAAGAACAATAAAAAGTAAATACAAATGCATATCGCAAGGAACAACCACAATTTAATATGGAGGACAAGGTATGATTACTTTGTCGCAATATCAAGACTACTCCTCCTTGTGATAAGTTAGACTATTGTAGGCTTGGACCTTTTCCTATTTCTGAACAAATCAATCTAGTTGCATATCGATTGCACCTACCAGAGTCCATGAAGATTCATCTTGTATTCCACATATCTCTTCTTGAACCATATAAGATAGTGAACATACCAAGAAGAAGACAAGTGCCACCTCCTCCTATACACGTAGACAATAATGAAGAATTTGAAGTGGAAAAAGTCTTAGATTTGAGGCAGCGCCGAGATAGGTTGGAATATCTTGTTTACTAGCATGAATACGATATTAGTGAACGCACATGGGAACCAACAAAGAATCTTGTAAATGCAGTAAGGAAAGTAGAAGCTTTTCATCACTGACATCCATCAAAACCAAGCTGAGAACCTTCTCTATAAAAAAAACACGATCTAGGTAAGATAACATTCTACTTTCTATCCTTATTTATAGCTTTTTTGTATTTGTAACATTAAGAAGATGGAGAACCAATAACTAGCAGATTCAACTCAAGAACCTTCGTTTGTTGATTTATCAGACGAGACATTACGACTATCACAACCTTTAAGATGACAGAATAGAAATGAGGACCCTCAAGAACGACTTGTCTTTTCTTGGATTGATGGCAAAATACAACGTGTTTGGTATCACAACCTTGAAAAAGACTCTCGATGTTTGGTGATACTTTTAGAAGTAGGAACTATTCCTGATGGTGTTTCTAATGTTTTCTTTGAAAGGAGTTATGAAGGCCTCAATAATGATCAAATAAGAGGGTGATCCTCTCGTCCTAGTATGGGACATTATTGATGGCTGAAAGGATCTATCAACTACCTTTGAAGGGAACAAAGATCAGAGTATGTGGCAAGTACAATTCAACGTATTCTGGACTTCCTCAACATATAATCACTGCTCATCATGGAACTCGTCCTTAGAAGGGGGGATAATGTCACGGACATAAGATTTATTCCAATAACTATCTAATTAATATAGACCAATAGAAGTAGGTAAAATAAGTTGATTTGATAATATCTGATAGAGAAGCTTCTTAAAAGCTTCATAAACAAGGAATCACCTTTATACATGTCTATAAGTAATTGGTAGATTAGAAACTTAGTCAACAAGCTAGCTACATGGCGCACATGTTGGTAGCTTATAGAACAAGCTAGCCATGTATTGCACATGTTGATAGCTTGCGGAACAAGCCAAATACGTGGCGTACATGTGAGAAACTTGTTGTGCAAGTTTGACATGTGTCTTGCAAATTAGACACGTTGTCATGAAGTAAATTCATCTATGTATAGAAACCTTGCTTAACTTTTTTTTCTTTAAAATTTTATTAAGTTCTTTCTTTCTTCTTACCAATCTAAGTTTTTTATATAATTTTGGAAAAGTTTTTTTACTTTTTTTTTTTTTCTTTGGCTAAATTTGTACTTTATCTTTAATCTTTATTTTAACTTTGATTTTGCCTTGAAAACTCTTTTTCTTTCTTTTATTTTTTTTCCAATCTTAGATTTTAATAAATTCAGGGTTATATATGTAGATATAAAAAGTTTTGACTTTGAGGTTGAATTTAGGATTTTATTAAGGATAAATAGAAGTTTAGATGTCAATAGTTGGCTGCCATTAATAGTGCTAACTTGGAGGATTAGATTTGATGTTTTTATAACTTTAAACTATTAGTTGTTGACTTGGACTTTAAAGACCTTGGCTGGGACTTCTTTGATGAACTCGGATGAAAAGAGGACGGAGATTTTTGGCAAGTCTAGGGAGGTATTTGAACAGAGCTTCTTCTTGGCATGAGTTTAGGTGGTAGAAACACTTGATTCGGAGCTTAGATGAGAGAGTTATGCTTATTTGAACTTAGGCTACTTATATAATATCTACTATCACTTTTTCAGATATATTAGGATTTTTAAGATACTAATAAGAAGTTAAAAAGTTGGATTAAAAACTAGACTTCAAGCTAAATATTTTACATCCAAGGATTGATAGAAATGAGTCTAGAATGAGTGAGATATGGCTAGTTAAAACTAATAAACTAAACTAGGATTTTGAAGAAGTTAGATAAATAGAAGGATTTGCTTTAAGCTAGAACTTAAGTTTCAAGATGAATTTGAAGCTCATTTTTTGTGTACATATTATTTTTATTATAAAGAATCTATGTCTAAAATCTAATATTAATTGAGACTTTGATTAAAGAGAAATGGAAAATTTTATTCTCGCGCATCTAGGATTTTGACTTTGAAAGTATCTATTAAGGATTTGGTGATACCAGTTGTTTGGCAACAAATTCAGATCAAAAATTTTATATAATGATGATCACAGATGTAAGTTTTATGTTCCTAAATTCTGAGCTTATTTAAATAATTGGATCTCAAAATATGAATTTTTAAGTTTCTGATTTGGATTTGACTTTCAAAAGTACTTGTCAAGGATTTGGTAATATCAGTCATTTGGCAATGATTTTGGATCAAAAATTTTGTGTGATGATGATCAAAGATGTAACTTTTATGTTTCCAAATTTTCAGCTTATTTAAATAGTTGGATCTCAAAATATGAATTTTTAAGTTTCCAATTTGGTTTTGGCTTTTAAAATCACCTGCTATTATTTTGATGATATCTAACAATTGATAATGAATTCACAGCTCAAAATTTTTGTGACAATCATCAAAGGTATGAAATTTATATTTCCAAATTTTAAGCTTATTTAAACTGCTAGATCTAAAAATATGAATTTTCAAGTTTCTAGTTTGGTTTTGACTTGTAAAATTACTTGCTAATATTTGATGATATCTGGTGATTGGTAACAAATTCACAATTGAGAATTTTTGTAAAAATGACTAAAAAAGTAAATTTTATATTTTCAAAATTTGAACTTATTTAAATAGCTGGATCTTGATTTATAAAATTTTAAGCTTCTGATTTGTTGATTTATTACACACATGAATTTATGATTACAAAAAAGAAAACTTAAAAAGGTTTGTGCATTTTGGATCCAACTTGATTGCAAAGAGGGACCTTGCGTCTATCCAAAGTGGACTTTTGCTACGACAACATATAGAAGGATTTATAGAATACTGCCACATAGCTCTTAGATAGATAGTATAAATAGAGACAAGAATGAAGCCTTCTTCACTCTTATCAATTCCTTTCTTGCTTCTAGTCCAATTTCAAGAGTCTATAGTTTTTTTGTCTTGTGGCAAGAACCATTCAAGTTTCTTTTAATATACATACTTCCTTATTTCTATTTTATAATATTTTTTAATAGAAGTTTTATATGTTTATTTGCTATCATCAAGTTCTTGTCCTTGACAATTTGATGGCTTTGTAGGTTTTGCCATTGAAATTGATGGAATTGTATAACTTGTAGGCATTCATGGTTGAACATATATCATCTTTATATACAAGTATGTTAATAGCCTTTTAGGCAATGGTAGGTAGCACACTTATTATTGGAGTCTATTGTATTAATAAAGCAAGATATATATAAGATTAGAGAGGATTATATTAAAGTATGATGGATTATTGAATATCTTGAAAATAAGAAAAAAATATCACCATGAAGTTAGTTATTAAAAAAGACAATTGTGTTTATAGGACAAGTGGTGGTGCAAAAGATATCAAAGATTATTCTATTGGGCTAGTAATATTATGTAAGCTCCCAAAACAACTCATTAATAGTTTTTCTTGTCAAATTGCATATTATGAGTGTTAGAAGTGCAAATTTCACCTAATAGCATAGTTGAAGTCTTAATAAAAAGGACTTGTCTAGATTTTATGAGTAATTTCTATTTTTTAGGATGTTAAATTGATTTTAGCAAATTATTAGTGAATAAGTGAAAATTCTAGTTGTAAAAGAAGAATCCTAATTTTTTAAAAGATTTTGATTCAATTAGCATGAATTATTATAATTACAAGTAATAAAGAGAATCTCTGCCATATCCACTTCAACCTCAACCATTACATTCAAAACGTGACTATGCCACAAATCCTTACTTCCTCTCTTAAGCTATAGCCATGTCCATATATTTTGCTTCCCCTTAAGCAGTGTCCATGCATTCCACTTCTCCTTAAGCCATGGCCATGACCACATATTTTGGTACTTTAAACCATGGCCATGGCCATGACCACACATTTTGGTTCTTTAAACCATGGCCATGGCCAATTAGTTGGCTCTATTCCCGACAGACTAGTTAGGACTTAATTAGCAACCGCGGCCCATCAAGGCGCTGCTGATTACCTTTGTCTCTCCCTCAAGCAAACTTCACGTCAGAATACTGCAGCAAAGGCTGATCTCCGAACACGTGACCTCCCTTAGAGAGGACGAGGAGGCAACATTCTTTACTCACTAGTGGCGGGTCTGCTCATGGTACTCTGGCCGATGTCTTCCAAGTACTGTCATTGCTGTTACTCACTTGATTTGCTCCCAGTTGATCCTTCCGGTGTTGTATTACGTGTTGTCTTGGTTGGAAATGCACCGAGCACTTGGTTGTAGAAGGTAAAGTACTGTTTGCAAATACTCAAGAAATCCTAATAGGTTTCATCCATATATAAGGAATATAATTTGAGCTTCAATTCAAAAGTGTTTAAAAACACTCCTCTTAGTAAAATCAATCTTACATATACCCCAATTACCTTATTTCCTTTATAATTAAGCAATTTTTATTTTTGTTTATAAGTCCTAACTCTAATTAGTGAGCTTCAATAAGCTATAATTTTTAATCGAACCGTCCATTTAGTGTGAAATTTTGCACACACATGCTGGTATAAGCCTTTTACATGCTTAGAAAAACTTAGTCCAATCCAACTTACAAATTGTAAGAAAACGCCCAAAAAGCACACTAATGATGCTCGGCCACCAACTTGAAGATTGATGCAAAAATTCCAGTAGTGATTTCTCCTTCTTTCACTATTAACTTCAGCTCAAACTTGGTGTGTAGCTCAACCTATAAGTCTTCTATCAGCATACCAAAAATTACATTGATCCAATTAGTGGATCTTTAGTTATCATAGAAACCCTATCCAACCCTAAACTGCCAACTTCCGACAACCCTTTGTATCAAAACTCAAATATCTCCTGATTGCATTGCTAGATTAATACAAAACTTTGTATACACTTAGCACACCCAATAATCCAAACAAAATCAAAT
The DNA here is from genome assembly GCA_036785485.1 of Physcomitrellopsis africana. Lineage (NCBI taxonomy): Eukaryota > Viridiplantae > Streptophyta > Bryopsida > Funariales > Funariaceae > Physcomitrellopsis > Physcomitrellopsis africana. Next base: position 235,338 of record JAWRVF010000527.1, read on the forward strand.
TTTGAATGGTAGATGCTTCACAGATTTTATAAATCACTCAACAATGCAAGCCATCATTGTCTTATATAAAAACCCAAATCACCAATACCAACCTTGACTTTGAATAGCGATTGCTAAGTCCTCCAAAACCCTATGGTTGCAAGCTAAATGCCCTTAGAACCTCTTTCAAGCTAGCTATCCAATCCTAATCGCTGATCTTCGGATGTCTCCTTTTCTTGCCTTCGGCGGTCGTTTTTGTCCCTAGAGGTCCGATTTCGACCTTGTTTCATATCCGGTCTTTCCTTGGATATCAATTCAACTAAATTTAAGGATTTTTAAGTTAAATCCTATTTTCAACTTAATCCTAATACCAACCATAATAACTATTTTTCTTTTCTATCCTATTCTAATTAACTTATGGCTTTTCAAAATCAGTAAAAGAGTTTGTATAGCCTAGAAGAAAACTTTAACAACTAACTTTTATCTGTTAGCTATTAAAACAAGAAAATAATCTAAGAGGCTTCCATAACCCTTTTCTTAAGTATCTTAAGTTCCTATTGAACTAAGATAATCAAGTATTAAATATAAATTGCTCTTATCTATACCTTTCACTATATAAACGTGCTGCAACACGACATCCACCCCCTCTGAATCTGCGCATCCTCCGGTATGCGCCAATGAAGCATATGTCATAGTTGGCATCATACCATCTCTTCATTTTCTGCACCAAGTTCTTCTTCATCATCCATTTCAATATTATTGTCTTCTTCAAAGTCATTGATGTCTTCAATATGATCTTCCACGTTTATTTCTCCATCTCGTCTTTTGAAAACTTTTACTCGCTTCCCGGCAATAGGTATCTTCAACCTTGTACCATCCAATTCCTTCAATAAATATGTGGCATTGTCTTGAACTGTTACCACTATATAAGGTCCAAACCAACGTTTTGAAAATTTCCGTAAGGTACTATGCTGGTTATCCAAACTGTTGTCATAAACAAGTACCCAATCACCTTCTTCAATTGCTTTAGGCCTCAATCGATGTCGTTTATCAAACCAAGCCTTGTTCTTTAGCCTTGCCTTTTGCAACCGTTTTAATGCTAGTTCCACATCTTCTGATCTTTGTTCAAGCTGTCAAATTCTAATAGCCAGTAACTCTTCTCTTGTTAGTCCATCTTTTCAAGGTAGTACACTCCAAGTTGGCACTTGTTCTTCAATTGGCATAATAGATTTTTGACCTGTCATGAGTTCCACTGGCATATATCCTGTCACCAAACTATGTGTTGTTCGATCAGCCCATAATGCATAAGGTAGAAGTCGAGGCCATTCTCTCACTCTTCCATTGCAAGCTTTAACCAAGGCTTTTACAATTGGTGGATGTCCACGTTCACTCTTTGCATTCCCTTCTGGATTATAAGCCATGGTTAATGATAATTTAACTCCACATCTCTTGAAGAATTCACGAGCTTCATGTGCATTTAATTCTCCACGATCTGCAGTGATCTTTCCCACACATCCGTAGCGGCAAATAACATCCTCAAGTAAAAACCTGCAAATTCCTTCTGTAGACTTTGTCCTTAAAGCCCTGCCTTCCACTTGGTTTGATAAATCCTCACGAGCCAAAACTAAATACCTCATTTGCCATAGTCCCATTGGCATAATAACCAAATCCACAACCCATTTAAAATGAATAGCCAAAGGATATGTTGGATGCAACCCATCTCGATGTTGTATATTCGAATACATTTGACAAGCCACACAAGATTCTACGAATGAAGTTACATCTTGATACATATTCTTCCACCAATATCGCTCCTTTAACTTAGCAAAAGTAGCCCAAATTCTTCTATGCCCTACCCATAAACTATCATGAAATTCCTTGAGTAATTCTTGTTGAACTTCTTTGATACCTACTACTCGTTGTGGCATACCAATGTTTGATTTTGGCCTCTTCTATAGAAATCCCTCATTATAATATGAACTTGTATGCTTTTCTCCTAATCTGTTTAAATTCTTCAACTGACCAAATATCATGCTTAGTTAACGTGCTCAAATAATATCCAATATCCAATAAATCTCCCTCATAGTTTTCTTCATGAAATGGCTTATTTTCTTTGTTCAATTGTGAAACTGAATAAAATTTAGTACCCACATCATCAATATCCTCTATCATTTCATCTTCTCCATTATATCTTGCTCGAGATAACATATCTGCTACGGAATTGTCTTTTCCCGCAACATGCTTAAACTCCGGATTTAATGACTTGATATAAGCAATCCATCTTAACATTGCAATGTCTGGAGTTGTGCAATTAGTAATCATTCCAAGCAAAGGCAAACAATCTGTTTCCACCACTACTGTTGCCCCAATTAAATAATCCCTTTCAGCTTTCATAGCTGAAACAACTCCCCATAATTCCCTTTTCATTTGGGAATATGTATGTTGGCGTGCACTTAAAACCTTAGCTCCAAATCGAACTGCAAATCTATGTCTATTTGAATCATCTTGACCCATTGCCCACCCAATGGCAATTGGACTAGTATCCACTGTAAGAATCACTGGTCTATTGCACTTATAATCAATTTTTCTCAATACTAGAGGTGATATTAATAATTCCTTCAATATCTGTATTGCTTTGATATGCTTTTCTTCCCATTTAAAACGATAACCTTTACGTAACAATTCATACAATGGATCTGCTATATGAGCATAGTGAGGAATCCAAATACGATAAAACACACATGCACCCAAAAACCTACGCACCTCTGTTAAAGAATTGCAATCTTCTTTTATTCTTCTAATTGCATCAACTTTGGCTGGATCTGGTTTTCTTCCATAAAATCCACATAAATGTCCAACAATTACAACTTCTTGTATTCCAAATATAGATTTTATACTTGATAATGTAAGATGAACTTCTTCAAGCCGAGTCAATATCTTTTCACAATCTTGTATATGATTGACAACATACTTGTGACACCCCCTTTTATCTAAAGTTTCATCCTTGTCTTCTTCTTTACACCCTTTAATAGGAACATCATCTAAAAAAGGCATAGTCTTATCAGGAATAAAATCCCTTAATACCTTATTCATCCCACTCATCATATGTGCAATTGAATTAGTAGCACCTTGAGGAAGAGTACACATTTTAACCAATCCAAGTGGAGTTCTCATTGTTGTCATGTCTCTACTTTCTTTTGCTAGTTGAAATTGGTCATAGCCAGAATATAAGTCACCCATTGAATAAATTGCCCTTCCTGCAAATGCTTCAGCAAATTCATCTACTATCGGTTCAATTCCTGCATTTCTGATAGTCACTGCATTCACTGGCTGCATATCTTGAATAAATCGTAATGATCCACTTTTTTTAGGCACTGTAAACCATCGGCTAGAATATGGTACAAAAGAAGGCTCCAAAATCTTCATCTTCATCTTTTCTTTTAATAATTCTATCAAACTTGGTAAATGTGCCCTTGGCACTAAAATTGGTCTCAAATTCTAAGGTACATGTGGTATAGTGAAAATAACCATAGGAGTTACAACATTTGGATCTACACACCCAATTTTTTGAGATTCAAAGGCAAATGATTTACCTCATTTTGCTAGCATTTCTTTGAAGAACACAATTTCCTCTGGCAATAAGGAACCATCAGAACCAATCTTTAATTCTTCAAAAGTTTCTTCAGTAAACTTATGCCTAATATTTCTTGGATCCCTCAAGCTCTTTTTTCTTAAAGCTCCTTCTACCTGTTCTTTACAATCTTTTGGCAAAGGCCCAGCAACGGGTTTTACCTTCTTATCTATTGTCTTGTATTTTGTTTCAACCATAACCTTTGGCGTTTGAAAAGATTCAATCATATCATAAACTTCTTTCAAATGAATCTGTATAATTTTATTATCATCACCTATTCCAATAGATGTAATCAATTCTAAAGGATCTTCCAATCCATTTTCTTCATAAATACCAATAATCTTTTCATCATCTTCTAATATTTTTAATCCATATAATTCTCTTTTAACAGCACATAATCTTTTTTTTTCATTTCTTTTTAAATCTTCAATCCTCTTATACATAATACTCCCATTTTCAAAAATGCCAATAAATCCTGCATCAAAGGTACATATATCTTGCGAGAGTACCTCCCCTTTTGTACCTCCATAATCCCGCTTTATAGTGGTACTCCTCAAAAATCTGTAAATTCTTCAACGACTCTTAGCAATGGTTTCTCTCTCAATTTGTCTCGATTACGTTCATGATTTGGAGGAACAATCAAAAATTGTACTGCCTTTTTTCCATCTTCACTATGAATCCGTGCATAAGCTGATCCATCATCAAAGATTTTTGTTTCTATTCGAGTCGCAATAATGTACGGTTGTGCCAATATAAGAGGATAAGTTGTTGCATCTTAAACAAAGAAATTTTGTTCCATTGCAACATCACCAATTCGAACCTTCACATGTGGACAAGCACCATACAACTCACCTCATGTATTATTAGACGCCCGTATTATCCATCCATGCTCCATATCAATTGGCCACTTCTGTTTCATGTAAAGATCCTTAGGCATAAGGTTTATTTCTGAACCATGGTCAATCAAGGCAACAACTAACTCATCCATATCTCCAATCTTTACTAATGCCTCTGTAGTTGCTCTAGTCCAATGCTTTCGAGTGTAACGGACATATACATAGTTACCTATATGATCAGATAGAACTAGATAAAAGAAGGTAAAAGCAGGTTAATTCCATAATATCTTTAGAGAAACTTCCTAGAAACTTCATAGACGCTGTTTTGACTTTATACGCCCATAGTAGATTTTGATTAAACTCTACTAAGTTAGCCACATCAAGACATATTGCAATTTCTAAGACCAAGCTAACACGCAAGGAAGACATGTAAAACTCGCTCGCAAGTTCAACACGGTTCTCAGAATCGACATGCGTCTTGCAAGTTAAACACGCGTTGGAGGTCTTATAGGAACGCCGCCACTCTCAAATTTCTTGCAACTAGATAGTATAAATAGAGACAAGAGTGAAGCCTTCTTCACTCTTGTCAACTCCTTTCTTGTTTCCAGTCTAGTTCAAGAGTCTCTAGTTTTCTTGTCTTTTGGCATTAGCCATTCCAGTTTCTTTTTAATATATATACTTCTTTATATTTATTTCTTTGAGAGAGGTCTCACTTACTTATTTGACTTCATCCAGTTATTGTCCTTGACAGATTGACAAGAATACATATACAGTATCAGAGCTTTTTCTTTTCTTGATTAAGAGTGGATTATCCCTTTCTCTTGATAAGACATAAGCATATTAGAAGTTGTGGAGTACCCACTTCTAAACTGATATTGTTTCTAGATTTATTTAATTTTTCTTTTGAGTGTGTGTTCCGTATTTCTTGAAGTAAGAGTAGACATCTTCGTTTCTATTATATTATTATGGCAGAGCTTGCGGAAATGAAGAGTGCAATGGCACAAATGTAAGAGCAAATGAGAGAACTAATGCTTGCAATGCATCAACTCAATTTACCACCACAAGGAGCATCAAGATTAGCAGGAAGTGAAGATGTAGAGATGGTTGGAGCTACGTCAATATCTACACCAAACCATGCTACCTCACCGATGATGGAGCACCGTTCAAACGTTAGAGAACCAAAAATCAATTTGCTTGAGAAGTTTGATGGCACAAGATCTAAGTTTCGAGGATTCATCAATCAGGTACAACTGGTGATCAAACTTCAACCTCAGAGTTATCCTACGCAAAGATCTCAAGTTAGGTTTATTAGAACGTTACTTTCGGGTCCTGCCTTATCATGGTTTTCATCTTTTCTTGAACGACGTGATCCAATATTGGATAATTTGGAGGCATTTTTCGCGGAATTTTGAGCGATGTATAGAGAAGATGATGCAATTCGTGTTGCAACCAACAAGATTTGCATCCTATGACAAGGCAATCGATCAGTGTCATTATGCGCTTCACAATTTCGACAACTAGTGATCGATATCAAGTGGGATGATGCTGCATTAATCAGTCAATTTCTCTACGGATTACAATATGAGGTAAAAAAGTTAATGCTCAATTTATCCGATCCTCAGACATTAAATCAAGCAATTGATTTTGTTGTGAAGTGTGAGAATCGACTTTTTGAGTTTCGATCCGAGAGTCGTACAAGAGAGCCTCAACGTTATTATTCAATGGCAACATCAACATCCTCACAAATTGTACATTTGGAAGTAGAAGACATGCAAATTGATGCGGTACGTTTTAAACCTCTTACTGAACAAGAAAAGATTCGTCGTCGTCAAGAAGGATTATGTTTATATTGTGGAGAACCTAAGCACACTACTCAACATTGTCCAAAGAAACGTCGCAACTACAAAATGAGGAGTACGGTGTCGTACTGTAATTACTTATAGTATGTAAAATCTACTCAAAATGCCTAATATGTTTATAGATTTAGATATGTGTTAGAATGGTTAGTAAAATAAATTAAAAATGGTTGATAGAAGAAACTTCATTTTATTTTATTTTACTTATTTTAGTTATGGTATTTAAAAATTATAAGATCTAAATGTTTAGTATGAAGCCTTGAGAGAAGGTTGGGACTTAAGGATGAAAATTCAAGCTAGTAAGAGGCTAATTGGGAGGGATGAAATCAAGCCATGGTCGGATGAAGGCAAGGAATAGGGAACTTCATCCCTATTGGTCGAATACCATGCCCAATGGGCTTTGAGGAGGCTGCCCGCGACCTTAACAAGGGTTTTCGGCGACTTCAAAAAGAGGATTTGCAATTTCAGAGGTAGGGTTGTAAAGTTTAGGGTTTTGGGTATAGTTTGAGAGGAAATTTTAGGCGATTTGGAGTTAGGGTGAAGAAGTTATACTTGTTCAAAGTTAAAGAGTGGATTTCATACATACTGTCACTCTTTTGGGATTTTGCGGAGTTGTACGGAGGCTTTTGGAGATCGGACGGTGCGGTTGCAAAGGTGATTTTAAGATCTACGTTTGTTATGAAGAAATTCTTAAGTTTTGAGTTTAGACGAAGGAGATATGAAGAGTTGAAGACAGCGCATCCAATTCCAAGGCAGTAAGTAGACCGTTTTGTTGATGGTGATGGGGTTTACCATATCTTAAGTTTTTGGACGAATTTTTGTCTCAAAATTTCCAAGAAGGTGTATTATTGTGCTAAGAAGCTATACATCAAAGTTTCATAGCATTTGAACTTTTAGATTGTGAGATATGAAGAATTTAGTACACGGGTGTTTGTAAACAAGGGTTTAAAGCTACTGCTAGGGTTTTAGCGATATCTAAAGATTGATAATGAATCAACGGTTGCAATTTGTGGTGGTAGTTGTGAAGAATATATCAGTACTTCATGTAAATTTATAGTGATTTTGGACGGTTGGATCAAAAGTTATGGATTATTGAAGTTCGGGAAAAATTCCCTTCCTACGGGAGAATGAGGGTTTAGAGTATTTTGTTATGTTTTGAGTGGTTTGAGGAAATTAGGCTTGTGTATTGGGTGTAATAGCCCTATGGAGATCTCTTTTATATAAAATTGGGGGTTTTTATTATACTTGAATCTTGCTTGAGTAATTAGTGGCAGCCAGAAGCCCAGCGCTTTCTTGAGGCAGATTCTCTCTACCCCGACAACGGCTGTCAAAGAAGACAACATGTCGGACAACAAATTTGTCCAGCTACAATAGGGACCGTGCAGCTGGAACCCTGTACAATTCCCAGTAAAGGTCCTATTCTCTCTTTAGAACCCTCTCCTTGTTTTATGATAGATGCATATTTAGGACCAAAAAATTACAGAGCCTCTACCTCATTAGATTCAGGAGCCTCAACATGTTTTCTAGATGAAAAATTTGTTAAGAATCGTAAAATACCTTTAGTACAGAAACCTAAACCCGTACATGCAGAAGTTATAGATGGTCACCCATTGTCCTCAGGAGATGTCACTCATGAAACCCGTCCTATAAAAGTAACAATAGATGGTCATAATAGCTATGTAACCTTTAACATAATTAAATCTCCATCTAATCCAATTATTCTAGGTTTGTCATGGCTAGAAAAATATAACCCTCAAATAGATTGGAATTCTTGTAGACTTGACTTTTCCCAGAATATTATTAAACATCCTACCAATCCAGTAAAAAGCTATAAGCTTGGTACAGTAAAACGTGTACTAATAGGTGCAAAAGCTTTTATACACGCAGCAAAAGAAGGACCAACTTTTGCTATTTATGCAACACCCATTTCTGATAGTGGAAAGGCTTCAAGTGGCATTCCAAGCCAATACCGAGACTATCAAGATGTTTTTAAAAAGAAGAATCTTGAGACATCGAAAATCATATGATTCATTGAAAAATCAAGGGATCTTAGGCTCTTTTGGACCGTCACGGTTTATCACCAAGTAAGTTAGGTGACTCAGGGTATATTGAAGAGAATCTGGCCAAGAACTTCATACGCCATTCCAAATCTCCTGCAGGAGCTCCAATTCTATTTGTGAAGAAAAAAAATGGATCATTACGAATGTGTGTGGATTATCGGGGACTTAACAAGATCACTATCAAGAACAGGTATCCACTACCTTTCATCTCTGGACTTCTTGATCAACTAAATCAAGCTAAGATCTATACAAAAATAGATCTACGAGGAGCATACAACTTGGTTCGTATTAAAAAAGGAGATGAATGGAAAACTGCATTTCGAACAAGGTATGGACATTTTGAATATAATGTTATGCCTTTTGGACTCACAAATGCACCAGCTGCTTTCCAACATCTCATGAATGATGTTTTTCATGAATTCTTAGATAATTTTGTTGTCTGCTATCTAGACGACATTTTAATCTACTCTAAGAATATAGAAGAGCACGAAACACATGTTCGTCATGTCTTACAAAAACTCAGAGAAACAGGATTGTATGCCAAGATGGAAAAGTGTGTATTTCACACTACTCAAGTTGACTTCTTAGGATATATCATCTCGAATGATGGCCTCATGATGGATCCTAAGAAAGTCCAAATAATCATGGATTGGAAGATTCCAAAAACAATAAGGGATGCACAATATTTTTTAGGATTTGCCAATTACTATTGAATCTTCATCAAGAACTTCTCTCAAGTTGCAGCCCCACTTACTCGTTTGACTTGTAAGGACAAGCTCGAGTGGAGTAAAGAAGCAGAAGCATCATTTGAAGCTTTGAAGATAGCTTTTACTTCTACACCAATCTTGTATCGCGTTGATTTTTCCCAAGGCATTCTTTATGGAAACAGACGCATCTGACTTTGCTTTGGGCGTAGTATTGTCACAAATGGGAACAGATGACAAACTCCATCCAGTAGCTTTCTATTCCAGGAAATTTTCGGCAGTAGAAATCAACTACGAAATCCGCGATAAAGAACTTCTCGTAATTGTGGATTCTTTTCAAGAATGGCGTCATTATCTAGAAGGCGCTTCTAGTCCAGTCACCGTGTATACGGATCACAAGAACCTCAAGTATTTCATGTCAGCACGCGTATTGAATCGTCGTCAGGCTCGTTGGAGCATGTCTCTATCAAGATTCGAGTTTATTATTACATATCGGCCACGAAAACAACAAGGTCTGTCCGATGCACTTTCTAGACGTTCTTATCTTGCACCAAAAGAAGGAGATGCAGCTTTTGATCAACAAAGAACGACTCTCTTGAAGCCGGAGCAATTTTATCTTCGGGCAACAAAATCAACATTAACTGTTGATTCAACTTTTCTCAAGCAAGTCCAACTAAGTATGTCCTCAGATCCTCTTATTCATGAAATTAAGAATAATTCTTCTAAGTCTCATGATATTTTGAAGTTTGAGTTCAAGAAAAATCTACTCTATTTCGAAGGACGCTTATATGTTCTAGAAGATAAAGCACGATTACGTGTTCTTCAAGCTAGTCATGACTTCCCGGCAGTAGGATATTTTGGATACAATAAGACTCTAGAGTTGATATCTAGAGATTTTTTGTGGCCTCAAATGTGGAAGGGAGTCAAAGATTTTGTAAAAACATGTGATGTTTGTTCAAGATCAAAAACTCCTCGCCACCGACCCTATGGACTTCTTCAGCCATTACCCATTCTAGAACAACCATGGTCTTATGTGTCTATGGATTTTATCACGGATCTTCCAAACTCAGATTCTTATGACTCTATATTCGTGATAGTAGATTGTTTCACTAAGATGGCATATTTTATACCATGTAAAAAAATCTATCACAGGCAAAGAAACAGCTAAGCTTTTCCTTGACAATATCTACCGCTATCATGGATTACCTAAGGATATTATATCGGATAGGGGAACTCAGTTTGTATCGAGATTTTGGAGAACGCTTTTCAAGATTCTAAAGGTGGATATAAAGCTATCTTCAACTTTCCATCCTCAAACTGATGGACAAACGGAGCGCGTAAATCAAGTCTTGGAACAGTATTTGAGATGTACCATCAACTACCAACAAGATGATTGGACAACTCTTTTACCATTGGCAGAGTTTGCTTATAATAATACGGTACATTCTTCTACACAACAAACACCTTTCTTTGCCAATTATGGTTACCATCCATGACTTGATACTTTTGACTATTTGAAAGTTGACAATCCTGCGGCGGAAGACTTGATAAATCATTTGTCAGAACTACATACAACAATGAAGGCACAATTAAAAGAAGCTCAAGAACAACAAAAGATGAACGTTGATGCGTATCGAAAGGAACAACCACAACTCAACGTAGGCGACAAGGTATGGCTACTTTGTCGCAATATCAAGACTATGCGACCTTGTGACAAGTTGGACTATCGTAAGCTTGGACCTTTTTAAATTTCTGAACAAATTAATCCAGTTGCATATCGATTATACCTACCAAAGTCTATGAAGATCCACCTTGTATTCCACGTGTCTCTTCTTGAACCATATAAGACAGTGAACATACCAAGAAGAAGACAAGTGCCACCTCCTCTTATAGAAGTGAACAATAATGATGAATTTGAAGTGGAAGAAGTCTTAGATTCAAGGCGGCACCGAAATAGGTTGGAATATCTTGTTCATTGGTACGGATATGATATTAGTGAGCGCACATGGGAACCAGCAAAAAATCTGGCGAATGCAGCAAAGAAGGTAGAGACCTTTCATCAACAACATCCATCGAAACCAAGATGAAGACTTTCCCTATAAAAGAAACAAGATGTAGGCAAGATAACATTCAACTTTCTATCCTTGTTTGTAGCTTCTTTGTATTTTGTGACGCTAAGGAGATGGAGAATCAACAGCCAGCGGATTTGACTCAAGAGCCTTCATTTGTTGACCTATCGGACGAGACATTGCGACTGTCACAACCCTCAAGACGACGCAACCGAGATGAAGATCTTCAAGGACGACATGTTCTTCCTTGAATAGATGGCGAGATACAACGTGTTTGGTATCACGACCTTGGAAGAGATTCTCAATGTTTGGTGATTTTATTGGAGATAGGAACAACTCTTGATGGTGTTCCAGATGTGACATTTGAAGGAAGTTATGAAGGTCACAACAATGATCAAATAACAGGGTGGTCTTCTCGCCCTGGAATGGGACACTATCGATGGCTGAGAGGACCCATCAATTACCTTCGAAGAGAACAAAGATCAAAATATGTGGCAAATACTATTCGTCGCATCTTAGACTTTCTACACATGTAATCACCGCTCCTCGTGGAACTTGTCTTTTAAAGGGGGGGTAATGTCACGGACATATACATAGTTACTTATATGATCAGATAGAACTAGATAAAAGAAGGTAAAAATAAGTTAATTCCATAATATCTTTAGAGAAACTTCCTAGAAACTTCATAGACGCTGCTTTGACTTTATAAATATCCATAGTAGACTTTTGGATTAGAAACTTGGTCAATAAGTTAGCCACATGTCGCACATGTTGGTAGCTTGAAGACCAAGCTAAATACATGGCGAACATATAGGAAACTTGCCCTGCAAGTTCGACACGTGTCTTGCAACTTGGACACGTGTCTTGTAAATTGGACATGTGTTGGAGGTCCTATAGAACGTCGCCACTTAGCTCTTAGGTAGATAGTATAAATAGAGACAAGAGTGAAGCCTTCCTCACTCTTGTCAACTCCTTTCTTGTTTCCAGTCTAGTTCAAGGGTCTCTAATTTTTCTTGTCTTTTTGGCATTAGCCATTCCAGTTTCTTTTTAATATATATACTTCTTTATATTTATTTCTTTGAGAGAGGTCTCATTTGTTTATTTGACTTCATCCACTTATTATCTTTGACAGTTGAGCAGAAAGAAAAGACCCTAAATAAGTTTGTAATGTTAAATTATCTAATTGTATAGTCTCTATTGTAGCTAAATATTTTCGTTTTCTTAAATAATTATATTCTTGATTTTGATGATGCATCAATTTTTTTTTTCAAACAATTGCTAACCTTATGAGCTTTCTTGCTACAATATAAGCATAAACCTTCTTCCATCCAATACTTCTTTTCTTGTAGACTAAAAAATTTAAAATATACTACATCAAGCTACGTATCTTTTATTTTTGAATGTGAAATTAAAATACTTGTCGATGTAATAAGAATGTGTCAAATTATATGTTGTCTTACTAAACTCCATGAACATTGATCCTAACGACATTGGAAAAATTGATTATCATATTTCACAACTTAGTTGATAGCTTCATTGAGCAATTGTGGATCCAAAAGATATAATAATAAATCTTTTGCATTGTCTTTTAATCTCCAATAGAATTAACTCATCAAGGCTTTTTCATCTCAATAGATGTTGTACACTAATTGTCTAAAATCAGATGCATAAATTGATGCAAAGCATGCCTTTTGTTGCAATGCTTAGATCTTAGTTGTTGCCTAATGAACCTTGTCATATTCTCCAAATACTTCCATAAAAACTTCAAAATTAATTAAAATTGGTAATCTCTTTTTAAACAAGAGAACAAACCATGATAATGCTTGTCTTTTAAATAAGGTACCAATCAATCTAATCCATGATTTTTTTGTCGGATAAATATCAGGTTATAAAACTATTATCAATCAAATTTGATTGAC